>VWYH01004807.1:34059-107107 GCA_013399365.1 Pampusana beccarii | reverse complement strand
AAAAAAAAAAAAAAGGCAAACAAACAAAAAGCAACAAAAAAAAGCAAACAAACAAAAAACCAAAACCAAAGTGGCATTATACTTTTATACATTGTCAAAAAGAGTTGTCATATTTAGTGATCTTTCCAATCTGTTAATGTGTTACTTCCCTCCTAATTGTAGAAAGGCCCCAATTAATCATAATGATCATTTACTCAAGTGCCCAGTAATTCTCTTCTACAAATAACCATGCTCTATAGTATCATAAAAAAAAAATTAATGGCCACATCTCTGATGAGATAATTTTATTAGTCACTCAGAATGAGCAGCTGGAGTAAAAAGCACAAGACATATTTGTAATAGTAATAATAATAAAAATAATAAACCAGTAAACCCTCTTACTCCTGTTTTAAAGCATAGTAATAAATAGGAGAATTCAGATATGCAAACATTATGATCTGCTTCTTCTACAGCACGTTCATGCAAAGGGACGAGAAAAGGAAAATTGATGGCATGCACTAGGGCAGAATCAAAGGGATAACAATTTTATGGGCCTCCAGCTCAGATGGGTAAAAGGTGACATCCACCACAGGGGAGCCAAGAGCAATCTCAGGGAGTGTTTAATCTCCTTCAGCAGAATTAAATCACGGTGTTTGAAGTCTTACTGCAAGTTTATGGAGGCATATAGTAAAGTTCAGATACATTTCAGTGCTACAGAGGAACTCATCAACAAGAAATGGCTAAATTCCCAGTCCGCGGTAGCAAGCGGCCACAAAGCACCGAGCAGGAATTTGCTGCTCTCGCCCCATCCTCCAAAAGAGCAACCAGCACAGCTCAGCTATTTGCTGCTCATGAAGCCCATTAGCAAATTACTGCCTGGCTGGAGCAAGAAGGAGCTGGGGAGGAAGAAGATTCCTGCAGCACGGCTCCTCCCCAGCGACCTCCAGGTGCCGTGGTGCATTATCGTCTCCTGCCCAGACCTTCTGGGATGCAGCCCACACACCTGCACGGTGCAAATATCTGCAAAACGAGCACGGAGAGAGGCTACATAATCACCTCCCCTCGCTGTTCAAGTATCCCCACAGACCTAATTTTTGGCATGAAGCTGAAGTGGGCCAGATGCCAGCGGTGCAGCTGATTCCTCGGGGAAGGCGTTATTCGTTCCCAAGCAATGCTGCTTACACCCGGACCTGTGTATGGGTCATGCACTGCTGACACGTCACACTGCTTCAGCATCAGATGAGAAATACATTAACCCCTTACGCCGTGCAATGGCAAGAAACGAGTGGGTTTTATTTCACGGATGGAGTGTGCCAAGCTTAGCTTTGCTTCCAGGTCAATGTGGTCTGTAGATGAGGTCGCAGCAAGGAGGTTTGAATGTCAAGGGCTTTTGCATACTGTCAACACAGAGATAATTTAAGCCTGAGATAAGAGAGACAGAAAATGACCTCATCCCTTCACTGTAACCTTGCTGCTCCCCAAGGCTTTTATATGATACTTCAAGCTGAGCTGCGCTGCTGCAATCTGTTTAGAGGTTTGAATGGTCTGGAACGTAGTTTTATGGTGCAAAGTGACAGTCCTAGGTCTAAATAGGGCTTAGAAGCTCTATACCTTTTTAGTTACCCACCTTGCCTTCATGAGGCTAGACTTCAGGTATAAAAACTTACCAGTCAAACATGAAATAATGCATGGAACACCCAGACCTTTGTCAAGTGCAACACCTCAGAATCCAACTAAGCGGGCCATAGCCGTCACAGTATTTAGTAATGATGCAGTTAATATCTGTGAGAGTGTTTTAAAGGAAATCCCACAGAGTTTGGTGCTACATTTCACAGTTATCAGATTGAGGACATTCACATTGTTTTGAGGACTACAGTGTAGCTTTGCTTGGGGGGGTGGAGGGATGATTCAGGAGAACCCTCTTTTAAAGGAAGACTGGAAGCAGAGCAGCATTTTAATTGAAGAATGGAACTCAGGCACCAATTATTTATGCTGAGCTTTAGAAACAGAGCAGTTTCCACATGCCCTCCTGTTGCAGGTGTCTGTCTTAGACATCCATTGAGATGCCTTCAACCCAGCAGAACAAGTAAATGCTGAGCTTGGCAACCCGATGGTGGGTTGGCCAACCAGCTTCTCACTCTTCATTGTGAACACCACGACCTGAGTTTATGTTCCAAATTCCATCAGCAGCCTTTTCCCCCTTGAACTATAGAGGTAAGCGAGTCCCGTGTGGTTAGCATCACCCAGGATATCTCACATCCACCTCTATTCCAGCGGCAGTTTTGAATGCAACTCAGCCACAAAATAATGAATTTTAGAGTGTGAAAGCATTATACAGTCCTTTGAAATGAAAAATGTTTCTCCAAACACAACAGTTATCATTAATTTACAAGTGTACTTGTTTGCTAAATGGTACATTGTTATTTCTTCAAGGAAAGCATTTATATATACAGACCAAAGAGCTTATAAATACAGTAAAGATTCAAATTGATCGAGGGGGTGAGAGGAGCTGGCTGGAGCTAGATTTTCTGGAAATAGAAAATCATGCTCTTCTTCCCTACCATTATAAGATTATTTTGGTTTAATTGGTGTACACTGAGCTGTATACCTTGCTCATCTGAACCTCTGTTGTCATTTAACACAGATTAATTAGTGCTAGTGTTATGACCTGCAATAGTTTGAAGGTCAAGTCCCTAAGATCTATTTTCATGAGATGCAGTAATGTTGTCTCAAGAGATACCAGATATTATAACTTATTGTGCTGTTAAAATCTGTGCAATCAATATGGCTGCAGCTTTAAAATTTTACAGTATACTAATAAGATAGACATAAAATCCTACTAGTATTACACTTACTCCCATCAGCATTAATGATCTTAACACAGCAGGTGTTATCATTCCTAACAAGACACAGTATTTGCTATTTCATGCTTAGATGCTCTCCCCTCTTGGTTCACAGAAGCTGAGGAAGCTCAGTTTTAATGATTTGATAATGCTACAGGCAGAGCCACTTCGGGCAGTTCAGCCCCATTTCCTCCATGCTGAACTGAGCAACATCCCTCAGCTGCTGTGGTCTCCAAAGCAAGGTGTGGAGGCAGGAGTCCTACAGACCAGGCACAACCAGAATCGTTCTTAATACAAGTCATTTACCAGAATGGACAAGTTGCAGTTATCTTTTCAGATAACTGTCTTTGAATGAAAACAGTATCTTTATGTTGAAAAAATACATGTTTAAGACTGAAATTCTCCTTCACTAAGCCTTTTTCCTGGCCTTGGAGAAAAAAAAAAGTCACTAAAAACCAGAAAAACAGAATAATCTGAGTGTTAAGGTAGCTAGAAAAAAACAGCGAAATAAAACCAGATTCAATTTAGGTTAATGCATTCTATGGTCAATATGAGTAGGACCTGCCCACCTGAGTCTGAAGGTTTAATGAGATTCTTCAGTGTTCTAATGGCTGCACAAGATCCACACTGACCTGTCGTCTGGGAGCTGCTTTAGGCCATGTCAACTCCATGCCCTGGGTGGCATTTCCCAGGCACAGGTAAGTCATCGTGAGCTGTCATCATGTCTGGCACCCAGAAATGTTATGTGGGCCCATATACAGCTCTCGCTGCTGGGACATATTGACGATGGATACCTGTGTCCCATAGATGGTCCTTCTATAGGAAGGAAACCCCATACCCTGGATATGCCCATCTTGATTGCCCAGAAAGGAGTTTGGGATGAGCAAACTCCTAATTTGGTCACTCAATTCAGTGCATGAAATTCCAGAGAAGTCAATTCATGGTTCTGTACCTTGGTTTCTTTACCTGCAATGCGAAGTGCTTTGAGGTATCCCACAGAGGAGTTATTTTCAGACTGAGTATGATGCAGCACTGACAAATGCTGCTGACAATTAGGTCTCATAAAAAGTGGATGGTTGGATGAACATTCTGCATCCTATTGCAGAGGCAATGCAGTACTAAAACACCTCTCATTGCTAAAAGAAAACTCTCTCAATGGAGAAAGCCCATCAAAGTATTAAAAGCTACTTCTGTGGACTTCCTGAAGACATCTAATCCTTTAATTTCTGAGGGGTGGCAGTTTTAGAAGAGATGCCATTATAGCTGCTCATTGTGGGATGAATTATGCAAGAATTTATTATTGATTCAAGGGTAGCCTGCTCAAGCATGCAATCAAAGCCAAGGCAGAGCAAACGGGAAAGGATGAGTTTTCTATAGCTAACTAAACTGATTCATGACACTAGAAAAATCTAGGGAAAAAGAACAAGTTGGCAAAAAATGGAGCTTTTTACATATCAAATCACCTTTTCCACACCCATAACTAGCCTTTAGTACCGGACTATTGTAGAGCAGAGCCTAAAGAGTTACACGAGTCCTCTTGAAACACAGAAATACATCCTCACCACCCCAATCATCCACGGGATCAAAGGCAGGACCTTTGGCTGTGGACCCCCAACCCAGTTCATCCACGTGAGGCTGAGAGACCACGACAGCTCTGCCCAGGGCTGTGCCCAGGTCTGGGAGACCCAAGGGATCCAGACTACAGGCCAGAGCTGCAGAAACGCCTGACACACCTCAAAATGACAGGTGAGACCAGGCCACATAGCCACAGAAATCCATGTTTTATGAGGGAAAATTTGTGGGGAGCTTGGCACCCTACCAGAGTTTAACAAGGTCTGTTCAAGGAGTACAGAGGTGAGGGAGGGAGAAGGTTAAATTGAGAATTAAGAAGATAGTAAAACTAAAAGTATATACAGCCCAAACAATGACACAAGGGTGACAGGTGCTCATCAATTTGTCCTTGGAAAAGAAAGAGGCTGTTCAAAAAACCAGGAAGGCTGGAGGTAAGCAAATGGAACTTAAAAAATAAAAGACCTTACACAGCAAGTCAGTCACGGGCAAATATAAAACAAACCATGCGGAGGCTTAATAGCGTGTTTAGCATTTTGAGTAATGGACATAAAATTTGCTTTTCTCAACTTGACCTTTGTTAACAACCTTAGGCACTACAGAGTTATTATCCTGCAGCATTCCTTTTACTGAACTCGTCATATCTCTGAGTGCTAGGCACCATTTCCTAATACAATCAGAAGAGACATCAGTAGTAATAATTATATAAATATGTATAATGCATATATATCTATGCATTCACACACGCACGTATGCACACACGCTCTTTGCTTATAACAACTCTCCAGCGGAAACATTACAGTGACATTTGGGCAGAAAAACATCCAGCAGAGATCTTACGCTAAAACCATCCCTGACGCTGCTGCATAGAAAATGGCAACAAAAGTAGAAGAGAGGGGGAAAAAAAAAAATCAGTAAAGCTAAACAACCGTCTAATATCCCACCAAAAGGTTTTATTTTAATTGCAGTAGGACAGTGGCATGTTTCTGGATTCAGCCACGTGTTTTGCTAAATAATCTTCTTTGAAATATTATAAATATGCAGAACTTTCAGAAGTAGGTCAGTGGCTCAACATGTAGTAGCAAATAGCTCAGATAAATACTAGTCATTCCCCCACGGTCTGCAGTCAGCAGCAGGTCTGACACACACTGCAGCTTGTTGAACGGCGATTCACTGCATAAGGGGGTCATTCCCCAAATGACACAACACCCGAGTACCTGGTCACAGCTGACAACATGCCTCTCATCTAACAGAGAAATCACGCTCTCCCTCTCATCATTTAAGTTGTCTCAAAGTCAGCAAGGGCAAAAGCAGGAGAAGGCAGCAGGATGTGAGAATTCAAGACACTGATATAATGAACAAAATGAAAAACTACAGCTCAGGATAAACCCCCGAGTGCAAGCATCAGCTCTGCTGGAAAGGTGACTTCAAAATTCTGCTTTGAACATTGGTCCAGATGCATTAAAACCCATTGCAGGAGGAAAGTCGCCCTGCAAGCACCAGATGAACCCTTTGCAAAGTTCCCCGGGACCTGTAAAAGCCAAGCGGTGGCTCATGCAAAATCCTCCCGTGGATTTGGTGCCCTGAATCCGAGCAGTGCAGCTCCCCTCGCCCACCTCCCCCTTCCCAAACAGATTTCAGCAAGCACTTACCATCAGCAAGCTCAGAGCAGACTCGGGAGCACGCTGCACAGCCATCGCCTCTCTTCCTACGTACAAATCCTCCCCACGACTCGGTCAGCCCTCGGCCCTCCGTCACAGCAAAGCATCCACAGAGCCCACAGCTAACTGTCGGGAGAGAAACCCCAAATCAGGGTCGGAGAGCATTTGCAAGAGGAGGAGAGGATGGATGAGGGGGTGGGGAGGAGAGGAGGGAAGGAAATAACCTTCTCAGCCAGGGAAAGAAGCTTAAGCTAGGCCAAATTTTACACAAGAGAGAAGAGGAAAATGAAATGCAGAGCCTGCTGGAGAAACAAGATATCGGGAACTGCAGGATATTTAAAGCTCAGGCACACGCCGTCACAGCGAGCAGCAGCAACGCAGGACACATATCAAACACCTACATGACAGGTTAGGTCCAAGCCGTCCTCCCCCTGCCCCAGCGTATGAACTATAATTGATTGCTTTTAATTGCCACTCTCCTTCCTCCACCTAAATAAATGCCTAGGTAGCATAAAGCGGCCATGCCCCTGACTCTGCATCTTCCTCCCTGCCCTGGCGATGCTAGCGCAGAAACAATGTCAAATATCGCAACGTACCGCTTCCCACAGGGTCAAACTTCTTCTCTCTTCTCGCAAAACCCTGCTTCGCCTGCTTTTGAAAGCAGACGCCTGCATAATACAGACATGAACAACGAGTGAGAGGTACCACAACCGGGAAGCACCCAGCTTTCACTTGAGAGCAAGAATTACCTTTATCATGTTCGAGCGAGAGCTGGGTTATGCACTGACCCTTTTCACCTTACTCCTCCCCCCTGCCCAAGGAAGTCTCTTCCTCCTTTTCCTCCTCCTCTCCAAATGGCCTCAGCTCCCTGTGGAGCTAACACACTTCCTAGAAACATGTAATTACACAGGCTGTTGTGTTAGCGCTCTGATCACGCTGCCTGTACCGCATGGAGACGGCAGCCAGGCAGCCCCCCCATTCCCTCCCTTCATAAGGCAAAGTGCTGCGATCACTACCCCCGCCCCAAGCTCCATCAGCTCAGGGGGCTTGAGACAGCTAATTGTGAAAATGTGGCTGGTTAAGACACAAAGACAAATTAGCCTTGAAAATAAGCCCCTTGTTTAAATGCGAGATGTAAATGGAAGATGGCTTTCTGAAAGCCTTTAAAAATAAATAGAGCATCCTGCTAGCAAGGCCTGTACTCTCACGTATTTGTGCTCAGCAGATCTGTAGGACCCCTATTTTTGTAGGGCTCTAAAGACTTCTGCACGTTAGTGTATCAATTCTTGCATCTCCTCTCTGAACAAGCAGAATTTTGGCTTCATTTCCTAAAATGTTAGGCTTCATGTAATGACAATGACTGTTAATCCTCCAACTCCCACCTGCACATTCCCCCCCCACGCACTCCCACCCCCACGATCTTGGAACCCAATTAAAAGTTTCAGACAAATTCAACCGGAGTTGAATTCTCTGACACGTGTCATTCCTTCAACTTTTATAAAAATTGGCAGTAGGATAGAAAAGATAATCAAATTTCTGTCTCCATGAAGCAGGGCAGCAGTAATCCAGCCCTTGTGCTCTGCAGGCTACATCTGGTGGGTCAGCTGTGGTGTGCACCACACTGGAGTTCTTGTTTGCTCAACCTCTCCTTGCTTATCTATCACCGTGTTTTAGCAAATGGGACACAGTGACATGGGAGATTGCAGAAATCGCCCTGGGAAGGTCATCTGTGGCAGACACAAACTTCTCGGCATGCAGTTCTCTGATCCAGGGGACTGCACTTCTTGTAGGGCACGTATCACATGTAGCATGGACGGTGTTGGTCTCTTCTCCCAAGTAACAAGTGATTAGACAAGAGGAAATGGCCTCAAGTTGTGCCAGGGGAGATTTAGATTGGATATTATGAGAAATTTCTTCACAGAAGGGGTTGTCAGGCATTGGAACAAGCTGCCCAGGGTGGTGGTGGAGTCACCATCCCTGGAGATGTTTAAAAGACATGTAGGTGAGGTTCTTAGGGAAATGGTTTAGTGTCAGAGTTATGTTACGGCTGGACTTTATGATCTTGAGGTTCTCTTCCAGCCTGAATGATTCTATATAGAGAGGCTTAGTTTTTTTCGTGTAAATCCAGAGATCAGTGCAACCCCGTACCCCAGCTGCAGCACCGAGCCTGGGTGTTGTGTGGTGATGGAAGGGGCTTCCTTCGCACAGCAGGTTCTCCACCAAAAGATGTGGAAGGGGGAAGCCACTTACACACAGAAGGGGCAGCTCTCAAGAGAAAGTGAAGACTCACTCATGGGCAAGCAGTAAGGCATTTTCTGGGTTCCTCCCTCCTTGGTTTTGGGTTACAGACATCAGCACCCAAGGAGAGTCCCTTGTGTCACACCTGAGGCCTGACCTTCTTCACCATAGCGAACGTAGCTCCTGCAAAAGCACACTTATGACAGCAGACACGGTTACTTCCACCCTTAGATGCAAGTCACCTCCATTGATGGAGAATAGGGGCCCAGCTTCTCAAATGCATTAAGGTACCCAAGCACCAAAGAGCTCTGGACATCAACTTCAATCAGTCCAGAGAGCTGAGTTTCACGGTGCTTGCTAAACACAGAACCCGCGTTGGCCATCTGCACTGGGTTATTCTTCAACCCACAGTCATCTGATGCTATGAACTATCTCACATTGTGATATGTTCCCTTCCCTCCAAACGGATTTGGCTTAATCCCTGTTGTGAGGAGTGGGGAAACAAGCTACTTAAACGTCTTTTGAAAGTGGAAAATTTGCAGAATAAAAGATGAAGGAAAGTTTTAAAAAATATCTCAAGGCATAAAATTATAAAATATGTCACTAAAGCTCTTTCAATGGTACCATGACAAATATCCCAAGGCTGTTATATTTTTCCCTACGCTAACCCAGTCTGAAGTACTGTAAGGAGATGGCTGCAGGAACAATGCATTCAGTAACTCTTGAGTCTGATGAAGTTTTTCCTTTGCCAAGCGATTTTAAGGAACCAGCCTATCCCTACATTTTCGGACTTGTCTAAAATGAGAAGTCTGGAAGTGTGGATATGTCTTCCACCTCTAGCACCAGAACACAGTCTACAGCTGAGCAGAGTAAACTCCCAGTCAAACACTAGGAGCTGGTTATGATTTGTAATGCCCTTGAAAAAATCCTACATTTTTCCTGAGCTCTGCAAGTCTCAGGGTAATGATCATATGTAGGGAGCCATCTGTGCACAAGTATATGATCTATGGCTTCAAGGTCCACTTGCAAACTTACCTAGGGGTTTGCCACTTTCTACTATTTAGGTGAATAAATTTTGTAGCACAAGAGGAAAAAGAAATAGATCATTATTCACTGCAGGCTGTCAAGAGTTAAGAACAACCATTTTAAAAGGAATTTATTGGATAGATGGTTAAAACTACAGACTTGTGGTTTTGTTTCTAGGCCTAAAGCTATGACCTTACCCAAAGAAAATAGCTTACTGGCTGTACTTCCCCCTGACCACCTATACATTAAGAGAAATATGTGCTACAGTTGGTTAATAAAGTAACTGCTTACAATCACTCAAAGAAAACCCATTGTAACAAACCCTGGATGAAATAGAAAAATTGATACCAGTAAGAAGACAGAAAGCACTTGCAGACTGGTATTTATAGAAAGATCCTCCAATGCCAGTGTTAACACACTACTTTGGCAGGGATAATATGAGCACAAATACTCCATGCTATGGTGGATCAACATCGTTAGAGCTGGTGGTTGCTGGGGCTGTGTTTGAGGTTCTGGTAATGCAACACGGCAGGAAAACCCTCTGCTAAAAGCACATTTTGTGGATTATTCATGGACGTACAGAACCTGATAGGCACCTATTGCCCTCAGCAAGAGTCGTGACTTTAGAGGCCAAGAAGAAGGCAGCATTACTAATGATATGAACAAAGGCAATATAGAGCTCAGAGTTAATTGCAACACTTGATTTCAGCTGGTACAGAGCTTATATCTCTTATTAAACATATTTCCTGTTTGTTTGGTTTTCATGCAATAAGCAAACAGGAACTCTAGTTTTCACTGAAAATAAATTCCCCATGTATGGCTGCCATCTGTATTTTAACCACTAAAAATCAAAGTCCTTCCTACAAGCACCTGTGATGTTTATGAAAGATCAAAATCCGGATCTGAATTTTTATTTGCTTTCTTGCATTACCGATGTGTGCTTGAGTGAAATGTTGCCTCTGATATAACAACTGCCAGGAGGTCACTTATTTAAGCAAAAGTGTGTACAAAGAAAATTGTTTGATCGTTAAAGGCGTTAAAGTCTTTACCTCAATTTACAAGGACTTAACAAAACAAGTGCTGCTATTGTTTTGTCAGGAAAGCAGTCAATTAAAGTTGATGGTATTACCATAAGCAATGACGTGACCAGAATAACACTGATTTACAAGACCCTTACCTATCTAAAAAACTAAAGGAGAACCGAACAAACATCTCTGGAACTTGAGATATATCAAAGTTTATGTCATGCTTGTAAATTTTTAACCTTAATTTTAAAGGTCAATGAGCTTTCAGCAGTGTGAAAAGAATAGATGATGTGAGAGCATGAATAGCTGTTTGAGTTTACCTAATTTCCTTCAGCCATTCATGTATTCCTCATGCATCTCAACTGTTTACTGGAACTTAGGTGATTGGTTTCAAGTACGTGCTAGTCACAGAAATCAAATTTGCATTATGAATGGCCATGGCAGAAGTGCTTCTGCTTTAATCCACAGAGGAGGAACCACTTAATACAACGAACTGCGACAAAGCAACACAGTTGGGATGACTACGATGCCTAACCAAGCTATAGAGAATTACACAAAAAAGAAACACTCACATAATTCAAACAGACAAATCTGAGGACCTACATTTTGCTTGTAACATATCCCCAAAGAAGATCAAAGCCTGATGCCAACAAGTAAATTATTCACTGTAAATTATTTACTCAGCTTTAAAAAGATCTGGAAGGAACTTATTGCATTAGCTCTCCTCCTTACCTTCCTGTGCTCACTCGCATCAACCCAATTGCTCTAAAAATCACGCGTCATGCCCCACAAACAGATCCCAGAGGGGCTGGGACTGCTTCTTTTGGAAAATCTCTTAGAAGCTTCTGAAAATTAGAATTGCAGTAATAAGGATGATTCTCCAAGCTGCCAAAGAAATACTACATAGGAAGAGAAGCAGCATTCAGGAATACTGGTTGTCTGCACCTGATATCTGGGAAGCAAAGCATCTCCTGCTGAGCTCTGGCCAATGTGAGCTGCCAACCAACAGCACTTCCTACATCCCTCATCCATCAGTACTGCCTCGCTGTTCTGAACCCAGCAACAGCTGGGCAGCCTTGGCATTCAGATACACGAATTACTGCTGTCCTGAACAGGGACATTTTACAGCTCCTTTAACCAGACTGAGCATAGAATCACAGAATAGTTTGAGTTGGAAGGGACTTTCAAAGCTCATCCAGTGCCACCCCTGCCATGAGCAGGGACATCTTCACCAGATCAGGTTGCTCAGAGCCCCGTCCAGCCTGGCCTGGGATGTCTCCAGGGATGGGGCATCCACCACCTCTCCGGGCAACCTGGGACAGTGTTTCATCACCCTTATTGTAAAAAAAAATTTCCTCATGTCTGGCCTACTAGACTAGCATTTCCCTTCATCCACGAGTAGCTGTTTCAGCTTGGCACTCATACATTTCAGACTGACCTATGACTCTTATGTGAGCTCTGGTTCTCCAGTATATCCCCACCCAGTTCACCACAGCCCACATCAAGCAAACCAGGAGAAGAGCCCACTCTACAGCAGAACTCTGAACTTTCTCTGCTACATGAAGCAGCCTGTAGCATTTCAAACTTTTGAAAGAAAAAAAATGTAGATTAAAATAAAAACTTAACGTAAAAACATTCCAAAGGTAAACTCTAATGTTCTCATTGCTTATATTTAATTTAGCATGTAAGAACTTAACACTAGTAGTGTACTGGGACAACTCTAATTTAAAAAAACCTGAAGGTTAACAACTAGGAAATAAAGATGTCATAACTCGAAGTATGACTTAGTAGTGGCATAGTAATTAACATTCAATAACCATCTGACTCAATTTGAAAGCTCTGGGCTTCATATTATGATTGTTTAATATTAATTTGACATTTATAACATGATGGCCTCAGCAGACTCAGATATTATGAGGTTAGCTGAACATAGAGACCCAGTACATGGTGTGGGAGACTGTAAGTGTGCATCACTGCTGCAGTTATTATTGTCTTCTGAAAATGCATTCCCCAGTGCTGCCACATATCTGTTGGGCTATACCTGTGCTACTTGACTTAATTGCACCTATGCAAGTGCAGTCCTAGTGAAATAAAGCAGCACTTTTTAACTGATTCAATTTCTTTTTTTCCTTCTAGTATTCATTTAAAAGAACCTGGGGGAGAGTGATCTCTCATCAAAGAGGACAGTTCCTCTTCTAGAGTCAGCCTCTGCATAGTTGTGCTGAAGAACTTATTAGGTTTTGTATTACCACACATTTTTAACTTCCAATCTACATTTATTCATAACCAGGTTTTTATCTCTTTGCTGACACTATATTTCAACTGAAGTAGCTCAAGCTCCTAATGATTTATCTCTAGATATATTTGAGATAACAACATTTCTCCTGAGCCTTTGTTTTGCCCCCAGTAGGTTTTCTGGTAGTCTTCCAAGGAAAAGGCAGTTTCTTTACATTAGAAACCCTTTTCTACCCATACCAACGAGGATTTATCTTCCCTGAACAGCGTTGGCCAACACATTATTTCAGATGAGGCCTGACATCTTCACTGCACTACACCACATATTTGTGCATATCATGTAATATCCTCTGGCCAAAGCCTGAGTGTTCAAATCAGTGCATCTCATTATGCACTCATACACCTCTTAAATATGTTCAGGTTAATGCATTGCACCCATCTTTAGGCCCACCCAAGTCCCACAGAGAAAAAGGATGCATATATACAAGACTACATTCAAGTGGTTAAGGGTTATGGGGGGGCTGAAACTCCTGATCTTTTTCCCATGGGCTGTCCTTAGGTCTGAAAGGTGTATTTGACCTTTCAAAATTTCTCCAAAACCTCATCCTAACAAGTAGGCCAATTTTCAGTAGCTGGAAGGTGAAGGTTTGAAGGTTCTACACTTTGCACTCAAGCACTGTGGGTCCTTTTAGGACAGCCCTATAAGAGTTGTCTATATTCTCAAATACAGCCTGTAATGCAACCAGGAAATGGATGTCTACTTCTTCAGTCCCACCTATTCTCCCCTTCATGGAGCACCTTTCTTCTCCTCACACAACTTCTGCCTTTCATCATCAGAACATCCCCTGCACAGTGTGGACTTCATACAGATTTTGTTTGACTGGGTATTAAGTGACTTCCACTACATAATGGTTTTAGGCAGGAAGTTAGACAAGTTAAAGTAAATAACACCTACCCAAATGCAAGTGTTACTGAGAGCAGTCTATGCTCAGTTTCTGTCCCTAGCCCAGGAGTCACCTAACCTAGTAAAAACAATTTGTGAGTAAGATGTCTAGCCAAAAATAGCCAATTAAGGCTCCTTCACCAGTCAGTGGACTAATACATGCAGCCCCAGAGGGTAGGTTACACATCCCATTAATCTTCAAATGGGATGAGTGCTCTCTGGAGAGCCTGTGCTCTCTCCATGGGCTATTACAGAATCCTAAATGCCTATTTTAACATTGTCAGCAAATCTCAGGTTAAGTATCAGCCTTGGGAGCTAACCTCAGCTAGTAGTGTTGCTGGTCGTGCACGCTGTGAACATCTCAGCCAGGATGCACCACTCCAGTGCTGGGTCAGCATTTGAGGATGCATGCAAACCACAGGCTCGGAGTATATCCAGGTCCAGGATGCTCCTGGCATCAGTCTCACCTTCCAGAAGTCACCTGTTGTCCTTTAGGGTTACCCTTTCCTTCTGCTGCAACTTGAGGTGAGCCCAGAAAGAGACAAAAGTGATTAGATGAACGAGAAAACCATACTGACATCTGTGGCAAGGATGGGGTACCCAAGGAAATAGGTCATCTGCCTTGGGTTGAGGAATAAAAATAGCACAGGCTCACTCGTGGAAGTTAACATGAACGTCCACTCTTGATCTCTTTGACAAAATCATTTATTTGTGCCATAGTTGCATTTTGGATATCCATCAGATATTTAGATGACCGGTGGTGTTAGGCACTGTACATATACCTTGCTAGACCAGGGATGTTACTATAAACAATTCATTGCCACTCCCACATCAGAACAACTCATGAGTGCTCATCAGCTTCAGAGCACAATCCGAGCTTAAGGAAGAAGAAAGTGATGAATACTTTCACAATCTATTCACCTGGCGTCCAGCACAGCACTGTAACCTCTCAGACTATCATGGCTATTTCAGCAGAGATTGCTGTGGCAAAACCTAAGTAAGATGCGTTGCTCACACTGAGGAGTTGATGATCCACGGTGAGATGAAGGGACTAACAGTGGTTTAATAATGGGGAAAAAAAATTGCACTCACAGCAGTAAGAGGCAATGGCTTTGTGCATTTAGAATATTTACAGTAACCTGTATATTGGTGCTCGCCAGAGCAAGTTACCAAAGTTTATCATTCGGTTTCTATTTCACAACACAGTCAGAGTAACAGTGTCATATTTAACAGAAGTCAGCTTTAAAATAAAAAGGAAAATTAGTTTTATTCACTTACGAATTACTGTTGCAATAACTAATTTATAGGAATAGTAATAAAGGCAGAACTGTATTCACTAGGTAACATCTAGAGTTACAGAAGGGTAGGGCCATTAATAAACAGAAGTGAGTGCAGAATTTTAAGTACCCTTCCATAGTCCAGAAATATGTTCCCTGAAAACAGCACATAAAAGAATGAGCAATTCAGCTCAGTCCATTAATTGCCCTAAATATCATGGCTGGTAATCTGCAAATTAGATTATAAAACCTCATTGCATATATACAAATGCTAAGACAGATTGCCTCTGCTTTCTCGGCAATTAGTTTGCAAAAGAGTTACTGTATTTTATGCTTAACTGTATTAAAGACCCAACAGTGATTTCACAGTAAAGCAGCTTCATAATGAATATTGTTTTTATGAATCCTAAGTCTAGTCATTACATGTTTATTGTTGCCCACACAACTCAGTTTTGAAAGATATTTCTGATCTTCACTTTATCTAATAGAGTCCTCCCCACAACCACCTATGGGCAGTCAGGAGCTGGGGCTTCAGGCCAATGTAGGGCACATCTGTTTTCCCCAGATGTGGTTGGTTGGTTGGTTTGTTTGTTTTCCTTGTCAGGGACACAAACTGGTGGGATATTGAGAAGTTACCACATTAGCCATGGATTTCTGGACATCTGGTGTCTCTGCCAAGTGAGGTAAACCAATAACAGCTCTGGCTGGGATGCTCTACACCTAGAAGTCAGGGATGACCATAGTGCACACACAGTAACTTTCACATTCTGGGGAAAGGAAGAGTTAAATGTATCTAAATGTCTTTCTAGACCACAGCAACTAATAAATAGGTCCACGGAGTGACCACCCCTTCACATCTGGTGTGGGTGTGAAGTCAGTGACACAGGCCTGTGTACACAGCTGTTTCCCACCACTCCTCATTTGTTGATCATGAGTGTGGTGCCTGACACACACATCTGATGAAATTCATCTCTGGTTTAGGGGTCAAATAGATCAAGTTTAAACCACTGGGGAAACTGTTAGTGGGTTCAGTCTGCAACTGTGGAGCTCACTTTCCAGCCCTCCTGCAGCTGTAGCTCATTGCAAGAGAAATATTGGTTTTTCCCTGTGCCCATGTTGGGCTTTGCTATTAAAGCAGCTTATCAAGCTCCTCTTCCTTACCATCTCTCAACCACTAATAATGAGTTCCTACCCCAGGCACCTAGCATAGCACAGGGATGACAACGGAGGGCTTGACATCCCAAATCACATAAGCATAAGGGACATCAGGATGTGTTTAAGCTCCCTCCCAAGAGCCTGGTACTGCCAAGTGGAGAGCCAGCATGCCCTGCAGCGCCAAGCAGTGAGGAGCTGGAAAGCTCTTCTGTCTGCTTGACCTCAAAGCTTTTGGCATCCAATCAAGCTGATGTGCTGCCAGAGGAGTCTGCAACCCAAAAGCCCTTCCTGGGCTCAGGCATCACAGCTGCTCTTTCAGAAACCCAAAAAGTGCAGCAAGGTACAGATGACAGATAATGGAAGGACAATTGCCTCATCCTGGCTTGTATCAGGAATAGTGTGGCCAGCAGATCTAGAGAAGTGATTGTTCCACTGTACTCTGTGCTGGTGAGGCCCCATCTTGAATCCTGTGTTCAGTTTTGGGCCCCTCATTGTAAGAAAGACTTTGAGGTGCTGGAGAGAGTTCAAAGGAGGGTGACGAAGCTGGTGAAGGGCTTAGGGGACAAGTTTGATGGTGAGAGGTTGATGGAACTGGGGTGTTCAGCCTGGAGAAAAGGAGGCTGAGGGGAGACCTTATTGCTCTCTACAACTACCTGGAAGGATGTTGTAGCATGGAGGGTGTTGGTCTCTTCTCCCAAGTAGCAAGTGATAGGACAAAATGAAATGACCTCAAGTTGTGCCAGGGAAGGTTGAGATTGGATATCAGGAAAAAAATTTTCACAGAACAGGTCGTGAAGCAGTGGAACAGGCTGCCCAAGGAAGTGGTTGAGTCAATATCCCTGGAGGTGTTTAAAAGGCGCTTAGACAAGGTTCTTAGGGACATAGTTTAGTTCTAGAGTTAGGTTATTGGTCGAACTCAATGATCTTGAGGATATCTTCCAACCAAAATGATTCTATGATTCTCAGTCAAGCACCAAGTGGCTGAGACATCCTCAAACAGTGCGGGATGCCGTGGTCTGATGACCACAGTGAAGCAAGGGAGTTCAGACTCCTGTGACTCTGTAGTAACCCAGCAGAGCTGTTTGCAAAACTTGCACTTCTTGGCAGCACTTGGCCACCCACAGCTACCTGGAGATGTTGTGTCATGTTGCCTTACAGGGCATGGGCACATCATCTTGCAGATGCAACTCCAAGTGGCTCTTTGACTCTTTCAGATTTCAACAGCTTCAGAGCAACAAGGCATTTACCTCCAGTCTTTGTCACTCCAGAGAAGCAGCTGAAACCAAGCATCCCATCTCTGAGGCACTGCAGAGGCATTGGTCTCCCTTAGGAGACTGTGGGATCAGGATTCTCTAGTTTAGCTAGTAAAATAGTTTTTATAGTCGATCAAGCCAGATTTTCACCCATCATGAGAACATACCACTGTTTAGACACTGGCCCAGCACCTTCCACATCCTCTCACACATTATTATAGCAAGACCTGGGTGGAACCTCCTCATGAGTTTCTAGAAAACATTTAAAAGCAGCAACAGGATGGAGACAGGAGAGCTGCACTTTACCCTCCTAAAGCAAGTATGGCAAAACACACACTTTGAGGGATGCTGATGGCACAACACTTGGCTCCACACACACATATCTAACCCTGATACTTTTAGTGTCATTCTGTTGCATTTTTGTTTCCTTAATTTTCCAGATTCAAATATGTTATTAATACACCGTGTTCTTCCCACCTTGGACATAGTTATTTCATTTGCAAAGAATTACAAACCTTGCACCAGCAGTTTAAGTATGCCACTTCACTTACACAGGGAGCTGAAAAAACGTGATTCATTCCTTCCAAAGCAAATAATTATAAAATAATATTTCATTCTGCATTTTCAGCTACACTTAGTGTCTAAATTAAAATCTACTGAGCTCAATAGATTTATCCTAATTAAAATTAAGGGAGATTTAGATCAGCTTCTCACTGAGAGAATATATTTCGGTTCTTCTACACACACAACGAGCCAGTTGGTCAGAGCTGTGCATTTGACTTGGAGCGTCTTCCCTTGGTTAAGCAAATGCCTGTTAATTTCTGCAAGATGTTGCCACTCGGGAAAGCACACGCTTGAGCTGAGGATGCTGTTATCTCCATGATGTTGCACAGTCCCAGGGCTACAGCTCCTAAGTGCTCAGATATGTGAAGGCCATGCTGGGGTGTAATAGTCAGATCGTAAATTTTGCACCATTATCACAACTTGACAGCTCTCATTTCCACAACGTCCTCAGCAGAACGTGAAGTGACACAGGTAGGAATGCAGAAGAGCAGTGTCTTTAGAGCAGCCATTAGCAAAATACATAGTCAAAGCTTAAAAAAAGAATGGTGTTACCTTGGATCTGTGTCACCAGGGAGCAATGCTCCATTTACGTGACTAATACACGGGGTTTTTAGAAGAGAAAATGAATATTTTTAATCGCATTTCCTTGAGATCCCAAGAAGAAGTGCTTCAACACAGTCTCTACGAGGTCCACAGCACATTGCTCCAGAGATCCCGTGCTCAGATGTGGAGTGCTCTCCCTTCTCAGTGGAGGTCTACAACTGCTGTCCTCATGCTCAACGTGGTCCTGAGGGCCCCACTCCCCTCCTGGTCCACATAATACAAGAGACCACCAGTGAGAGTCCATGGGCAACAGCCTGATTCACCCAACACTCTCTTGGCCCATGTTGCTTATTAATCTGAGCAGACAAATCACATATGGCTACATTTGGTCTTCCCTTATTTGAACTCCTTGTGATTCCATGTACAGGAGCCACCACAGAGACAAGAAATCATGGGACACCCATTTGGGTATAACAGACACCTTCTCATAACCTGTTTAAAAAACAAGCAAATACACAACCGAAACTCCATACACCAAGTTCATCTGGCTCAATTACACTTTCCTTAGCCAGTGAGTTTTACCTGCCTGCGACAAAGTAGGTGTCTTTAGGAAGGAAGAAGCAAGACCAGTGTATGAAAATTGGGAATCAAGCAGCTGAAGGTCAGACATGAAACCTACATCTCCTCTCTCCTGGCCAGGGAAACACTAATATTCTGCAACCCATCCAAGTTCTTGCTTTAGGGCACTAGATTTTCTATGCAAACATAAAATTGCAATCTTATACTAAAAAAAACAAACCAAACAAACAAAAAGCAACACACAAACTTATTTACAAGGCCAAAGGGATGACAAAAACCTTACTGTTATCTCTGATAACAACTCTACCTTCTTTCTCAGGATCCAGCCCAGTTACCTCCCTCCACACCCACTTACTCCTTGATTTAAAATCTCCAAAGGAGTTCGTAATCACTGGATCAGGCTCACCTGGGAGGGACCAGAACAGGCACAGGTGCAGTTCTGCCCAAACACCACTAAGGTATCAGACATCATCTCAGAGTGAGAAACAGCTGACAAGATGCTTTTTCTCTTGGAGCTTTAGACAATGCTAAGGCATTTTCTTATGGGATATGCAAGCATGAGGCAGGGTCTGTGTACACAGATGGGTGAAGAGGTCTTGTCTTGTGGGTTGACTGCACATAGAGCAACCCCAACCTGCTGCACTCATGCACCTATTTATTAATAGGTCTTCTCTGTGCTTGGGAAACAGCATTTGAAAAGACAGGATAGAATCATAGAACAGTTTGGGTTGGAAGGGACCTTCAAAGCTCATCCAGTGCCACCCCTGCCATGAGCAGGGACATCTTCACCAGATCAGGTTGCTCAGAGTCCCGTCCAGCCTGGCCTAGGATGTCTCCAAGGATGGGGCATCCACCACCTCCCTGGGCAACCTGGGCCAGGGTTTCACCATCCTCACTGTAAAAAATATCTTCCTCATGTCTAACCTGGATCTCCCTTCTTTTAGTTTAAACCCATCACCCCTTGTCCCATCACAACAGGCCTTGCTAAAAGGTCTGTCCCCATCTTTCTTACAGACCCATGCAGAGATTAAATTGCCCCTTTACCTTCTTGCACTGAGTTTAGCAAGAAACAGGTAAAGTCAATTAAGAGAGTAAGGAATTTATCTGCCTTGTATCAGTAAACAAATGGTACAAAAAAAGGGTCATTTCTTCAAGCTAAGAGTACTTAGATGGGTTCCAGCGAAAGAACAGAACCAGGTTGACTGAAGGTATTCACAAACTGTCGTCACATTTGACGCACAGTGTCCAGGGAAAAATTAATGAGAATAAAACAAAATTGAAACTTTTTTTTTTAAATTTCAGTAAATTCTATACTTTTTTATTAGGTTATATTTAGAGATGTAGCTATTACTAACATTATCGCCCCATAATAAAGACATATGTGTTTTGTTTGGGGAAAAAAACGTTCAATTTGCTTTGAAAAAAAGAATGAAAATTAAAAAGATTATTTTTGTTTTGGGTTGACCTAAAATATTCCTTCTACTTCTGAATTGAATCAAACAAACAGAAAATGAAAAATTCTTAATTATATCTTAAGCCTTGTGAGTGACACACACAGAAACAGGTAATGGAACTTCGGCCTCTTGGATTTATCTTTCCATCCTCCCTTTCTTCAGAGACAAAGAACAGTGACTGTTTTCATTAAAATACAGTTAAATACCCTAATTCTACTAATGCAAATCTTTCCAAGTAGATTTTGTAATTTGAAGAGGTCTGCTTAGAAGTGTGTGACCTTTCACAGTGCTGGATCTAAGCATGTGAAAACAGGTTTTTTTACAATCATTTGGAATAGCTCCTTGTGAATTAGATAACCACGATTTCCTTTAAAATATTAGATTAACTTAAAATCAATTTAGCTCTCCCAGCTTGCATTATAACTCAAGTGTTCTTAGGCAAGTTCTTATCCAGACAACATATTTAATGCTATGTTTACTGCAAATGGCATAAATAGAAGCCTGTATAGCTTATATTAGATAGTGATGTTAAACAAAAACGTGATGTATTTGCTTTATGTTCTGGGAATACATCTAGAAAGCAATTTGCAGCCTCAATATTGCTAGTGGCTGAGTGATTGCCGCACAAGTGTAAGTGCCATGTGGCTTTTAACAAATAATGAGCCAGAATGTCTTTATTGCTTTGCTAATTAATACAAAGTTTAGTTCAGGGCTCTAACTTAGCATGAGATGCCATTTATTTCCTTAGCACAAGAGTGCCTGTGTTTCCCTTATTGAGCTGTAAAGAGAGGAATATAATTTCTACAGCATTTCTAGGATACTCCATGGAAATCAATAGCTTGGCTAAAATTTTCTACTCTGTTGTATCAGAGAATGTGAAATGCTAAATGTGAAATGGGGAGTCATGTCATTGTTATTGCTACTAGAGTCATTTAAAAAAGGCAAACAAAACCCCACAAGAACAGAAGAAATCAGAGAAGCAAAAAAAAAAAAAAAAACAAAAAAAAAAAAAGAAAAATCAGATAAAAAAAGAGATAAATGAAAAGTGTGACAACACTTTTTCGAAAGAGTGAAAAAAGGCATTGAAAGAACAAAGAGCGAAAAAGATTTTAGCAAAAATAAGTATGGATTTTGGCAGTTGTTTCGTCCACGAGCTTCCTTTTAAATCAGCAGAACCACCAAGTCACTCTGGACTCAGCTGACACTAGTCAGCATGTTTTGAAGGAATTATAACAACTTATGAGTCTGTGTGTGCCAGGGATGTAATAAGAGGGACGTGAAGAAAAATAAAATGAACTCTAGGAGATCAATAAAATGTAACCCTTTGACCTTGTAGACCACCTCATCCATTTTTCAGAGTTAGGTGATAAAATCAGTACAATACAAGGTTTTAATCCGGCCATTACTGCTACCATGCACCTGTGAAATTGTGCATTCATTTGCCACATAGATCTACTTTTAAATGTAGATATATTGCCTCTAGAGAAGAAACCAAATTCCCAATCGGTAGTAAAACTGGCTTTGATAAAATTAACATGTGCACTCAAACTGTGACAGTTCTCAAAGCTTATCTCAGGAAAAGAAAGGACTCTGTCTTCTTTGCTAGGAAAAAAAAGAAAAAAAGGCAAGACAACAAGAAATGGAGCAGATGGAGTAAATTTTCAAAGCTGTGTGTGGGAGCTGAGCATTCAAATCCCATTAACCAATATTGGAGTTGGAGGATCAGACTCCTACTCACCAGGCTTCGAAAAAAACAGGTTCACATTTCTCCAGCTTTACTTGCTTTTTACATGTCCCTGATGCCGTCCTGGCTCTTGTCTAACAGGCTGACATTTATGCAACAGCACAGGGTGAAATGTGCCTTTGCATTTGGGGCAGGGCTCCTCATCCAGCAAATAGAAATACGTGAAGTATAGGTCTGAGCTTACGTATATACCACATGTGCTTATGGATGTGGTATGGAGAAGGATGAAAAACATGCAGTGGCTATATCCCACGGCTGCATCCCAGGACCAGAAACAAGCCACACATCACCACTAGTTTGGTATAGATCCTCCTAATAGTCATATTTTACTCCTTTAGGACAAAGGCTGGACACGAGGAAGAAATTTTTTACACTGAGGATGGTGAAACACTGGCCCAGGTTTCCCAAAGAGGTGGTGGATGCCCCATCCCTGGAGACATCCCAGGCCAGGCTGGACGGGGCTCTGAGCAACCTGAGCTGGTGAAGATGTCCCTGCTCATGGCAGGGGTGGCACTGGATGAGCTTTGAGAGTCCCTTCCAACCCAAAGTATTCTGTGATTCTAAATGAAGGGTAAAAAGCAGATAGATCCAGCTGGTGTGTGTGTGTGTGTATGTTCAGTGGTTCTCCAGAGTCTGTTAACTTATGTGTGGTTGTATTCATCAACATTGCAACCCCTTAACCACAGGCAATGCACTGCTCAGGTCGATGCGATGGCCTCTGGGAGTAAATACGTCTAACACCAACTCACTGCACTGGAGGACCTAAAAGAGCACAGCTTTTGCTATTTGGGTCCATCTCCTGAATCCTGTATGAAGTGTGCAACAGCCCCACAAGTTCAGCTGGGATGGACACACATCGACTTGTCTTCTCCCCTCGGTCATCTCCGCAGTTTTCTGTTATGTGACTAAACATCCTCTTCCGCAAAATCAGGTTTTCCATCCTTGATAGCTAATGAGAAGCAACTGTCTTCAGCTCTGCTGTATTTCATCATAGTAGCTTTATTTTTAACTGACATTAATCACCCAATTATTAAGAGTGACACAGCACTTACACCATATCAATGCAATCTAATTAACTTCCAATCCTATAAATCAGTCTTGTACATCAAATCGGTAGTATCTATGGGCTGAATCTCTTATTTGCTCCACAGGGACACTCAGCAGCATCAGTTATGAGCAAAATGCAGTACCAAAGGAGAAAAAAGCAGTTCTTGAAGAGGACATAGAAGTATCCCCTTCTCTTCTGCTGAGCTCACAAACAACTGCAGATGGGCAGCAAACGCATAATTGCCTGGCTGCTACTAATAGAACCATTTTGGTTGGAAAAGAGCTTTAAGATCTTTGGGTCCAACCATTAAACTAACGGTGCCAAGTCCACCACTAAACCATGTCCGTAAGAACATAATCTAAGTAGTTTTTAGACACCTCCAGGGTTGGTGGCTCCACCACTTCCCTGGGCAGTCTGTTCTAATGCCTGACAAACTCAGGGCACCCCAAAACACTGCACCTGCCATGGAGGATACCTGGGGTTGCCATTAATTCCCCCCATTTCTCTGCATGTAGAGGATTCAGTAAAGGTGACACAGACTCAGATTTTGGTGACTGGCAGCACGGGGATGTTGTTGGATGTTGGATGTGATGTGTGTGTGGCAGAGGCAGATGCCTGGCCCTGGTCGTCTTCATTCTGAAGTAACAAGGGACCTGTGGTCACAGCTTCAGGTAGACACACTTTCAACAGCATCCTCAGAAGTAATGTCTTTGAGTAACAACATCCTAAACGCTCTGCAGAGCTCCTACCAGCAGGCTCAGTCGAAAATTAATTTGTAAAAATACAGGCCAGCACAATAGTCTGGAAAGTCTGTTAGAGGAGACATCCTGGAGACACCATGGGTCCAGGCTCCTTCCCCACCCAAAGGCTCTTCTGGACAGCCCTGGTTATCAGAAGCCACTTCTTCCTCTTTCTGACCCCTGTGGGGTCATACATGAGAGATGTCTTGTCACTTCCCATGCGATCGGAAATCTCCTTTAACTTACATCAAGGTAAAGTGAAAATAAATGTATTTCTTTACAGACCTAAAAAAATCCCCATTGTAGTTATCAATGTTCATAAAAGACACAGCTTGAAGAAATGAAAGAACAGACTTGAACAATCTGGTTATGTGGGCGTTAGTTCTGTCTGGTCTCTCTCTCACAGCATCCCAATGACGTGCTGCACACACCATCCTGATGCATCATTTGTCAGGGGTCCAGTCTGGTCTGCATCCTTCAGAGAACCTGTTCATAGTAGATGGCACTAGATTTTATAGTCAGCTTCTGTTTTGGAGCCCTCAGGAGTGTCTGGCCAGATTTAATCTTTCCTGTTGAAAGACATTGCTTTCTAACATCTTCAGGAAAAACAAACAACCAACAAGAACAACAAAACCTGATTAATAACAACAAGCATTGTTCCACTTCCTTGGAGATGCAAGCACAGACTTGCTAGTGCAGATGTCACATCCTTAAGAGTCTTTGACTCACTGAGGGGGAAAATTTCCCCTCCCTCCTCTCAGTATGAAGTGTATCTACAGCCTGAACCTTATTTTTTATATTCATCTGCACACTAGCAAGCATAATATCAACATTTAAATGCAGTGACAAAGGTGACTGACTACAAATATCCTTTTAGGAGTGTGGGAGCAGTCAACAATCCCTGCATTGAAACATGGAAAGTAGAAATGAGGAGGGGGGGTTGACCCTGTCTGGCAAGGCAAACAAATGTCATGGAGTTCCACAGACATCGTGTTTGCAATGAGATGCTTATTCCAGAAGGACCCAGGCTCTGATCTCATCTCTAGAGGGAGGTGATGGCCTGAAGTTGCAAACAGAGAATAAACAGCAGGCAGGAAACCCACCAGAGGAGCAAGGCTGAAATATTGCTCCGTGCAACTGCATCCCCGCACCCTCAGCCTGAAATTTTACTGATGGGGGTGCAAGAACATTCGTCTGTCACTGCACCACCCTGCAATGCAACTCAGGGTCCCCTGTGCCAGCCTGTGGTGGCTGCGTTGCTGTGAGCTTGCTCACTCCAATCACATCCAATGAAACGTGATGGTCTCAGTGAAATTTATTTTGCTTCCCTTGAATAGATGATCAGTGCTCCTAGCAAATCTGACAGCTCCAACCATCATCAATTACTGCTTTCACTACATAAAAACTCTGTGTCAGATTTTCTACTACAGAGACCTTTGAAATCTGCTTTATTTTAAATGGGTAGAACTAAACCAGGAAAGCTCAGAGTAATTCCTCTTTTCAAACCAGTCTCCTACTAAAAATATTGCAACTTAATATTAGGAACCCAACAAGAGTCTCACCTGATGTGGGAATTCTTCCTCACAAAGTTGGTAGGCTGCCTATTGGAAAACTATTGTCAGAAATGAAAGGTTATTACCTATGTAATTCTGTTCTTTATAGCTATGGGTCCACTGCTGACCAGAGTGAAGCCACCGAAACAAAGTCCTTACCTGCAGATGTACTCAAGTCCAGTGGTGTTCATGGAGAATCATTGTTTCCCTGTTCTCTGTTCCTCCATGGCAGGTCCTGATGCTACCAGAAAACTGGAAAATCACCCCAAGAGAATGTGATGCTCTCAGACAGCATCATGATAGGATTATCTGCCATCACAATTGCTATGTTGGAAGCAAAAGAGCATCACTTTTGGGAAATAAACATTTGCTTGCTTCAAAGAAAAAAAATTCAAAATCGATCAAAACACTAATTTGGAGTATATACAGAGATAAGAAGTCTCAGCTGTTAGGCTGAGCTGCATTAGGCTTCAGAAGACCCAGGCTCAATTTCTGGCAGAGCCTCTGATCTTTGAGTGACCCGGAACAGGTTGTTTTCCTGCTCTGTGCCTCAATTTCTCCTCCTGTGAAATGAAATCAGCGGTACTGATTTGATGTAAGATCTAATGGTGAAAAATCTTACATAAAGACTGGTACTATTATTTTTAGTCCACACCCACCCAAACACAAGCTGTGATTTTTTTTTTTTTTCAAATATCCCCAGCAATAAATAAAATTCAGTCTTGCTGACTGAGTGTAGGTCTGGTCTGTATGAAAGCATTTCATGACAGCTTTTCTTCAGAGCGATCCAAAGCACAGGGGTCTTTTTGAGGAATGTTGTTTTCCTTCTCATTAATTTCCTGCTTAAGGATTCTTCACAGCAGCGGTAAGTGTTATGTTTTCCCATACACAATAATAACCTACCAGTTACTTCAGCCAGAGTGACCTTTCATTTCCTAAGAAGAACAACAAAATAAAAGGCAGCGAGGAGTCTCTGCCAGGCAGGCTCTCAGCGGCTGAGCAAAACTGGCAGCTGCTTCCAACTCACCAGCTGCCTCCCAGGAAAAGCAGGTGCAGCACATGGCGCCCCTTAGGAAAGGCAAACAAAGTCCCCCCCAAATTGTTTCACTAGGTCTTGTTCAGATAGTGGAAGATGCAAACAAGAAACCTATCGAAGTTGTAACGATTTCTATGGAAGTGCATTTCAATAACGTTATCCACACGTAGATCCGTACCTGTCATCTTCAGGGATGCTTAAATGCTGTGGTTGAGGTTGATGCTAAGTTTTGCACATAGGAGGGTCTTCCAAACATTGCAAAACTAAACAGCCTCAAATTTTGGGATGCTCAGGAGCCCAAACCTGTCTAAATCCAAGTTATATGTTTCTGCCATAGGAGGTTACAATTAAAACACCGAGATGCCTATTTTGTCGGATGCATGCAGAGCAGAAATCACTGCATGACTCCCAGGGCTTCACCTAGTCCATAAGTCTTCATCCAAACTAATCACAGTGCAATATTATCCCACTTGTCAACAGTTCAGGAGGAAACGACAGATCCTAGTTTAACTATTTAACTCTGCCAGGGGTAATAAGTTCTCTCATGCATTAAATTAAAAATGACACTTGAAAATAAGTACATTATGGACCAAACACAGCACACAAATGGGGAGCAAAGATTTAAACTGCTGCCTAGTGGAGAATTGCCAATGAAGCAATGTACATCTCATTATCCAGACTTACACTGAACACATCCACCAAGAAAGCCTTTTGCATATAGATGCGTTTGCTATGGGCAAATGCCTGCAATCAGCATGAACAAACACATCTGTTTATTTTCCATTGTAACAATGTTTGAATTTAAAAAAAAATGGCTGAGGACTCCTTACAGTGAGCAAGTTCTGGACAAGGAAGCCCTTGCTCACCCTCGGCCCCCATCATTTTGCATTGTGGCCCATGGTCTGTTTGTGAAACTTCCATCCCCTCTGCTACCATCTGGCAACTGAGGAAAAATACTGAATGGCTGAGCTGATAAGACACACTTAAGCTCATAGGAGAAGCAATAAAACTAATAAAGACAGATTTTACTTGTAAGTGGAGTGTTCTCTTTTCAGAGTGAAGGGAATTTCTTTGCAAGCTTTGGGTTTGATAGTCTTGAGTTATGCCACCTTCTTCTGCTGTTACTGTGGTTCCTCTGTAAGGACTCTGGCTGCTGTGGGGTCGATGCAGCCCATGTATTTACCCCCTTTCTGCATTTTCCTGTGCACCACTTTCTGTCCCAGGGATGTTCATTTTGCAGCAGTGTCCCCCATACAGCTACAATTTCATACACAGATACACAGGTCTATTAAACTGTAGTGCTGGAGCACCAGTCCAGTTCATTGACAGGCATTTAAAGTGGGTTTTGTGCATCTTAATCTAAACATGTAATCATCTGCCTGTGAGCTGGTCTCCTTTATAGTCAATGGAGAGTCACAGGAATTTGAAAGCAACAATTCATCCACTCTTCCTGAATGAAATGAGTGGGTCTTATGAGCTGAATCACTCCCCTTTTTTCCAGGTTGCCAAACAGCAGTAGGAAGGGAGGACTGTGATAGGAAAGACTGCTGACAGCCTAGCCAGCTGGCTCAGGTTTAGTCATTATTCTGCAGACATCTGAAGGTGGGCAACAGGAATCCCCTATGTAAGTTATGCTTTTAAATGAGAAGACACCTCAAAAAGGAAATGTTGGGTGAAGAACATGTGCAATAATCAGGGCCATTAGACATGAGCTGGAAAGCAGGAGGTAAAAGGAGACGTGAAGACTGAAGTTTGCCAAAAGCTGAGAGCCATGGGCTGGAGCTGGGAGCGTGCAAGGATCAGCTTTCATAGTCAGGTTGGCAGCTGTGACAACCCACACATGTATTTATACACCTTCTGTGGCAGGATATAGATGTGCTGAATTGCTTAGGCACTGCGGACAGAAAGCAAATTCCTGCAGACAAGTACGTGAGAGTGTGTCCAAACAGCCCAAGTTAAATGTTGGATCTGTGCTGTTCCCATCTATTCCAGGAGAAGGAGAAAATAAACACAAGTTATTCTTGCAACTACTGCTAGCTTCATATCTTGCATGTCCTCCCTTAATAGCTTAACATCTTGCATGTCCTTTGAGAAATAGTCACAAATGCTAAAAGGTTGCAAACTGATTAAAAAAATTCCATTGAAAATCTGTCCTCTGGTAGAGGATATTGACAATTTCCTACCGAAAACATGTTGTCTAGCAAGTGGTGGAGATTTGTAGTGGAAAATTCTTAATGATTGGGCATCCTTTCAATTCTATGGGGAATATAAAAGGAATTATCTTAATGACAGCAATCCTAATCAAAGCACCTATTACACTGAGGTTGCAAGGAGACATTTGGACCTTCCCTTTGACCAAATGCCCATGGAAAGCAGAGGAGAGGCATGGAAGAGTGTTTCTGGGGTCAGACTTCGCACATACTGCCAGGTGTGTGAATATATCCACCTCTAGAAGAAATAAAGACAGTTATTCCCACAGCTACTGAAAGATGAAATTCAAAACATTTGGAGGTTTAATCAGGGTCCACAATCTGGATTTGGAAGTTTCCGCCTGGAGGCTACAAAGCCAAAACATGATAGGACATGGGAAAGGGGAAACTCAACAAAAGTGCCCATCCATATTCAAATGTCAAACAAATCAAGCCCCACTTGAGGCTTGTTTTCATCCTGTCATTCTCTATGTCCTGCTACTAGGGGAGTGGATGTTTAAGAGAAAGCAGTGAGTGGTCCCACTCATTTTGCCAAAGCAGGCTTAAAAATGAAGTCATCTCCCTCTGGAAACAGAGAGGGGACACCCAACCACCCCACTGCCAGCTGTATCATTGCATTTGCTAAGCTGTCTCAGGCTCGTTCTGGCAGAGCATCCCTGGTAACTGCTTCCTCCAAGCTGTCCCACCCATGGGATGAGCTGTGACACAACCTGGAGGGACCCACTGGCAGCATCGAGGGTCTGGTGGGATGTGGCTGTGCGCAAATTCCTGCGAGGGACCTTCGCCTTATGTGGCTGAAGGGCTGAAATCAAAATCAGCCTGTCCTCAGCATCCCTGCGTGTCATATCTGAGCTCACGGCTGCTGTGCTGGGCTCCCTCGAACAATGCCTGAGGTTCAAACAAAATTCTCAGAAATCCTTTCTTGGATTACTCAGAGTCATTCATATTCATTAGCCGTTATCAGCACGCAAGCAAGGCCCACATTAATTAAATATCTTTGGCATTTGGGAATTGAGGAGTTTGGTCTTGTTTTGCTTAAGTTTGCTTATTTATTAGGAGTATTAACTTATTCTGACCCAAGTTTCTCTGACATCTTTCCCGGTTACAGGAATGCAGGCTTATAAGCAAGATATTTGCAAATGCAGCCACAAAGGTGCAGAGAGTATAGCAGAAACACTGGAAATGAAAACTCCAGCCTCCATTTTTAAAGCTCATTTTAAGGCATCAAATGAGAAAAACACAGGGGATGTTCTTCCCTCCTTGACTCTTTCTCAGGAAGTCTCTGTACCAAGAATGTTAATTACCTTTGAACCTGTGTCTAAATTAATTGTTTCCATTACCAAAATAATTTTTACAAATAGAACTATTTCCATTTCTTTAGAAATCTGTCCACAATGTTAACACACATGGCAGTTAACACCATTGTGGTTAGGGATGTGAATCTCCTCACAGGCCTGTTGTAAAAGGCGAATCCCCCTGTTCAAAACCATCATTTTCACAAAGTTCATTGCCTGTTTCTATTTTTTTTTTTTAATAACATTGTTCTTCTCTGTTGCATAACACAATACCATTACCTAGATGGCCTGCAGGGTCCCATTTCAGCAATAATCCTGCAGTGACTGCATCTTGGCATTGATTTATTCTTGCATCTTTGTAAAATAGAAAACCTTCCTATCGTAACAGTTTCCTTGTTTACTGAAGGGCAGAAAAAGCAGCTAAATTATTTCAAAAACACGAGGTAATTTGTAACAGGTGCTGTTTTACTGATATGAAACTACTGTTCTAATGGGGAATAAACTGCAGAAATATTAAGTAGTTACACAACTTCACATCACAAAGAAACCACTGCAGAGTTCTTTTCTGTAGGAAATAGCTCAAATCTTCCTCATCCTCAATATCAGACCTCTCTCTTTAAAATCCCTTGGCTCCTGCTGCCTTGGGTCCTGGAAGAGCTGAGTATTTGAGACAAGGGCTGAGACTTGCAATTAAAGGTGGCAAAGTGACATAGAAAAAAATCCTCATGCTGCCGGACCAGATTTCCCCAGCAGATGAAGGGAGATTGGTGGTAAAGAACCAAAACTGTCTCAAAAGAAAGAGAAGATTTGGACCATGGAAAATCACTGCTTTATCCTTACGCTTTTTTCACTCATACCTATCTCTGCAGCTTCTGTACTAATAGCACATGACACTTTCCCCTAAGCCATGAGAGTTACAGGTGTTTTATACATACATTCATAATGAGGTGGAATTTTTATTCAACTTGTCTGTGGAAGCTATTGTGGAGCCTGAATTTTATTTACTACAATGTAATAAATTTCCAAAGCCGTGGTGACACCATGGTAACAATATTGCTAATGTAATTATTCCTGCCTCTAAAATAGAGTCAAGTCTTCGTAACATGTAGCAATGCCACACAATAATTGAATATGATTAGGTTTCCTTTCTTGTAAGCAGGAGGTGAGGAACTGAAAATACACTGCTCTATGGTAATTTGAATCAGTAATTATTTGCAGAGATCAATGGGAATAACCCATTTACAACCTGTAGCCTTCTGTTTGGTTGCTTTTCTTGAATCAACTAAAATTGAACAGAGAGATTTTGGTCTGGGCATCCTAGCAATTCAGGGCTGAGGTGACTTGTTCAAGGTGTTTGCACACATAGAGGGAACCACAGCTTCTGAGAACACAAGTTTTTGCAGAGCTAATCAAACAAACCCTTTTTCACGGTTTACATTTTAACATTGTGTTGCAAATTTCTGGAATATAATGAGGCAGAAAAACAATCTCATTCAGATAAAGCACAAATATTCCAATGAAGTGTAATTACTTTGCTGCACTGCCAAATTTAAACCTCACATGCAAATACCTAAAGGAATTTTATAAGGCTTTTTATCAGTACTAGGAGACATGTCTGAATAAGGAAGATCTATGAAATATCACAAAAAATATGTTTATCTGTAAAATGACGAATGTCAATAAAATATTTAGAAATTAGTGGTAATATTTTATTATTCTCTTTATATCGGTATAACTGTGATCACACATCTCTGCTCCTGTGATGTAAAAAAAGGGTGAACAAATGGGCAGATGAGCCCCTCAAGAAACATTAGCTCTATAAGCATGAACTCACATATATGGCTACTAAATGAAGGCTGGAGCTACCGTGCTGGGATATACACTGATGTAGCTCAGCTGAAGCCGATTAAACTCCACCACAATCTGCACCAAAAGATGCATCTCTCTCCTGCATTTTGTTAATGAGAAGAGAGAAGTCTCTCTAAAATTATCGCTGTTAAAATTAAGTTTCCTTATTTAGTTTCCTCTATACAGAGAAAAGACATCTGATGGAGTGGAATGGAAAATCTCCTGGAAAAGGGGGTTGGTCTCTGGATTTTAAAATGTTTTATGCACATTTGCTAAACTTAGACTTTGGCCCCAGAAACAGTAAGAAAACAAGATTACAAGGACTATAAGTAGAGGAAAGAGCATCTTAGTCCCTTGAGCATGGCTGACATATTGGCTGCATTTTAGAAGGTGTATCCAGTGGTCACCTTTGTCTATGTCCTTCACAAAGACTGCCGAGCACTTGTCATAGCCCTGGAAATATGGTCAGGAAAGACCTGAAGGGAGGCAATAAAGGAACCTCTATCAAAGGAGGCTATTTTTGCCAAACACCCATTGCAGTCAATAGTATTACTTGCATGCTTAATGTTAACCATCTCTAAAGTGCTTTGCTGGACAGAGGCCAGATGGCTCAACGCTTTGCAAAGCTGAGCTCTGAATGAAGCTTCTGTGGGGTCTGTCTGTCCTTCAGCAAGGTCTTCCTTGGCTTTGGCACACCACGGCTCTGTAGAGACCGAATGAAGACCTGTTTCTCATTTATGTTGATTCAGAAATGACCCAGACTCTTTTCTGTTGTGATCAAGGATTCTCTAGAAATTCCTAAAATAGATGCAAGTAATGCATTTCTTAAGAGAAAACTAATTTGGGGCTATTTTGGCTTCTGATTCTGGAGTCGGACACTGCAGAGGCTGCATTGCAGATGCAGTTGTTGGGCACTGCAGTTCCCTCTGTGATGTGTTAGGTGGGTCAGGCTCCTCAGACCTATTTCAAAAGGAGATGGCAGCTGGAACAGAAAGGTCCTTATGGGTAGACAATGCAAATGGTGAGCGTAGGAGTGCTTCCAGGCCTGCAAACAGAAATCTCCATCTTTGGATCCAGATTAGCACCATTTCTTGACCCAGGGAGGTCTCTATTTCTCACAAGAACTGAGCACATCATGGTTTTCCCTTTTTAAAACACATTTTGTGGTGCAGTCCATCCTCCTGTCTTTCTTTCCTTGACTTCCACTCAATATATGTGCCAGGGCAAACCCATGTCTTTCATGAAATGACCCTAAAGGCATGAACAGAGAAATGTGTGCTCCATCCTCCTGCAGAGTCCATGCAAGCAAAGGACACCAGTCTTAGGCAAGAGGGAAGTTCTCAAGGCCAACAAGGAGAAAGAAAGACCCAGCAGCAGGACATTGGCCTGAGATTGACAGTTCAGGGGTATTCCTGCGTTTTGTTTCATGTAAGATATATAAAAGGTGATGAGCACTGACAGTCATCCTAGAACTTTTCTTCTTCAGGCAGATATGCCAGCTCAATTTTTATGAACACACCTGGAAACATTGCTTTTTCAGGGCCTAAACAAATAGAGACACTGAATGACTTTCATTCGGATCACAGTTTATGGATGTGAGCAAGGCTGTGGCCGAGGTGATGCTGAGTATGAAATCTTGTTCCCAATCTGAAGATAACATTTCAAGAGTTCAAGTGCAGGTGAAGGGAAATGAGTCCCTTGCACAACACTTTGTATTGAGAGAAAAGAAGGGTTAAATAAAAGCTTGTTTGCAACTGAAATTAATTTAAAAAAAACCCAAAAAACAAACAAACAAAAAACCCCATTATTGTTTCTTACCTTAAAACCCTCTCCTTTAATTTCTAACCCTATTGCTAGGGTGATTCAGACAAAGGCTGTCTGACTATGAAGATAAGGATAGATGTGATGACTGGTCTGAACACACTTTATTGTCACGTTGGGTGCTGTGTGAAGTCAATAAACCTCATAGCTATTGATCACGCTGGAAAAGGAAATTAATGCAGACACAGCCTGTTTTTGCAATATGATCGGTATGCCTGCACATCATCACCTGACACCCTCGAGCTGTTTGTGCTTGTTTGAATTGGATGGGATGCAGCTATCCAAAGTCTGGATAAATAACAAAAATCAGTGGTGACCTTGAGAAACTTCAGAGTCATAATCAAAATGTTGAGAGAGGCATCTGGGAAGTGACTTACAGGTTGTTTTTTGATCAACATGACATAATAATCAGAGTTAGAATAAACACAGGGAGAAGTTCTCTGGCCAGCAACCTGCCCTATCTACCTATAGAATCATAGAATGTCCTGAGTTGGAAGGGACCCACAAGGATCATCAAGTCTATACGAGCTCTGCTTCAAAACATCCACAGAAAGCCAAGTCCACACAGTTTGTAGGTCTCATTCACTTATTTTCTAGTCTTCACCCTTTCTTCGACAGTCAGTAGGAGGAAACTGCTCCCTGTTATGGTCATCTCCATGGCATTCTTCAAGAAGCCATCCCCAGGACTGTCACCCAGGAGGACACCAGCCTCACACCTGGCATGGCCAGCAAACGGTGTACGGAAAAACAGGTGGAGTAGCAGCAGCTTACCAAGGTCTTTTCATTCCCAAACCCCAACTCAGTTCCTCTGACCTGCTCGTGAATCGGCAGGTCTTCCTCTGCAGTCAAGACATTTGGACCGATAGAAGGAAACTCTCTATTACCACTTAAATCAATCATACTGTAAGAGACATACGGTTTTCATGAGTTTCAAAGATCAATCTGTGTGTTTTCATTTTTGCAGGCTTATATGTGGGACTTCGCAGTGTGGCTCTCAGATGCTCTTTGGAAGAAAGTGTTATTGCAATTAACTGTTTTTAGCAGACAAGCTATGTATCTCAAAATACTTAAAAACTATCATAAACTACGCTGCACTAGGGGCCTAAGTAGATGTAGAATGCCCTAAGTATATTAATTCATATTTACACTGCTCATAATTGTAAATCATGGCAGTATCCCACTCTTACCAAGTCTCATATAGATGAATATTTTTATTCATAAGCAGATCTATAGATACCAAAGTCAGCTGGGGGCATAAAGTTTGCAAGGCACTTCACTTACTTTGCTCAGTGTGCTTTTATTAAAAATGTTACAAATATATAATAAAGTTCCTTGCTGTTTTTACACTTTGGTACATTCCTCCAGTAATCCATCACTAGCTCTGTCAAAGAAAAACCCACAAAACTTAATCAGGTGGAAGTGGCTTGTTTTTCAAAGGAAGAAATTTCCCCTGAACCACAGTGCATTATGAATTTTCCAGCCCTAGTAGATCGACTGAATGATATTTGAGTCACAGTGAGAAATGGAGCTGCATGGTTGGATGAAAGCAGTAAAAACAATCAAGTGCCTTGCTGAGCATGTGGTGTTGCTACTCTGCTTTGCTCCATCTCTCCAGGAATTACTATCGATTTTGCTGCATCAAATGAAAGAAATCACTTTGGAAAAGCACTGAGCAGGAAAGTCCTAACTCTGCATAGATTTCTGGACTTCTTTGACAGGTAAATTGGATGCAGCAAACTCTTCTCATAATTCTTCCATTCTACCAGCTTGTGATTTCTGGCTGGTATCTGGTATCACACACCCAACCCAAACCCACAAAACCAGGTGGTTGCACCAGAGCACATTGTTTTGCTGGCTGATGCTCACAGCAGTGGAGGTGGCACAAGCAAAACCAAAAGCAACCAAGGACACAGCTACTACTCCTTGCAGCCTCCCCACTGCCACAAGGCAGGAATCCTGAGCCCATTTATCTGCTTTCACAGCCCGGACAAGTCTCAGGCCTGCGGTGGCTCCCCACAGGCATGTGCTTGTCCCATAGCTTGTCCTGCCATCAGGATTTCCCTTTTTCAAAGCAGGGAACCTGCTTTATTGTGTGGCTCGTGTCTTCATGAGGTACTGCAGACAGGGGAGTTGGACGGGAGTCATTGCGTGCAAATAATTCTCAATTACAGGTTTTGTAGCAAGCTTTAATCTTTTCTAAACAGCTCTCTATGGCTCCAAAGGGACGCATTTGAATGGCCCTAATAGGCTGTCATCATTTCACTAATGGGGGTTTAGCGCCTGACTTATGGACAGAGACCTAATTCCACTTCTCACTGCTGCCCTGCAAAAAGTGTTCCTGCTTCACTTTTCCCCCTGCCCGTGTCCCTCTGCTGATAGGTATGATTATCCTGACACTAGGAAGGACTTCAGAAGGAAGAATCCAATTCTTTTCCACAGTTTAACTAAGCAGACGACTTCGACCATCAAATCTTTTAGTAGAGGTGGGCAAGACAAGGTTTAAAAATCTTTCCATGACCAGATCCATGCAGTATTTCTATATGAAAGCCATATACAATGTGATGTCCAGCATCTCCTCAGGACCAGACATGCAATGCCAGGAGGCACAATGGGAGGAAAAAGCCCTTTTCTTAAAGCATGCTGTGTGTTTGCTATATTCAGAAGCTTGAGGGAGAGTGCACTGGGCTCTTGAGCGGGTCTCCCTTGAAAATTTGCTCCCTGTTCCCTGCAGGTTACAAATCACTGCAAATCTTTCACCGACATCATGTCCAGCTACTCTTGTGCCTGTGGCTATTTTCTGTATTCTTTAAGTGCCTTGCATTGGAAGAGACACCAACATTTCCTGGCATTAGGAAACAAATATTTTCAGGTTCCAGCTGCCAAAACCTGCGCTAAGGCTCCAGGAGAGCACATCTGCTGCAGGATCCCTCAGGGCTGTGTGGGTGACACTGCTTTGTCTCAGACCTCTTTGTTGCCGGCTCCCAAACTACCTGCACAAGGGATTGTAGCCCATTCCTCCATAGATGCTTTGAGGAAGGTGTTGGGAGGTTGGGGCTCAACGTTCTTCTTTCTAATGGTGAGAATATAGATGAGACAGAGACAGTCTGTTCTCATCATTGCACAATGAAAGTGGACAAAAATTACTCAACAAAGGCTGGAACACAGAAAGGTCCAACTGGTCACAAGAAAAAAATTCTTCACCTCTTGGAGGAAGATGCACAAAGAGGCTCTGTGATCTCCATCCTTGGAGGTTTTCAGAATTCAGTTAGACAAAAAATCCCAAGCAACCTGACACAATTCAGAAGTCAGACACACTTTGTTCAAGAGACTGGACTATGGACTTCCTGAGGCCCCTTCAGCCTATATTATTGAATGATCCTATGTCTCCATGGGTGGTTCAGAAACTGGGTTACCAATATTAATACATTCAGAATTATGGAACATCTTGATGTTAGCCTAGTCTCTTAAAATCACCCTAAACTTCCGATAGATTAAACTTAATCATAAAACTCAAAATAAACAAAGAAACTGAACTATCTACTTATTCAAAGATTAAATTAATTCATTCCTTCTCCATGTCCATCTGTGAAGATGAAGATCTAACTCAGATAGAGTGTGGTACCCCAGCATCCATGTACATGGTCTATCAGGGCACAATTACAGGTAAGGAATTATTTGCTAGAAGTAGATCTTCTTATCCAATAGTTTTCGTGGAGTCTCCTATGGCTTCAGTTCATACTTTTCCTTCTTGGTCCTTAAGCTCCTCAGCAGGCAGGTTCAGCACAACCCACTCCAAACTTGTGGTTGTCCTCACTTAGGAAATGTCCATGCTCCTTTGGGTATACTTAAAAGAATCCTGGTGAGGATTCGTACCCATTCTCTTGGGAGCTGATGTAAATATCTCAGTGCAAACCTTTTCTATGCATGATAGTTCATGCCGAGATGTATGAATATACAACAGCACTTAATCCAGATATGAACAATGAATTATATTGTGCTGCTCATGGCTGACTCTCATTTAAATCAAGTCATAAAGATAATAAAATAATTGGAGGTCATACTGGCTTAGGCACAACTAAACCCAGTTTAGTCCCCAAAGCTATCTTCTGATTACTCCTTAATTTAGACAATGTGGCTTATTGCTCAAGCAAAAGCTGGAACTACATTGCATTTCTGGTCAATAAGAGAAAGAAAAGGTGGGGATACTACAAACATTAGTAAATTAAAAGGCTGAGGGTGTTAGTCACTGTTTAAACAGCAGCACACTGCTCAGCATGGACTAATTGACCCAGTTTTTCAGCATCGCATAGCAGACTAAATTACTCTAGAAAGCATGCCCTGACCTCACACCTTCTGCTGGAAGAGAAGTCCTACATCAAACCCACGTCCTGGTCTGAATTCACCAGGGGCTCACGCAAGAGTGTAAAACATATTAACGTTAAACAATGCTAATGCACATATGTTAACCCAGCAGTGGGGATCAGCTGCTGAAAAGTGAATCCAGAGCATGAGGTGTAATTGCCATGTCCCGGCTATGCCTTCGATTACCCCAGGTTTCTACCTGTAATTTTGTCTCACATTTCCCAGCTATTTCATTTGCAGAAAAAATAAAAAGTGAGAGCTTTCTACCCGTAGAACCGCAGGGGAGCTGGCTTGGGAAAGCTGTAGTTACCCTGCACCCACCATATGAGCTGAAATTGTTTTTTTCTCCCAGTTCCATGACCCTGTAGTTTTAGTTCACTGATGTCATGTTTTTCAGCTCTATGTGCCGTGGAGTGTTGTGCTCGATTGCTGGGAAAGCGTATCCATTTTCTTTAATACTCCATACACATAACACATGTATCAGTAAAGAATGCAATTTCAAAATAAAATCTATGTGTTTCATTATGTGCTCCATATAATCTATATATTCCATCACGAAACATTGCCCTCTCTTTGCTACTTTATGTTACATTTCTCATGAGGTTACCTCGGTTTTCATGTTGCTTCTATAGTAGATTTTTTTTTTATGTCCACATAACCTTTTAAGATATACATGGTTTTTTGTTACAGGTACAAAAGGTATTAGGTTCACATATTGCAGCTATTATTAGTGCTCACAGAGAGGTCTCATTACCCTGAAAGAAACAATAATACCTCCTTTAAGGCAAGACTTTATCTTTTCAATGGCCGTATACATTCCTATTGTCTGTAGAATAATTTTTTTTTTCTTTTGGTACTTAAACAGAAAATGTGCAGAGAAAAAAAAAAGGTCTGTTCTTTATTGACATCACACAGCCTTTTTCAAGTCATTTCAAGGGATGTAAACCATTGCAAAGGCAGACTTCACATCGATATTGGGAGCAACGTTTCAGACAGACAGCAGTCCTGAGACTTTGCTGCTGAAAAATCAATTCTGGTCCATTGGAGTCAAGAGCCTACAATGGTATAAATGAGAGAAGCGACTGACCTATTTTCTTAGCACAACTTTTCTAAGAAGACTAATTAATTGGCTCATAGACATCCTTTGAAATTGCAGCCCTTTGTTTTCCATCACCTTGTCCCAGTTTTAGACGGTTACACCACCACCACAGTCACACCAGTTAAAACAGGAGCAGTGAAATGCTGAACTGCTGTCACCAAGTCTTCGACACAGCCAAGAAAAGGCACAATTTCCTTGGCATTGCATGAAGGTACGACCAAACTCAATTTCTGCAGCGGGCTACTCTGTGCATTGAGGAACATCATTCACTGGATAACAAAAGGTGACTCACACACAAAATGTGTGTGATAGTGGACAGGCCCTTATTACAAGAAGCTCGTAAGTGATCTGTCTGTCTGATGTGCGATTTTGTGGAGCAAAACCATTCTGGCCAGACTGGGACTGAAGTGCAGGAAGATGGCAAGGTGTTTGAACCCGTGTTGTGTAGACATTGTGGATGTTATTTCTATCCTGGTAGTTTTTAGAGTTTCTCTTCTCATCTGAGATGACAGCCCCACCATGATCCTGAATCAGCAACTTTGCTCACTTTGTAGTCACTGGATAGAGAGACACATCCAGAGGGTAATCCATATCTAAGGGAAGACTGATTTTCCGCTGGAACTGTGTCAAGAGGGAGCAGACCTCAAGGACACTAAGTAAATATCATTGATAAAGCAAAATGATTCTGAGCCACTTTCGTCGAAGTCAACCATGGAGCATAGGGTGGAAATAAAGATGCAAAAGAGGAGTTTTAAGTCTACGTCTTGATAACAAAGGGTGGAATCTATATCATCCAATGTAGGCATCTACATTGCATCTGGATTTTAGATGCCAGTGAAGCTGTTCTTCTAAGTTGTGTCCATGAAGGGAAACCAAAACATTTAGAGACATGCAAAAGAAAATCTTGTTTGGCTCTATTGATCTCCCCTCTTTTTTAGATTCCTAGGCCAAGGAGGCTCTTTCTTAGGCCAACAAGACCAAGCTGTGTGACAAACGGTCTGAGCTCTGTTGTCCAGCGTCTATCGACTGACACCAGATTCATGAGGAAGGTAATGCATGTTTAATTCTTAGCTGTCCAACACATTTATCGTGTGACTTCCAGTAAGTCTTTTTTATTCCTTCTGTGCCTTAATTCCCTGCTAGTATAGTAGGAATGATATTTCTCAAACTCAAAGTATTGTTTTAGGATAGAGGAAGTAATGTTTATAAGAGGTTCAAGTATCATACTGAGAAGCTCCACACATGTTATATGGAAAGATCCCTATTTTCAGTGCAGGGGAATTGTTGATTTTATTTTCAGTTGAGGCATAAATACACTGAATTTCATACACTGAATGAAAAAGATGTGAAGAAATGCAAAACTGCTACACAGCACACTGAAAGCACATTTTGAAAAACATAGCAGGAGTGCATATCTGAAAAGGGCCAGGGTTAGGATTAACAAAGTTGTCTTCATTTTGCCATTTATTAACTCCTGAGCTCTGTGTTAAACTTGTCTGCCCTAGGAAGGGGAAGAGTTTTGCCAGGAATATTAATCAGAAACACAGTGTATTTTCTCTTCATTTATGTGCAACTTCTATCAATATTTCTGGGACTCAGCTCAACAAATACCAGAAGGAAATGAGGAATGAGAAGGAGAAGAGGAAGGGGCAAGCACAAGGGTAAAGGAAAGGGAAGAGGAAGGACTATTTCTGTTTGTATATTAACTTTCAGTCATGGAATTTAAACACTGAATTGTGTTTAAACACTGCCCTTGGCACAAATGGAGTCTGAACCCCTGATTTTCCCTTGCCTTTCAGCTGGTATACTCCCTGCACAACCGTGGAAACATTACCATTCTTGTGAGATGTTTTATGCTGATTTCATAGGAGTCATGTCCTAGAGAAGATGGAGAAACAGAAGCAATTCTGGAATTCAGAATGGGATTAACATCACCAGGATGATGCTTTCCCCCAGGAAGAGTTCAGCCCTGAAAAACATTCATAAGCGAAATATTTCAAGCATTTTAAAGTTCATATTGCTGAAAATGCCTTTTGTATGAAATTCTATCATGTATTTACAAAACCTCTGCCCCTGCTAGATAATAAGAGATTACAAATTACAAATGAATGCAGCTGTATTTCATTATTAATTGTACCATGTTCTCAAGCTGTTAAGTCTCATGGTCTGCTGATCATGCCTGACCCACAAATGGGAGTACGCAGTGCAATAAAATTTCACACACTCTCGGTGTCCTTTCTAATTAGCGAATGAGTCATGCCCTATATCTGCAGACTGGAACTGCACTTCTTTTTTTCTAAGAGCATCTATAGATCGGCTTGCAGATGTCAATTCCGACTGTGTTGCACACCACAGTTTTGGAAGGACCAGCAGATCAGGAGCTAAGTTTTACACCAAAGCTGCAGGCAACTTCAGGAGTCTGCTTTTGGAGCTGGCTCCTTCAAAATCTGGTTTGGGATTTGTTTTTATTTCTTTATATTCAGTAGACTTGGGAATTTTGGGTGAGCCTGAGCATGGACTAACTCTGTGCTTGTCCTTTTGCTTGTGTGTGTGTCAGTAAAGTGTTCTTCAGCTGGAAGCGGATGCGGGGAGGCTGTTTCTGAGGGTATTATCAGAACATCACCGCATGGTGCACACAATGAGTTGTGATGTGTAGATTGCTACTCCAGCTGAAGGGCTCTCTGCTCACAGCAAGGCTTGCTCAGGGACTGAAAGGACTCACTGCCAAAGAGTTCCACTGTTCGGGAAAAAGAACAGGCTAGTTTAAATAAGGTCATCAGGTCGCTTGGCCGAATTCCTACCCCAGGCATTTATCCTATATGTCTCCTCCAATTCTGTAGCACAACTGTTAATTGAAAGCTGGATGTTTGCCTGAGAGTAGTGCAAATCTCACCCCTCCAAGCTCTCTGAACCACCAGGGGATTTGTAAGCTTCAGATGCCGATGGAGGTCAAAGTGACCGTTTTCCCATACACTGAGGCATTGCCAAAATGCCCATGGCACGGCTTGAGCTCCGTAATAACACAATGCACGGGCAGTTAGGAGTGTCCCATTATGGTACTCCAGCAAAAGCCAGACTGCCTTCTACAGCAAAGCCTTCCAGGAGGGTTTCACCCGATATCTGACCAGAAGGGCTGAGGTATTTCTGACAGGCTGGCTATCCTTCTTTCCTCTACACTGGTGGAATCCCCCTCAGACCACTACACGGATGAGAGGAGAGTGGCAAGGGCAGAGCAGAAATAGAAAATAGCTGTAGGTGATGGATTTACTCCAACCTCATCTGATGTGCTGGACAACAGAAGCTAAATTTTCCAAGTTTGCACAAGAAAGGGATAATTCTTTAGAGAAACCTCAGCTGGATACAAACACCACCAGTCTAGTGGGCAACTGGGCTTTGCTGTTGGCAGTTTCCCCGACACCCAAGCTCTGTGGGAGCACAAGAACTAACTATCTGAGCAGAGGTGTAGAACCACACAGGAGCTTTGAATTCTGGCCAAATGGATGGTTTGTCCATCCCAAAACCTTCATGTGAGTTCAAAGAACTCGGCTGCTTTGCTCTGGAAGTACTTGACATCCCCATGCCAGTGCACAGACATAGTTACCACAGAAATACACATATTGGCATACTGGGGGCATGCAATGAGAAACAGAAGTTAATCTGTCTAGGATTTTAATGGCTCTAGCATAGATTAAAATGTTCTTATTCCATCAGGCCTTTTCTTCTTGCATTATTTTGTTCTAGCAGATCTCTTATAAAATTCTGTCTTAATCTAGTCGTGTTTCTATCAGTTCAGTAAATTTCCTTGGTGGAATTATTGTCCTCATTATTATCAGCAAGTACAGGTGAAAGAATGAAAATGAAAGAAAAACACACACAGTGAATGTATGAGGATGAAGTGAGCTCTCACACGAGGTTACCAAGTACTGTCATAGAGCCCAAACCACAGAACATCGGGTAGCCTGTGCAGTTTCTATGGGTGTTGGCCTGACAGATGGGATGGCAAGGTATGGAGGTCTTGCTGTGGAAGGAGGAAATTTGGAGTCTCCGCTCACTCAGAATTGTAGAACCATAGAATGTCCTGAGTTGGAAGGGACCCACAAGGATCATTGAGTCCGAGTACTGTGTGCAGTTCTGGGTGCCACAGGATAAAAAAGACATAAAGCTACTGGAGAGTGTCCAGAAGAGGCTACAAAGTTGGTGAAGGGTTTGGAGAGGAAGCCGTATGAGGAGCAGCTAAAGTCACTGGGTTTGTTCAGCCTGAAGAAGAGGAGACTGAGGGGAGACCTCATGGTGGCTCCAGCTTCATCACAAGGGGAGCTGGAGGGGCAGGTGCAGGTCTCTTCTCTCTGGTGACCAATGGCAGAACCCGAGGGAATGTCAGGAAGATGTGCCAGGGAGGTTCAGGTTGGACATTAGGAAAAGGTTCTTCCCCCAGAGGGTGCTGGAGCACTGAAACTTGAGTCACTGTTGGTCATTCCTCTTTTGTTTTAATCTCATAACTTTCTGAAAATGGTCTGATTCATATAAATATATATAAAATGTCTTTGAAAGTCATCTCTACATGACTTGCTTAGAGCCATATGTAGAGATTGACACACATCATTGCCTTCCCTACACTGTCCACATCTGATTGTGAGAGCTTCCCAGGGAATTTTCTTAATATCATTTAAAAAAAAAAAAAATTCAAAAAAAGAAATCATTCAAAACCCCACAAATATTTTTCATAGTTTTGCATGATATGAGCTAAAATGCTTTACCAAGGCACACAAGTATGATGTCTAACCACTTTCTCATTCTCACATGATTACAGTTTCCCTTACAGTAGCACAGGGGAAAGAGGTGGTTCCCAGAATGAAGAAGGATAGACACGGTGAAACTAGAGTTAATCACACTACGGTAGATCTAGGACTGCAGCGGTTTACGTCTGCCATATTTAAAGACCCAACTCTCAAAAGCTCTGCATGGAAGTAATCATCTCCTGATGCTTCTGCCAGGTGGAAAAAAACCCAACCAAGAAAGCCTCCACTAACATCAGTGGGAGCCCCACTTACAAAGTGGGGACACCAGGTTCAGCGCACAGGAGCTTTGGAAGATAAATAATTCCCAAGTAACAAGTACAAATACCAATGTTTTAACAGCAAAACACTTCTATAAAGAGTGGGAAAATCTGAGGAATTTGGAATAGACGTGGAAGATCCTTCTAAAAATACATCAAAAATATAAGGTGGAGTTCGCTCCCTAACACCACAGGGCAGAAGCAGTAGCCCCAGCCATCTTCCAATGATTGGTAGCAGTTAATGAGGTAAATCCATTAATAAGTCCATCACTCCCACTCTGATGCTGGGCAAGAATTTCTAAGGGATGCAAAGATAGCTCAGGAACCTCTCTCAGCCCTTATGGACCTTCCACTCCCAGTCCTGGTTAAACGGGTGATTTTGTGTAGGGAAGGCTTGGAGCCACAGTTGAAGCTGCAATTCAATCAGACTCCCAACTATATGCTACAGGTGCTTGAAATTAATTCCCCTTTTGAAAAGAGGTTGACATGAGTTTCTCATTTTACTAATGAAATAATAACACTGCCACATCCCATCAGGGGCTGTGAGGCATAAAAAGCATTTCGAGGTGCTTGGTTATTCTGGCAGCCTGTACCAGCCGTGTGCAAGAAATAAGCATCATACATACCCCTTCAGAAATGGGAAGAGGAGCTTCGTATCACAAAAGCACAGACCCACAGGACAATTTAGGCTGAAGGGACCTTGGGAGGTCTCTATGTCTCCTGTACAAGGAGGAAGTAACTTCCTAATTAGATCACATTGATCAGGGCTGTGGCCAGCTGAGTTTCAGAAGTCTCCAAGAATTTTCTTCCATCTAGCATGTGAACATTGCATCTAGGAGCACAGCCTGGCTTTGTTTTCTGTATAAAACACACCAAATATCAGAAAGCTTCTGTTGTGCCCTTACTCATCTCTTCCAAGCTAATCAAGCCCAGTTCTCTGTGCCTCTCTCTACCATGTACTCCAGTCCCCTGTGTTAATTTGTCCTCTAATTGGGCCTCCCCCAGTTTACTAATAAATGCTTACCTTGATACAGAAATACAAGGCTTCTTGACCCATCCAAGATATCGCACTTCAGAAATGCCGTACGATTGTGAGTTTGAGAGCTGGTTCATCAGCTTCCAAATGTATTAGCTATATACATCTCTATTATAATCTTCTTAAGCCATGTGATTTGGACACCTGGCTTTACAGATGGTGAGACAGTAAAAATATAAAAATATTCCCAGTACGTCTGTTTAAACATTTGCAAAATAGTGTCTCCCTAGAACTTATAGCATATGCAGCCTATTGTTAATATTACTAATTTATAATAGTTTCCAAAGGCACCACACAGTCAGGGAGTGATGCGTTCTGGGTGCTGCACTTTCCTTCAGAAAGAAACCAAGTTGTCTTAGAGACCTCAGCCCAAGGAGTCTGCAAACTAGGCTACAAAATTGCAGGAGGGAGAGATGCAGAAATGGGAAATGGAATATCTTATTCACAGAAATTGTCAACTGAGGAGCCAGCAATAAGACCCAAATCTTCAGACTCACAGTTCACTCTTCCCTATACTAATTTTCTTTTTGCACTCTTCTAAGGTTTATTGAGACACCTGTTGAATGACACAGAAGTCCTTTGACATCTTCAGCTTTTGCAAGAATTAGGAAACATGAAGTAGTCATTTCTGGCTTAAACCATTAAACCCCTTATTTTCCATCTCTCCATTACATATGTTTCTCCTGTGGATTCCTTTCTAATACTGTGTTTGTGCAGAGGCTGATGCCGAACACCATAACGCAACCCTAATTTCATGTGTTTGGAAGTGGATGAGAAAGTGCATTTTTGGACTAATTTTATACACATAAATAAAGGCAATATTGCTGACCTTTAAAATGAAACTTTCCTCTCGGCAAAGCAGACTGTGAGGCTGAACGAGATTTGAGAATTCAGCAGGAAAGTATTAGCACCAAAAGCCATCGAATGGATGTCTGGCACTGCTTGTAGGAACATGGGATAGCGGGGACTCCTTGACTCATCAGCTGAAGACAGACTTTCTGGTGGGCAATGGAGCCATACAGTCTCATTCAAACGCTTGAAGTTTTTCTCCCTCTTCCTTTATCAGCTCTATATTTGGCAACCGACACAGGTGGAGGAAAGAAGACTGCCTAAGCCTCATGCAGGATCACTGGGTATGAATAACAGGACTCTGCGCAGCTTTCTCCTGCGCCTATCTACAGGATAAATCAATTGGTTATCCCTCGACAAATTTAAGGAGACTGCTATTTATAGCACAATAGTCCCCCTGTCCCATCTTCACATAATCTCATAATCCCCTGAGAAAATCTAATTCAATCTAAATACATGGTTTTCCATGCAGAGGAGGACTTCAAATGCAGATGCCTGTCCAGATGTATATCATCTGCTGGTGTTTCAGGCATGTGAGTTAATGATTTTCCTACATCTCCTGACACCTATTCTCTTTACAAGAATCCCGCCTATTGCAATCGCTGGACATCTTTTGGGCATCTTGGTGGCTAACTGTCCTGTCTCCTCACATGAGGGGCGAGCAGTAATTAGAAAAGTGTTTTTAAACAGTGTCAGCTCATACAAGCAAGTGGCAGGCTGGGAGAGATCTGCCCAGAGCCTGGTGTGTTTTAATACAATAACTCTGTCTCCTACCTACAGCGCCTGCAATTGAAACACAACTAGTTTAATGGGAAAGCAAACCACAGGCAGGGTGAGTAGGGACCAAGGAAAAAAAATCTATTTAATACATAAAATAAAACTTCTGATATTGTGATGCCAAACGGATTATCCAGGAGAATGTGCTGAAAGGAAACAAGCATCTCCCCATTCAACATTTATGTATCCCTAGATAACAGCTTTCATTGAGATGGATTTGTCAGAGTTACAGTGCTGAGCATCCTTTTATGGTTAGTTTCTCAATTTTATGCCTAACAATAAATGGTAGCGATGCTTTCTATTAGAAACGTACAACAGCTGGATTTGGCATGAAGTTCAAAATCTGATTCCAAAAATGTTAGCGATTTATGAGGCTTTGACAAAAATACATGAACACAATAAGAAAACATTGATTCTTCTGACTTCCGTTTCACAGATTTGACACATGCACTTATGGCCCAATATAAATGAATAATAACAACAGTAATAATGATTAATTACCTTCTCCTGCTTTCAGACTTCACCTTTGAAACTCTGCATGCTTTTTTCTTACCTCCATTACTGTTCAAATTCCCTCACGTTAATCTTTCTTTGAATATTATTGGTCATATTGCAACATCTCCAGAGGTTGCAGCAGTTTAAGGCTTCATTGCAAAAAAATGGGACCTATTTGTTCTGTTGCCAACACGTACAGTCTCCATACTGAAGTGTTTATGACCTAATTACAGGTAAGACAGAAGCAACCAAACATACACATTGTGAGAACGTTTTCTATTGTCTGTTGTAACCTGCCTTAATCCCTCGTTTCTCTCTTTTATGCACTTTGTCATACCCTGTATGGATGGGGTGTCTTCTCGTCGTTGGTGTACAAGATCTGTATCTGCTGAATTCAGACCTTACCTTGAAGCACATTTGTTTGTGAAGCTACTCACTGCCAGCCTGCCAAAGAAAGACTTCATGCTGACAGAAGCACCAGGGCAGGATCTTAAATATGGGTCAACACTGAGCATCAACCCAGGAATAGTTCATGATGGCCCGGGTCGGTCTTGGCATCACAGATTTACCTAGGCTAGAATTTGCTTGCTCCACAAATAAGATAAGAGATAATATTGACTAGACACGCTGGAAGAACCTTTGCTTCTCATTCCAGCGGTTCATTTGGAATGAATAAGTTGGGGTCCTGGGAATTCGCATTAGTTTTTTCAGTGAGGTTTAAGACAGTTTGACCCGAGTGAGAACTTCAGCTGGCTTAAAGAAAGAAGGAAGACTTTCCATAGTTCTCCAGATCAAAGAGGAAAGTTCAGAGAGGAGAGTTAATGCACAGAAGTAAAATCCAAGAGATATAGTAAAAACACCTTGACTTCTTATTTATGAATTATTTCTCAAATCCTCTTAATTCTGAGGCCTTTTTGATGTTTTTGTAAGGGCACAGATCTGACAGCATGGAAGTTCAGATTCTTGGTCTGGGGATCAAAAGGGACCTTAAAAAAACTGGGATTTGTCATGACTTGCGTTGAGTTGAAGATTGCACAGAAACAATGGTGCACCAAATGTTCTTGATCAGTGCTGAAACCAGGGAAGTCCATAGACATTCCCAGGAGAATTAACGAAAAAGAGGCCAAGTAGCTATTTTCCAACCACAATTGAAGAGTTTAGAACAAAGTTTTGTCTTTTTAGCTAGAAATTATAGACTTTTAAAACTTGCCTTTTTAAAAAAAAGTCCTTAAAAGACTGGAAAATTGACATCAAAGAACAAGCAAATGAAATGCCTAAGAGGAGAGATGAATCTTAGCTTTTCAAAACACTGCTGAAATCCAATACACTGAACAAAAATATTGCCACCAGGTTCAGGATTTCTGCTTCATTTTTCTGCATGTTTCCATTAACTGTCTTTCATACACCTGGGGAAAAAATGCCGAAAAAAAGCCTTTGACAGAATGTCATTATGTCCCTACCATTTAATAAAGGTTGAAAAAAGTTTATAATGTGCATCAGAGATCGCTGAGTCACTCTCCAAAATCAAAAAAGTGCTTTCTTAATGTATTAAAATGACAAAAAATGGCATCTTTTTGAAGACAAACAAGACAAAAGAACTTCCAGATTTCTTTTTATGCACGGAGAGAAGCAAACCACGGGGTGGGGGAAATGGCTAATTTCTTCCTTTGTGGGTTACCTTTAACTACTGCAGAATGTCACCATGGAGCCGTAGGTGACAACAGCGTCACGTCTTGTCCACACTGCTCATGTCAATGTTTTCTTATTGCTCCCTGGTTAACAGGGAAGGCAAAAGATGACAAGGGCCCAGGAGTCAACAGCTTTGTGGTGAAATCGCTGGGTGTCTTCGGACTTCAATCCTAAATCATTCTCATCCACTTCAGAGTAGGTTTATTGATTTCAATCCAATTCCTGGGGATTATTTGTAAGGTGCTTTGAGCTCCTCCAACTGAAACTACTTCTGGAGCGCATCGTATTATTGGATTGCTTTTGGGGGCAGATGAGTGTGAAAATCTCTGGTTTAAACTGTGATTTTAGAAAGGGAGAGAGATAAAGACAAGAATCTGACAGCTATGTTAATCACACAACTTGCAGCAGCAGGGTTGTTCTTAATACATCAGGTCTTTGAGGATATTTCTGATGGATCATTCTACTCATTGGTATTCTGCAGGGGCTCTACAGGAGTTCAACTCATATTTCTTCCATCAACACATTTTTCAGCAACTTCTTAGCACGTCTGACATATTATGAACTCATGGTTATGGAATCAAAAATACATCAGGACTGAAACATACATTTCTGACACTTGCTATATAGACTGAAGGTATTCTACTCTCATAGGAATCCCAGCATCCTTTTTACAAACGTCAGTCATAAGAAAAGAGAACCCCATACATTTCCTAGCAAGACTTTTAAATATTAAAAATAGGACTTAAACACATTTTTAATTTCCTCTCAATTTCGGCAGCTCATGTAATGCTCCTTTTGATTAAAAAATATATTATTTTACTATAGCAATGAGGTTTGCAATGCTGCAAGTATGAAAACAATGAAGTCTTCTGTTTCCATTCAGTTTCATTTCCATACCACCACTTTCTATAGACCTGACCTCCAGACAGACCATTGACTTTTGCCTCATACATTTTTCTAGGGAAATAAAGGTTTTAAAGCTAATTTCCTACCTCTTTTTCATGGAAATAAAAGGACTTTTTCTTACAACTCCCTGAATCAAAGATTTCCTACTGAAAAGCTATAACTTATCAACACCCTCTCACAGATTAGGAGTGCAGGGATGGAAGCTGGAGTTAAAGGTGATTGCCTGGGGAGGAATGTATTTAGGGAAATGCTGAATATTCTGGCTTTATAATGCAGGAGTATTCTTACAATACCAAGGCATTTTTAAAATAAGCTTGCTTTGCAACAAGATCTGTTTTTGATCTTTCTGTCTAGCGATTACAGATTTTTGTGCAGCTTGCAGAAATGCCTATGGTTTGCTGGGGGAAAAATTGTTCTCAGTGTTTCAGGCTCAGTCTGAGCAAAATTTCCTTCGTGTGGTCCTTCCTTCCTAGAGAAGGCTATGCAATGAGTGCTTCGGAGGCGAGCTGGCTGGAGCAGGCTGGCTCCCTGTCAGCTGGAGAGATGACAGCTTAGCAGTTTAGCTTAAACTGAAGACTCAGTCTTCTCCTTACACCAGGCTTACTCACCATGATCATAGAGTCAACAGTCACTAGCACAGCTGCACCTATGGCAATACAGCATTCCCCTACAGGCATATTCAGGCTGGAGTCATTCCCCTGCATGATAAAAGCTTGGAGTTGGTATAGTTAGGGTTCGGTGGGACGGCCATCACAGCAATTGTCTTCATGGGCTCAAGTAGCAATGAGAGTTAAGATAACATTGACTAATGTGGTCTCCTGAGACGGACATGAGACATTTGAAAAGCCAAAATAGTTTGGAACAAAGTTCAGCCGAGGTAGTTTTTTACCACGGCTAATACTGGATTTTAAGAGAGGAGATAAGAAACTGTGTGATCCTGACCTTTGGCACCTCCACAGAGCTTCGAACTACCAGCAATTACAAGCCTTATGATGCTTCTGGGCCATCATGTTTAATAGTACAGGATGGACGTATTTGACATGAATTTGTCCAGCTTCTTTTCAAACCCATCTTAGCTTTGGATTCCCTGATAACATTTTACAATGACTGCCACAGTTCCACTGGTGTTTCGAGAAAACATATTTCCATTGCTTATTTAAAATTTACTACTCAGTCATTTTGAAGATGACCTCTGAGCACTGTGCAATAAAAGCATAAGGATGGATAAGTGGGTAGAGACCAAAGTAGAGTCCAGCCCATTGCTGTTTCTCACAGTGACCAAGAGTTTTCCATGGAAGAGGGCAAGGGTAGGACACCAAGAGCGTCATGAGCCACCCCTGAATACTTTCCCCAGATCCAGAAATCTGTGGCTTAAGGGCTTCCTGGCTCAGTTTCCTTGAATTTAATAGTCTTTAATGCATTTTTCTTCCATCAATTTGTCTAATTTCTCTTTGAACCCTTGAAAATTTTCCAGATCATCCTGTAGTGAGGAGTTGCATAATTTAAGTCTATGTTGTGTGAAAAAAACAGCTTAGTCCCTACAGCACACCCTTGCTGCTGTGCACTCTTACTCAATGGATGTTCATATGTCCTTTAGCTGGTTTTCAAAAGCTTGGCACCTGCAGGTCTGGTTTTGTGCAATTCTTGATAGTGAATGGGAAAGCATCTGGGTCTCAGAAACCTTCTGCTTTCCACCATGATGGATGAGCTTTGCTCAGCCCCTTAGTCCCCCCGACACCTCTTTTCCAGCTAAGACTGTCACTTATTCTATATCCTAAACACATCCTCTCTGAGACCCTTGAAGAGTTCTGGCACATGTGTGATGCATGATTTCTCTCTACAGAAGTCACGCCTATTCCCCTGATAAATTTACTCCTGTGCCCACTGATAATTTTGTACTACGGTTTCAGCTGATTTTCCTGGTGCAGAAGCCAAATACACTCATTGGATAGATACACTTGTAAACAGACATACTTGCACGGGTATAGTAAATAACTATTTCAGTCCAAGCAATAGCTCCCTGGACTCCCCAGAGTCCTTTTTACTGCAGAACTGATTTTTAACAGAATTGCTCTGCTACTGCAATTGATTCCAGCGATAGGTTATACACCGCTGCAGGTAGTTTAGCAGTTTCCCATCAGAGTTCCTTTAAATTGAAAATGTCCTTTGGCTCACTTCCATCCTCATACCCTTCAGAAGGGCTGTAATCCAAGGATTTGGGTCTCACTGAAGAGTGTGAGGTCCTTTCCCTGTGCAAAGCACAGGGTGCTCTCTAGATCTGGGCAGCTGCTGACCGGTACAGAAGGGTGTAATCAGAAAACACCTATATAATCAAAAGCAATTCAGGCATTTAACTCCTAATTACTGCCCTTTTTCAGTTAAGGCTCCACCTACACTGCCAGGTGATTTGGTGTCATGGGAGATGAGGAGATGGAAGCTGTCAGTGATGAAGCCCCTACAGCTGTACTGTGGGTGGTTCAGAAGGATTCAGGTCAGTCTGGTGCCTTGCACTGAATGTCCCCACCACACAGGTGTTTTCAGGATATCTGGAGGGCAATCATTGGTCTCATCGGACCCATATGTCCCCCTGAGGAGATGGAGAGCATTAGCGGTGGTAGCAGAGCTTGCGTGTCTTCCAGAAGGAGTCCAATCCATGCACACCAACCCCAATTTGAAAAGCAAAGCAAATCCTGCGTGGGGACTGCTGCTGGCGGATTCACTTCAAAATCTCACCAAGGCTCTGAAGCAAAAGGCTAATGTGGATTTTTGAAGAAGAGTCTGTACCTTACCAAGGCAAGGCTGGGGTCTTTGAATGCTACTTGGGTACACATTACCATCTTGAAATTGCCAAACTGTCTTTCAAGAGCAATGTACGGACCTACTTTTGCTTCTATTTATGTAAGCTGAAATAGGAATAGCTCCATTTCCAGAGCCTAAAAAGGGCCATCAGATCCCCATCTGTGTGGCTGGAAGTTTAGGGGATTTCTCAGCTGGTTGTAGAAGCACTCCCCAAACTCCCACCCTTATTCAACACGCCATTGCACAACAGCATCTTTGTCTTGCCCAGAGCAGCATGGACCCACAAGGTTCTTGCCTGTACCCACGTCCTCCCCATCTGAAAGCTGGTCCTGGTGTGTGGCTGCTCCTTTGTTCGTTGGGAAAGGCGATGGTCACCGCCTTCTTAAATGGTTTTAGAAAGGAAGCTGGAGAGAAAACAGGACACAGTCCTCCCCCAGCCTGGTCAACAGCACTAGGAGGAGTCAAAAGCCCCAGCTCCCTTCTCAGCTTTGTTCTTCACCACCGCCTGTTTCTGCAGCCAGCTGTAGGCATCTTGGGTGGCCCTGGGCTGCCTGTGCTGTGGAAGGAAACATGGGCTCACCCCATGGCCCAGGCTGAGTCCTCTTGGGTGGTAGATGTCAGGAGTTTCTTATTCCTCTCCACTGACCAGGCAGGAGGACTGGGGCAACAGATGAGTTTTCGGACTCTGGAAATCTAAACAGGAATCTGAATAGAGATGGGCTTTTTTTTTTTTTTAATCTCTTTCATCCCGTTCAGATGGGGATGTAAACAGACAGTACTGAGTTTCTCTTCTTGGTTAGCTCTCCAGATCGACCCAAGCAGAGAAGACACAGAGTGATGCAGGGATGCTGATTCTCCAGCTGCTCCTCCAAACCCTTAAACCCTCAGTGGTTTCCTTTGAGGTGCTCCTGATCTGCATCGATGGAACGACAGTTTTGGGGTACTGAGTCTGACCCAAAGCTCCACAGAGGAGAAGGAATCTCTGCATTGACCTCAGAGGGTTTAGGGCCAGACTAACTGCAGCTCTCTTTAAAACGCACTAAGCTCCATTAAAATACATTCACTGCTTTTTCCTTGTTATTGTATGAGGAAAAAATACATTCTTTTCATAGCCTAAGATCCTTCACAAGGTATTTTTCAGGTAAGACTATGAAGCAGAAACAATCTTCCTCTTCAAAAGGAGTAAGGCGACATACAGAGGTGCTTCTCTGAGTCTCTCCCAGCCTGCAACGATTTGCATCCCAGGGACTTGCTGAGCTGGGATGATATCATTGCAAATAAATAGTGATGTCTTGTACTTGTTATCCACTGCTTATACCTCATGTCGTGTCAGAATGACATGGTTGTAAGGGTAACAGACAGCAAAGCATCTGCCTGCGGGAGTGACACCATCAACATCTAGAGATGTGCACAGCAGGGACAAGAGGTTGTCACAATGATCATCCAGCATCACAGGGATGTTCAGAAAGCAACAAGAGATCACATCAGGCCATTCAAATTCAGGCTTGGTTCAGAAGCACAGACCATTTGTTGCTGTATTAATGGAGACGACAACTTTGGCCATGTTTCTTGGGAACAGCTTGGCCAAATAAAGGATTGCTCTGTGTTGCACTTATTGCCAGGAATGAAAAGGCTTTTTCTTCCCCCAAAAATGCTGGTGTGTGGCTAAAAGATGAGCCTGTTCCTCTCAGGAAATATTTGGTGAACCGGGTGAATTCTTTCTCATGGTTGCTTCTCTGGCAGAGATGCTCTTGTCCAGAGGGATTGCATTCCCATGTGGAGATCTCACTGCTGCCTCTGCATGCCCCTGCCTGGCAATAATATTCAGGGATGTGCCAAAGCAAAGGACAGCACTGAAAGACCAGGCTCTAACAAGATTAACCTTTCTTTCGTGTAAGAGCTAGCTGTTCCTATGACGAGTAAAACACAGATGTATCAAACAAGACAGACTAAATAGGGCTACAGGGAGCAGTTTCCTAAGAGGGCATCCTGGGAACAAGGGGCATGTGTGCCACCATCCATCACAGAATCATTTTGGTTGGAAGAGACCCTTGGGATCATTGAGTCCAACTGTTAACCTAACACTGGCACTGAACCATGTCCCTAAGAACCTCCTCTATGTGTCTTTTAAACACCTTCAAGGATGGTGACTCCACCACTGCCCTGGGCAGCCTGTTCCAACACCTGACAACCCTTTCCATGAAGAAATTTTTCCTAATATCCAATTTTTCCTAATATCCAATCTGAACCTTCCTTGGCACAACTTGGGGTCATTTCCTCTCATCCTGTCACTCGTTACGAGGGAGAAGAGACCAACACCCTCCATGCTACAACCTCCTTTCAGGTAGTTGTAGAGAGTGAGATGGTCTCCCCTCAGCCTCCTGTTCTCCAGGCTGAACCCCTCAGAAACCCAGAAACCCTTCCTGTGGGGAACTGTCCTGGAGAGACATGGGATACAGCTCTGAAGGGCCGTATTAGGCCTCTTTAGCCACAGGATCAAACTAGGGTTTGTGCAATCACCCATGGATGCAGTAAGCCAAGCAGGGAACCACGAGCTACCAACCCAGCTTCACGCATTGTTCTGGGTGTAAATGATGGTCAGTCACACTAGAAAGGACTGTATCAGCACACGGTAGAGATCAGACTGGGTTATAATGCTGACCATGCCTTCTCCTAATTTAAAAAAGCCTGATTTCTCCCACTTAAAGTTTCAAAGCTGCATTTTATATGCTGTGGGCAGGAGCTAGGTATTTACATATCTATCCCTGTGTCTCTCCACCTAACCGAAATACAGTCTCCATGCAAATCAGATGCTTGGATCATTGTCTGGGATCACAAAGGGGCAGCACATCGATCCCTCTTACCTTTTTGGAGAAATCTCCTAATCAAGGGACGAGTCCTGAATGGCACCCAAGGACAAAGCAGCTCTGCTGTCTCCTTCACACCTGACACCACACCAGCGCCCTCTTAAGTGTGAGATGTTCGCAGGTGACAAATAGGAGAGGGAAAAGGGAGCATAATGAGGGAGGAGGTGTTGTGAAAGAAATGAAAGTAGCACTGCTCATTAGAGACACAGGGAAACCACGCTTTTCATACCTGCTTTGCTCCCTTTTGCTCTTTCCATTCTTCAGACAAATGAGATACCCACAGCGCAGGCAGCACGCTGGTGTGCTTCTTCAATTATTAATGGGAGATGCTTTGTTTTATTTAATGCCGTGGTTTTGATAAGTTTGCTCTCCTGGGCCATGCTTTTTTTTCCCCTTCTTTGTCACCTCCTCCTTTCTCTGGTCTACCTTTAATCCATTTTTTTGCTTGCAGTAACAATGCACCTACATTGATGCTTCTGTCACCAAGTGCTTTGCAAACACAGGCTCAGGTGAGCCAGGCAGGCACAACGTTTCCCCAAAAGACCATGTACCGACAGACCCTTTCTTGGGAGAGAGTGAGTCTTGCTAGAAAATAATGAGAACTGGCAGGTCTGATGATCCAAAGCCGAGAAACATATGCCTGGCCTGTCTCTTTCATCTCTGTAATTGGGTTTTTCCACTCCTGTCAATTAGTGCTTTTTTCCTTTTCCTTCTGCCCCAGCCTGTCTGCTTTCGCAGAGCACAGTGTGAACCTCTGATCACAAGGGTGGCCCTGGGGTAACGGCACCGGGGTGATGTGCAGAGGGAGGTTTGTATGGGATCACGCTGGGAAATCCTGCGGTTACTTTGACAGGAGAAAGAGAACTATTTCTGCCAGAGAGAGACGACATCTGTGAGCACATGGAAGCGGAGGTCTTATTTTCTCTCCCTGTCTCCAGAACAGCCTGGGTGCTACGTGAATACATATTTAAAGGAAAAGCAAGGTTTTTTCCTACGTCCGCTTCCAGCCGTGGAGTTTATTGCCAGCAGTGCACTTAGAGGATTACTCTGAGCTGCAGCAAAGCCCCCTGCTCCCGTGTCGGTGCTCAAAGAGGGGCTTAAAATAAGTAGCATCTCTTTCGTGAGAGCAGTGTCTGATTTTTGACCTTGTGCCTTTTTTCTAGCCCCGGTCCCAGCTCTTGACACTGAGGCCATGAGGCTGCAGACAAGAGGCACAGCTGAGAGCATCCAGGCTTCCCACCCGCCTACCAGAGCAGGGGCACCCTGCCCTAATTCAGCCTGGATGTAGGAACCACTCGCTCGATGGCTCATAAAGACAAACCAGGTAGAAATCATATTTCTTGCTGTTATTTATATTTCTCCAGCTATTATTTATATTTATCGATCACTGACTTCTTGTCATGACTGTGTCTCCTGGCAGGAAAACGTCAAACTCAATGCTCAAGAGCTGGTGAGAAAGGTGAGAGCTACGTTTTAAATTCTGGCAAATAATTTGACTCTGGCTACCACAATCACCACTGTGGTCCACCAGCTCAGTTGCTGGTCTGCAGGCACTGTTACAGCTGAAAAACGTTGTTTGGGGTTTTTTTTCCGCAGAGTGGATTTGAAGATATTTTTGTCCCATAAAAGAAATGGAGGTAAAAGCCATTTACTTCGAAAAGTAGTTCAAATTTCACATTGTTTAACACTGGTTTTTTTATTATTATTGGAAAGGTCATGTAAAAAAAATTTTTTTTCTTATTTTTCATTTTTCCTGTCAGTGGCAGAACAAGTTTCAAAAAGGGCTACTTAAAAATCAGTGTTCACAAAAATTCCATAGCTGCAGAAAGCTGACCCTTCCTTCTTCTTGCTTTCTGCTTAGGCATTTTGATCCGGTGTTCCTAAGTCTACTGAAAGTACCCGATATTTTGTGACTTAGGGCAGATGCGAGTGGCCAGAGAGCAGCTGCTCAAGGACCTTTCTGGACTCTGCATCATCCAATACCTGGGGGTTTGCAGTTATGAATCCAGCAGGGTTCAAACCCTCCACAACTGTCCAAACGAAACAATACTAAGAGAACTGGGCTATATTACAGATGCTGTAGCTAAAGCTCTCCTCTCCTAACCAAATACCATGGAGACGCGAATTAGACTTAGGAGATTGCTTTGTATGTTGTAGAAAAAAATTCTGCACGAATTTTACTGCTGGGTTGTCCCCAGCATGGGACCGTGGGGACGGGTGGGTGGCTGTGCACATCTGTGTATGCAGAAGACAGCACAGATGCTCTTTATACTTCACCAGCTTTACACCAGAAAAAATGCTGAAATGACCAAATACTATAATATTTCATAAAATATCTTTGCACAGCTAAATAGGTTTGTCTGAGTAGCTGTCAGCATCAGACATCTGGAGGGAGCGATACGTCAGCCTGGCTGATAAAAAAGAATTGGTCAGGTTCAGGGAAGACAAATTATTTCACAAGCCTCCATACCAATTAAATCTGCGTTTCATTTTCAAATAATATATTGCAGGTATCTGTAAACAGAGTGAAGGGCATATTGCTGGCTGTCTCCCTGTCTGTATACGTGATTTCTCCCCCAATCTGCTCCTCACCAGAAGCAGAAAGGGCAAAGCACCAGCGTTGGGTTCCTCCCCAGACCTTTTCCCTGAGGATGCTTCGTTTTGGTTTTCCAGCCGTTCATGGGCACTGTGAAGAGGAAGCGCGATTTGGAGGACATGAAAAAGGAGCTTCGCAGAATCAAGCACTGGAGCAATTAACGTTTCTGAAGAATGAACTCCAAGGAGTCTGTGACTGGCAATAGAGATGTGCTGACACGTCTGTTTAATCAGGGCAGGGAATTAAACATATCCACAGAGTCTGTATAGATATATAGTCTGTATAGTCAGTCCACTTGGATGCTGTGACTGAAGCTACATCAGACTGTTGAATCTGGAGAAATTGTCCTAATATTTTAAGAAAAATGTGCCCTACCTGCAGGGGACTGACAGCTCTCCAGATCTCATGGGAGCAGGTGAAAATGAGAGAATAAAACTGAACACAACAGCTGAGATACAACAGTGTGGTTAAGCTAGAATCTTTGAAGATACATAAAAATAAACCAGCTTTTGCTCTTGCTGGCCTATCTACCCAACCACCAAGAACCCAAAGGAAGAGCCACAAAATTAGGTTTTAACATGAATCTCCAGAGATGTCAGGAGACAGCGGCTTGAATAACAAGCTCAGCCTCTAGCTGGTATCTGCTGCCAACCCGTTATTCACAAAGTGATGATCTGCATAATTATTTTTAAAAAATTGGCAACAAAATAGACTATATCACTTGAAAATCTAGTCTTAAATCTCCATTAAGAATAAATGAGGGCATATTGCTAGCAGGAATTTTAAGTATTGGCCCTTTAGTTCATTTACACCTTTTGAAATACATGTATGAATTTTATAATGCCTTACATTTGCTGTCTCTCCCAAGCTTTCTCATTTATTTTTTCTTCTTCCATCATCTCAATTACCATAGAAAGTGGATAAACGGCAGCAAAGACAGACACAGCTTATGACATCTCCAAATGCCCAAGGGGTAGGTAAGTCCCTGGGGAGGCAGGAGCCTCGAGTTCAATGCAAATTTCAAGCAAAGTAAAGGAGGGACCAGCACCTGCCTCTTTCACACTCGAGAGAACGATCTAATTGCTGGCTATTAGTCCTCTATGTGGCTCAAAAACCTGGCTGCACCCAGTGCCTTTTCCTCTTACCAAATAAAAACACAGGACAGAATCACTGGAAATGTGAATTAGATGCTTAAATGCTGCTGTAGATCTGGCAATAAGCAGTAACTCAAGGGAGGAAATCTGACCCTGTCCTTTATCTTGTATATCGGTTGCATGCCTGAAGCACAACAATCCAGATTACATTTGTTTGGGCACAACGGCCTCAGGATTTTCTGTCCCAGTTTTCAGGCACATCGAATTCTGCTTAAGTAGAGGAGTTACTGCTACTCTGAAGACTGCAAGCATCTGTTTCAGAGTCATATTCTTGCTTTCCAAGGCCATGATGTCTTCCTAAGAAGTGGTCCCAGATGCTCAGGTCACATCCCTTTAATTTCTTGCCAGTCTCAAGGGATGCCTCTATCTCACTTGTCCCAGTGCTGACCCTAACCAAATTCTGACCCCTAAGTACCAAAATCAGTGAGATGGTGAATATCAAAGACACAGAACATGCAGCTTTTGTAGAAACCAAGGGCTCTGTCATCTGCTTCACTTTTTACCAACTCTTGCTGAGTAAGATTCAATGTGCGATAGCCATAAAAACAGTAGAGAGGTTGATTTCCATGGAGACATCCCAGGCCAGGCTGGACGGGGCTCTGAGCAACCTGATCTGGTGAAGATGTCCCTGCTCATGGCAGGGGTGGGACTGGATGAGCTTTGAAGGTCCCTTCCAACCCCAACTATTCTATGATTTCCCATGGTACCTCTGTTTTTATCTTCTTTCCAGCTTGCCCGAAATCCTCTGATCAGCTTCACTGCATCTTGACAGCTCCAGCATCTCAGTGGAAAGAGAAGGCGCCCACTGAGAAACGACTGACACCTTCCTTGTTGCAGATCCTCCCACTCCACGTGGACATCCCAGGTCTCTGCTGCCTTCTGGTGATTCCCACCTGTGGTGGAAGGTGAACGTGTGTGCTTGGAAGGGGCGAGCAGGGTGTCTGAGAAAAGCCAAGTGCTGGGCATTGCCTGGGACAGGAGCACGAACTGCAAACCCATGGAATCATAGAATCATACAACACTTCGGGCTGCAAGGGACCTTCAAAGCTCATCCAGTGCCACCCCTGCCATGAGCAGGGACATCTTCACCAGATCAGGTTGCTCAGAATCCCACCCAGTTGGCCTTGAAAAGGCCATGGCCAAGCTTTGCCTCCTCAGCCTCCTCTCCTGGCAGCCGTGGTGACCGTTGCGCTCCTTTGAGATGCAGTTTCTTCTTTCCATCCAGAACAAACACGGGAAGGTCGCGCTGTGATAGTGGCAGCAAAGTTAAATGGAACACCTGCGCTTCATAACTGAGAAATGTGTAGACACAGGAGGCAGCGGGGAAGGGATGTCTTTGAAGTTTAGCTAGTCAAAGCGGCTCTCTGGGGTTTTTTTTCCTTATGTTCATTTTTCGCTTTTTAAATATATGTATTTTAAATGGTTGTGTAAATAAATGAGGACCTGGGAGAGGATCTGCTACAGCACAGAAAGAAAAGAAATTTCTGTGCACCACACAAAGAAATAAACCATGAGAGCACATTGCACAGCCCCCTCTCTCGGTAGCAGTTGTTAATAATACCAAGATATAGCAGCAAAGTTTGGATGTTCACACCTCCCCATGCTGCACTCCACTACACGCTGGTGTACGTGCTATTTGCAGCTCCTAATTGAAGTTTTTATTGTGCTCAAAAGCCCCAGGGAGGAAACATCTAGAAAGGAAAGATCTCCCACTTGCTACCAATCTGAAGCTCAGGGGGAAGCCACCCAAAACCCTTCCGGTCTTTCCAAAAGGTTTTTGGGTGAAACACAAAGTGCTCCTCCAGGATTTGGAGTCCCAGTGGTTAATAGATACTCTGCAATAATTCAGGATACAAGAAAACGAAGCAGGGAAAAAAAAGGAGGAAAGAGATTCTTGCGCTGCTCCCCAGGATGATATTTGTTTCCTAGCTGAATTACAATTCAAAACAAAACATATTCTCTTCAAATGAGAAGAATTTTTAAAATTATATTTCCAGATTTTTCGGCATTTAAAAAAATCAAAACAAAGAAAAAGAAAGTGTTAAATTTCTTAAAGAAACCTGAGAAACGCATAGTTGAGATCATTCAGTGCTGCAACAGGCACAGCATTTACTCCTTTGTATCTTCTCCTTTCAGACTGGAAACCAGAGAAGAAAAAAAATGCTCATTAGACGATGAAGAGTAAATCAGAACTGTTCCAGCACTGGAGCTCGATGCGTTCTGTGAGATTTTAAGGTCATCTTGCTACACAGAAAAGGAAATTATTACAGGAAATATTACACTTCATGCTTCTGCAGCTGGATTAAGTGTTTTATTACTTACCGCTGAGGACACTTCTGTTTGACACAAATATATTTGTTAGAGCATTTTATTAAATTACACCAAACATCCGAATTCAGAGTGGGGCTATTGAGAAGCTAAATATAAGAAGAATTGACATTACAGCGTCTCAGCAGCAGTAAAGCTGTAATCAGATGTGACAGATCTTACTCATGTGCTTTAGGCTCAATGAGAAGTTGTTCAGATACCACCATGGTGAAGCAGAAAGAAATGAAATATCAGGAGCTCCCTAGAAATGCAGCATTATCAAGAAAGGCTCTCCAGAGATGCCTCTCCCTATTTTTCACAAACAACACTACAAAACTGAGGGATTTAGGTAAACATCCAGTAAACACTTGGTTTTCAGAAAGATTTGGCACATTTGTTAATAGTCCTGCCTCCTGACCTCACATGACTACATGGACAGCTTATCCATCATTTTAAAACATAAGCTTCTGGCCCCCAAAGCTGTAGACAAATTGCAGGGAGAACATAAAACAATCCCATTGAGTGTTTTTCAGGCTGGGGTTTTTTAAGGCTTGTTTCATGAGTTCTGTAATTCTCATTTGATTTTTCAAACATTTGGGACCAATAACTTCACATCCTTGATTTTGCTGTTTCTGGCAGGAGAATTAAGAAGAACTGGATGCTGGTGCCTGCAACAGCCTGGCGGGACCAAACCCCAGGTAAAGGCAGCTGAAGGGCAGTGGTTGGTTCTTTTCTTCTCCCTTGGACACGAGATGAGGAAGAGAAATTAAAAAAAATCACTGGCATCACCCCATTGATTAATTATGAGGGACCTCCAGTAGGTCCTCTTCTCAGATTTAGGTAATTCTTAATCCCAGGCCAGATGGAAATGATATTCAGCAATAATTAGGCCAGTCTGTAACGATGTGGGGTACAGTATGACCCCATTTATTGTTAGCTCTCACATGACAACTACCGTGCAGGGAACATTTTTCACATTTGTCGTCTGCAGGAGGCATTTTCCAAGAGTTAAAGGCTTCTTGCTCATCACAGGACAATTAATTTCCCAGAGGAACGTTCTCAGGCTCATCCCTTATTCCTTTCCCTCTGCTTTATAGTCCTGAGAGTCATTAGAGCACAGGTACATCTTGAGTCATTTTTGAAACACCATAGGAATTGCACAGCTGAGATTACTTCCTCCCTCTAGCATGCAAATAGTCCCTAAAAGGGTTTTGCTGGAAAACAATTCCTTACAGTTTTTTCCCAAGGGGCATGCGCTCTTTTATTTCTTGGGGATCAAAATGCTTATGTGATGATGGATAAGGAGCAATTATCTTTATACCTAGAGTATTTTGAGGTGGCAGCTGCTTTTTCTCCTCTTCACTTATTTTTCTCATTCTTTTCACCCATTCATGAGGCCGCCATCGAGCCAGAAACTCAGGGAAAAATCTTTAAACGATTGCTGAGTGTCTTAGTTTGCTGAAACAAGCCAGTTTTTCTGCAAAATCCACTCAGGCACTAGCTGATTGCTTGCAACTTCTTGTTGCAGACAAGTTTTTCCTTTCTAGACTCCTTGGACTTCTTGTTTCCCTACTCAAAGTTTGCACGTAGTCAAGAGTGTTGCAGTGAGGTCCATCCCACCTAGGTTCAGTGGTGCAGGATTATCTTCAGATGTCTGCTATGTTTCTGTTGAAGTCTCTTGGCCAAAAGCATGTCCTTTAATTCTCCATCCAGAAATGAGCAGCAGGTGCGAGATGTGTGGAACCAGGTGCTACATATTTGCTTCTAGAGAAAAATCCTCTTGAAGTATCCAAACCCCTCGTGTAGTCAATGGAAAGGGAAACGTGTCTTGGAAGATTTCCAGGGATCAAACCCAACTGAGGACCTTGATTGCATCTCTCTGAAGACAGATACAGGTAGACCACCTCCTAAATTTAAATGTCCTTTTAGATGATGACATTAGACGCATGCTCATGTCCCAGTGATTTTGATACTAATTCAAACCCCGGAAACCCCAGGAAACTAACAAATTGCAATCTGGCCGTTCACATGGGGACTGGGATTCACACAGCTAAGCAAGAGCTTTAGTGTCCCGTGTATAGGGCGTTCCAAATTCTCTAATTGTTTCTGAATTCAGACGGAGTGCCAGCTCTTTGTGTTGGGTCTTCTGCCCAGTGCCAAGCGCGCAGGCTGTGCCGGCGTGGAAGGAGCTGCCCCATTGACTAACTCCACAGGGAGTCCTTCCTCCAGACTTGGTTTTCTTGCTTCACAAAAGGAAAACTGTTACAGTTCGGACAGGATTTTCCAGTTCCTGGAAGCCTCCCTCAGAATGAAGCCGACCGATAAATTTGTGTGTTGTTTTTCCCTGGTTGTTAGCCACCCCGAGTCAAAGCCACAGGAAATTATAGCACCGTGTAGATGAGTTCAAGGGTCTGATGCAACAAAGGACCTGTGTGCTCAGCTCTTTTTCTCCCTTACAGGAGTAATGTCTTATTCTTTTTTCAGTTTCCTCTCTGGAGAGAGCTTTATTTAAGATTCTGTTTGTACAATTTTTTTTTCCTTTATTGCCTTTGTGCCTTGAGAAATCTGGAAGCTCAAGAATTCAAACCTCAAGGAGGTTGTTTAGAAAAACTTCAGCGTGCTACAGCATTTTGTAAACCCCAGATGCTGTCTTTGATTATTGATATATGCCATTCAAACTCTGCCTCTGACAAACATTTTCTGTTTCCACACAATTGGGTGAAAAATTCCCCATCCAGCAGGTGCCTTGTGAAGCAGAAAATGCTAATGCTTGTGCCTGTTGCAATGCACCTCCGGCAGGAGAAACAGAGGCTCTGTGCAGGGAAATCCTAGTGTTGTCAACCTCTCCTTTTCAGGTAGAGTATGCACCTACATCACATTTTTATATAATCATTGCAGGCTGGTCTCTGCAGAGAATAAAGAGCTTAAATTTATGGTTTGCCTGACTGTGACTGTCCCCTGCAGCTCATTTGACTGTTCATCATGCTCCACACCATCAGCCCTCCATAGAGTTGAGGATGTCACCTATCAGTGGATAAACCCTTGGTCATGTTATAAATTTAACGTTACACATTAAATATCTGTATTATTATAATACTGACATAAGGTATTTTATATATATCAAATCTCTAGAACTCCTTGCAAAGAGATTTTGACTGTCAGATCCTGCTCAGGTTGTAGCTCCAATGATTACAGAATATTTCTGTCATAGTGGGCCGGAGCTTCACCTGGCTGAAAAGGGAAAATCAATGTAACACCACTGCTGCAGCTCTGCAGGTTCACTGCAAGATGGACTAGCAGCATCTTCCTGCCCTTCATCCCGTACAAGCAGCACTGCAAGCTCTTACTCCAGCTCCCCAGGGGCACCTTGGGTACCACAGCTCATCATCCCAGGGAAGGAGGTTTGATCCTTGATGGACTGGGAAACTGCGAGGCCACAGATGCTTGGGCCTGGCTGCAGACAGAGAATAACAGAATGGTTTGTGTTGGAAAGGACCTTCAAAGCTCATCCAGTGCCACCCCTGCCATGAGCAGGGACATCTTCACCAGATCAGGTTGCTCAGAGCCCTGTCCAGTCTGGCCTGGGATGTCTCCAGGGATGGGGCATCCACCACCTCTCTGGGCAACCTGGGCCAGTGTTTCACCACCCCCAGTGTAAAAAATTTATTCCTCACATCCATCCTAGTCTGGTGACACACCTTTCTTACTCCACAGCTGTCCACTGAAGCGGGTGGCCATGCTCTACTGTCATGTACCTATAGGCACCCCTGCGATGCCAAGACACCAGTATTCACCACCTGCAGACACTTCTGAGTTGCTTTCTCCTTTGAAGACCACGCCACCTCCTGCTGCTGTTGGTCCTTAGGCCGTGCCCCAGAGAAAGCCCCATAGATTACCAAGGCCTGTCCCGGGGTGCCGTGCCATGGTGGCCATGCCGCAGAAGGACGGCACCACAAGGATGGCAGCAGAGCTCAGCACCGCTGGTGCTTCCCACAGGTGCAGCCCAGCTGCATGGAGATGTCCACCAGGAACAGTTTCTTGGCCTGGGCTGGCATATCACCTCCAGCTATCCCCACCTGTAACCTCCACACAATCCCATGAGCAGGTATTACCTGAGGTGACAGTTCGCACTGGCACCTGAAGTGGGACTAGGTACCAAAATTCAGGCAACCCAAATGCCCTTACCTAAACAAGCCCAAAAAGGGGGATCTAGAAAAGCAAGAGAGGTACCAAACTGAAGAGTGAGGGATGCGATGAGGCAACAGAGCAGGTTGCTCCAAGAGGTGGTGAAATCTCTACCTTTGGAGACATTAAAAACAGACATGGATGAGGCCGTGACTTCCCCATAGTTGGCCCTGCTTTTAGGGTGCATCAGAGACACACAGAGGTCCTTTCCAACCTAAATTATGCTACAAACCATGATCACAGATGGGATAAGTCAAGACGAGGCTCACAGGAAGGACCATGAGATAGATAGGTCTTGCTCTGGCCCCTCCAAAAGACAGGGAGGGAATGATATGCATGTCACTTAGTGTCATGTTACAGATTGATTTTCCAGAGAGAAACCACAGCTTAAGAACAAGTGTATTTGATTTTCACTAGCTAGGCACAGAAATAACCGATGTCACTTGAACTCTCCTCTTGCTCTTCAGTTTTAGAGATTTTTCTCAGAAAGCTTCTAAAATTTAGACATATTGCCAGGCAACCTTCCAAAACTCAGAAAGTAGAGAATATCGAACACCGTTTTCCTTCCTCTAGACTCCCTCATCAATTTTAATCACCAGGGAATATATTTTCAAAGTGGCACTTAGAGGCAGAAAAATCATGTTAAAAATTAAGGAGATTTCCATCCCTAAATCACCATGACCAGCTTTAAATCATACCTGAAGGCGGCTCATTTTCTGTCCAGGCAAAGAACCAGGCAGAGGGAAAAGCTCTGGGTGCAGGAACAAGTCTGAATCTTTCTTGCTTGAGGAACCCTCTTCCTCTGCACGTGTCTAGGAAGGGTCCCAGGAGCATATGGGACCCGTGACCCACAGCATTTGTGTGCTGACCTGCTGTTTGCTCCCACTCCCTGAAGCACCCACTCCACACAACATCAAAGTCTCTTTGGTTTTTTAACACAGGGCGAAAGAATGGAATCGTAGAATTATAGAACCATTTTGGTTGGAAGAGACCCTCAGGATCATCGAGTTCAACCATCACCTAACTCTGGCACCAAACCACGTCCCTAAGAACCTCGTCTAAACACCTTTTAAACGCCTCCAGGGATGTTAACTCTGCAGGTCAGTGCCGACATACGCAATACCTCAGCCGAAATGCCATCTTCTCATTGCTGCAGACGAGACGTTGGCTTAATTGGTGTTCTGGACCTGTCTTCTCACGCTGCACTTTTGTTTTAATTACACCCCATTAATTTTTCCCTTCTAAACTATTACAAATGGCAATGAGAAACCCAGATACAGGCATATTCTCCTCCACTTTTCAGGCACATTCGTATTTTTTTTGTTCTGGGTGTGTGTTATACACAACATATTGACACCAGGGCACTTGATACCAGAAGATTAAGACCCAAACACAAGAGCATTAACTCTGTTCACTTCCCAATGAACTCAGTGGGCCGTTCAGAGCCCCAACAGGAGCAAAGAGCTGCAACGGTTGGCTGAATCGGAGCCTTAAAGAGGCGGCCAGGACCACACAGTGAGCCAGAACAAGAGCCAAGAATAAAACCCAGGAGCTTCTTGGCTCTTTGTTCCCCATTCGGGACACAGGATCTGGCTTTCTCATTCCACTGATTTCATGTAAGAGCAATAAGGGTTGACACTAAGAGGCTACACGCACGATTTGGACGCCTGTGCATCTTTGCATTTGCAATGCTCCAGGTAACCAACAGAGAAAACATTTGAGGAGAGGGATGTAAGCAAATCTGGACACAGCTAATTGCGAAAAAAAAAATAAAACAGAGCTGCACAAAGAACTAGGTTGAAAGCTAAGATCTAAAAATAATAAAATACATAGGTCACAATTTTATTTGGTATAGCAATATGCAATTAAAACAATGGACTTCTGGGAATGTGACATTTTTAAATCTGCAGGATTCTTAGCAACTTTGTATGAGGCTTAATGCCACGTTTCCTCAACCCTCCTTACAAAAAAATAAATGTTAAAATACATGAAAGGGAACACTGAATTTTAAACAGAAGAAACTGTTAAAGTGGCCGTTCATGACACAAACCCACTCATTAAAGCGTTTTTTTAGCACAAAGGAAAAGAACAAACGACACACATGAGACGATCCAAATAGCGGCCTCTACTTTGTTTTTCATAATGAATTATCTTGAGGCAGTTTTCCCCTGGCGCGCACACACACAAAACCTCACACTGCACGACTCGAGCCACGATTAAACACAATGGAGAGAGATGCAGTTGCCTGCGCTTGGAGCACCACCTGCAAACATCTCCAGCACCCGTCCTAGCAACTTCTGAAAAACACTGACGTTCGCACTGCACGCAAGGCAAATATTTCTGAACTTAAGTATCAGCTGAGATATTTCTGAAGTAAATTTAGTGCCCTTTCCGCGAGCTAACCCCTGCCTCACAAGAGGTGAAACACAGTAGTCAGTCAGTCATGGCTGGAAGAAGCACCATGCCTGTCTTTTAGTTGTATTCTTGCTACATTGGGGATAATCCCGACAGTTTCAAGACAATGAGTGATTTTTAAAGGCCCTTGGCTCAATACTGGCCTTTATGAAGACGTCTGCTTTGAAGGAGCTGTACGTACAAAATGCCTTCACTGAATAGAATTGCTTAAATATGTAGGCATGTTCATAGATGCTTTCCTCTTATTTGGAAGCTCAGACATTCCAAATATCTTCAATTTTAAATTAGCCCAAGTATAGGGATGCCATTGTTGCAGCATAGGAACTCAGCAGTAACAAAATCCAAACTCAGTGGGGAATTCAGAAAAAAAAATGCACTAGATTTTGTTAAAAACTTTAGGAATTAGAATAACTGGTGATTAAAAAACCTTATCTTTTCCTGAATGCATGATTGCACAAATTCAACTCAAGGCGAGAAGAAGCAGATTTGGGATAACTTCTTTGACACTTGCTAGTTCACAAAGGCCTGTAAAACAGATATTCTGAAACATCGCTCAGGTCTGAAAGCTTGCAGTGAGAGGATGAAAAAGGCACATGAGCTATTGAGGTTTAATCCCCTCTCACATTTCTAGTAGCAACCCTACATATCACGATGAGTTAAAAACTGGGAACGTAAAAAATATACAGCCTCAAAAAGCCACAGTTTAATGCAGCCCGGCATTATCGGACAGATCCTTGGTTTGTAATTTGTGGTATTAAAGAGCATAAAACTCATTTAGGTACTTGCTGGTGGGAGGCAGATTCTGTCTGAATCTTTCTGAAAAATCACCCCAAATTTGGAAGTGTCTGCTAATGTCCATATTGTAAAATACTGCACCTGTAGTATTTTCAGTTTAACCTGACTGGAATTGGAACGAAAGCGTTAGAAGAAATCATGGATTGATAGAGACTTAAATCATGAATTTACAGAGGAATAAATCATGGGTTGGTAGAAGAGGAAGCCCAAGATTGCCCTAATCAAGTAGAACGTGGGTCTGCGAAGAGTTGTGTGGGAAACGGCGCATGGGACCAAATGGGTTCAAACACTTCATCTACATGAACAGGTGACCCTCAGATGCTTAATTGTGAGATCAGACGGACACTCCCTACAATAGCGAGGAACAAAGAGACTCCGGCTATTGGGAAACAACGATGCTTTTATGAAATGTTGGTGTCTTCCTCCAAAACCCCTTGAAATGGTAGGTGGAAAAGCAGTATCCATTGCACATAACTATTTGGATGGGCTCAAACAAAGAACGATGCTTTCTGCAGAGAAAACAGGCGATGCAGGATGAGTGGTGTCAAGGTGACCTGCTGATGGGAACTCTTGCATTTCACGGGGTAAGTCAACTTGGGTCAAGGGTTGTCTTCTCTGCAGGAGCCACTGCTCGGCCTGGCCTTTGGGACATCCCAACGCAGGGGAAGGCAGGACAACCCAACTGGAACTGGAGAGTGGACCGGGAAGCAGCAGTTTGGATGATCAGTCAAAGTAAGGACAAGAACATCTGGACCAGCTTGTTTCTGTTCAGGATGGCACAGCCTGGACCTGCCATGGATTTTAGCCGAGCCTGCTCAGAGGCACAGAACACACCACTGAGCCTGCAGACAACAAAAAATTAAAAAGAATAGTAGCTGAGGTTCTTCAATTACAGGAACAAACCTCTGTCTGAAAAGAGAACCCATGGCACTTACCAGCTTCATTAAGGTATTCTCACTTGAGCCTTGGAAGACGACAAACCCTGCACAACGGGGCACCATCCCCTGTGGTCACAGGAAGAACAGATGCTTCCTCCTGATGGAAGAGCGGCAGGAGCACCTCAAACTTGTCTCGAGCTTTTTCCCAGTTATTGAAACCAGGCTGTGTGAAAAGGCCATTTAAACACTGAGCCAAAAGCATTTTGCACCTAGAAGTCGTTTTAGAAAAAGAAAAGACTGGTAGCTTTGCAGTAAGGGAGTTCCTGAAATCAGCAATCCAAGATGAACTGAGAGAACAGTTCTTTAATCCAAAACTATATCTATAAAGAAGTAAATTTACATTGTGGTTGAGGCCACAAAACCACCAAATATATCAGCAGCTGATACGCATTTCCAGCTGCAGGCAGGACTGCAAAAACAGGTCATTGCTACAAGGAGCAGAAACTGCCATGAATATTTTGTCTTGCTTTTTAATTTGCCGGTTTTGAAGTGATTTCGCTTCAGTCAGTGAGGACGAGATAGAAACGCCAAAGGGCTGGGGAATTTACAAATGCACATAAAAGTACTTTTTGGGAACAAACTCTCAGCAGATGTCTTTGGCCGTATCTGGGCACCTCACTCATTGTACAAACAGACAGCAGCTCCTGAGCTTCGCCAGCCCAAGGGGAGGGGGGCAGAGCTGGAGCTCAGCAGCCTGATGCTACCCTTTCCCTGCCCTATGGTGGACTGTTTTTTCCTGCAATTTTGTGCTAGACATGTCCTGCAGCAGTGGGACATTTTTAGAAAGCAAGAGAGCGAGTTTGAATGGGTGAACAGAGGGAGAAGTTGAAGGTCTGGAGATCATGGTGGAAACTGCAGAGGGATGGGTGGGATATGTGGNAGCAGAGCTGTTCCAGCCTCGGATCATTTCTGGGGCTCCTCTGCCCCTCTCCAACAGGTCCATGTGTGTCCTGTGCTGAGGACCCCAGAGCTGGACCAGCACTGCAGGTGGGGTCTCAGAACGGAGGGTTCTCCCCACCTCCATTCAGATGATGTCCCATCAACCCCTTCCCCACGGCAGGACGAGGGTCTGGCCAAGGTCCCTCTCCTGCTGGGGAGGGCTGCCAGGCCACGAAGGGCACAGCAATGCTCTGCACAGGGGCAGCAGGACAAACACGGTTGCTGGTGGGTGGCCAGTGGGAGGGGGCAGAGGGGAGGGAGCACAGCGGTGTTGTGCTCCTTGCTGGAATGGCACCAGTAGGTAAATCCTCTGCAAGGACCAACAAGAGTCATTGCAACTGTCACTTAGGGTAAGGCTTCAGCAGCCAGAGAAGGCTGGCCCAGCCTTCGCACATTTGGGTTTATCACACCTCCAAAACATCCTGATAACGGCCTTGGAGCCCTGCAGTGATCCGCCAGCGAAAAACATCCCTGGGAACTCCACGAGAGCTATCACAGACCTCTCTATGGCAAACCAGACTGAGCATTTGAACAGGAACTGAGGCACCAAAAACCAGCTGGTGAATCCAGCTCCTGAGTTACTGTAATCCTGAAACGCACTCAAGGCTTTTTTAGAGTGATGTCTCAATGCAATGGAACTCTTAATGACATTTGGCAGTCTGAGAGAGTTGGGGCGTTCAGCCTGGAGAAGAGAAGGTTCTGGGGAGACCTTATTGTGGCCTTTCAGTGCTTAAAAGGGCCTGTAAGAAAGATGGGGACAGAATTTTTAGCAGGGATAAAACAAGGGGTAAAGGTTTTAAACTGAAAAAAAAGGGATATTCAGGCTAGACATGAGGAAGAAATTTTTTAGAATTACGCTGGTGAAACACTGTGGCCCAGAGAGGTGGTGGATGCCCCATCCCTGGAGACATCCCAGGCCAGGCTGGACGGGGCTCTGAGCAACCTGAGCTGGTGAAGATGTCCCTGCTCATGGCAGGGGTGGCACTGGATGAGCTTTGAAGGTCCCTTCCAACCCAAACTATGATTTGCATAATGAAAATCACTAAAAATTCTTGCATTTCCCCGAGAAAGCACCAGGTTACAACAGAGAAAGTCTCAAGAGCTCTGCACCGCTGTATTTCTGGAGGAAAGCTGTGGCGGGGAAGCACAGAACAGCGTTTGCAGGGTCATCCCGCAGGGTAAACCCCTCCGTCCCGCTCCGCTCGGCCCAGCCCAGGAGGTGGCAGCAGCGATGCGAGTTCGGCCCAGGCCCTGGGGACCCGTCAGACCCGGGAGCCCCTGGAACCACAGTGTCATAGAACAGTTTGGGTTGGAAGGGACCTTCAAAGCTCATCCAGTGCCAGCCCTGCCATGAGCAGGGACATCTTCACCAGATCAGGTTGCTCAGAGCCCCGTCCAGCCTGGCCTGGGATGTCTCCAGGGATGGGGCATCCACCACCTCTCTGGGAACCTGGGCCAGGGTTTCACCACCCTCAGTATAAAAAATTTCTTCTTCACACCCAGCCTGAATTTCCTCTCCTTTAGTTTAAAACCACCACCCTTTGTCCTGTCACAATAGACCCTGCTAAAAAGTCAGGGAGGCCCTGTGGTGCGGCCTGGTGAAGTGGGGGGGGTGAATAACCTAGAGAGTAAATCATTTGGACAAGCTTTTTATCACTTTAAGCTTTGCCCAGGGATTGCTTCTACATCTTTTAGACTTCTTGCTGATCACACAACTTACTTCTTTCATCCTCCTCCTCACCCCCATCGGGCTTTTATCATCATGGCCCTTCTTTTTAAGTGGGGCTCAGAGATAAAAACTTTCATACAACTATACCAGTTGCTCATTCATGTTCTGCCAGGCATCCACTCTGAATTTTTACTCCTATCTGCCTTTTCCCCTTGCATACAGAATATTTCTCATTTCCACTCCCCACAGGCTGAGGGTTTGGGCTGCATTTCGCCCTTTACTCTGCACAGCGGTGCAGTCGCCAGCCTCGAACACCCATTTGAGGTTCCATCCCAAGGATTCCTCGCTAATTAAATGCCTTTCATTACAAACCAGCCCTGGGAAATAATCCAAGGGCAGAGAGGCCTGAACAGGCAGCAAGAGCTTGGGGTGAAACAATAGGAAAAGAATCAAAAGCACCATGAGCCTTCAGGAAA
>VWYH01004807.1:16589-33958 GCA_013399365.1 Pampusana beccarii | reverse complement strand
CAAAAAAAAAGAAAAAGCCATACATTATGTTAGATGTGAACACAGGGACACACTCTGCCATGCACAGGCTGTGCATCATCCTCAGATCCTCAGACTTGCTGTTTAACCTTGGGCACAGGGTGGAAATCTCCATCAGTCAGGGATTCACCTTCCCGCTGTCTATTCCTCCTTTCCAGCATCTCCTTTTTCCTCCCCAGACAGCAACCCCTGCTCCTCAGCACCACGTGGGAGCCGCTCTGCCCGCAGAGGGGCCTCGGAAAGCTGCAGGTGCTTTCACTTCACCTCCAGTCTGGTTATCGGCACCATTTCCCAACACGCAGGAATAGAGTTCTCGGTGCGAAACAGAAGCAACTCCCTTGTAAGAAGAAAATGACAAAATACGCAAGATCTGTGTTTTGAAGAGAATTTACCCCTTGGTATTTAATGAGTTCATTCAATTTGTATTAAAAATGAGAGGAAAATTTCCCTAACAAACCCGTACTGGTGAAGTATAAGGCCCAGTGTTCTTAGCTGATTTCCAAATGCCACTCTTTTTTTTCCTGAGCTCTGGTGAATTCTCCTCTGTTCGATTTCAGGGTTCCACCGTCACAAGCTAAGTGACTAGCACAGAAATAAGGCCGGCTGAAGACAAGCACCGAAATTGCACTTCAGGGAAAATAACCCGTGCTGGCCCATGACTGCGGTGATGAAGGGCCCTTCCAGCTTTGACGGTGTTAAGTTTAAAGGGTCTCTCTTTTTTCTTGCTGCTACTGAGCTACTGATAAAAGCAAATTCCTCATCAGCTTTTCATCAGAGAAATCTTTTAGGCTTCATTTACTGAAGGAGAGTTCAAAGACAGATATCCCGTGGGACAGAACCCCTTTTCCAGACGGGCTGGGCTGCTGTACCCCGACTCCGGAGCAGGTGGGATTCAGCGCCCCATGGCAGCTCCCTTTGCCTTCATCCCGAGCGATACCGCCTCAAATGAGCCCCGCTAAGGCTTGCTGGGTGCTCTTTAATTTTTGAGCACAATGAAGCAGATTTGGCATTTCAACAGCGTTATGAAAGATTAGCTTCTGAGCAGCTGAAGAGGGGGAAAGAAGTGTGTTTCTTCTTCCCACCTAATCAGGCTGAAGTTTCCCGGTGCCAGCCTCAATCTGTGTTAAATTGCTCATGCCATCCACCAGAGAGATTGGACTCGGGTACATAATAGAAGTTAATTCTGAAAATGATTACCCAGATAATTAAGTACTACAGCTGTAGTAGGTGATTCCGGCTCTTGGAGCCCCCTCTTAGGATCTTTGCATCCTCCTCCTTCCCTCACCACCGCTGTGGAGATCCCACCTCCTCAGCCACCGGCCTGGGGCAGGTCCCCTCTCCCCAGCACCTTGGGGGCTCTGCTGAAGATTCCATGGCCCCAAGCACCAGAGCACAGTGGAGAGACCAAGCTCTTTATCAGCTTATGAACCTCACAGAGGTTAAGGGCCCAAGTTACGAAAGGTATCCAGGGGCCTCATCTTTCCTGAGGAGCAAAACTCCATGAAAATGAATGAATTCTGTAGAGGCAGCATTGGAATTGCCCAGCTTCAGAGTCACAGAATCACAGAATCACAGAATCGACTGGGTTGGAAAAGACCTCAGAGATCATCGAGTCCAACCCTTGGTCCAACTCTAGTCTGTTTACTAGATCATGGCACTAAGTGCCATGTCCAGCCTCAGTTTAAAAACCTCCAGGGATGGCGAGTCCACCACCTCTCTGGGCAGGCCATTCCAATGCCTGACTACTCTCTCTGTAAAGAATTTCTTCCTAATATCCAGCCTAAATTTCCCCTGGCAGAGTTTAAGCCCATGCCCCCTTGTCCTATTGCTAACTGCCTGGGAGAAGAGACCAATCCCCACTTGGCTATAACTTCCCTTCAGGTAGTTATAGACAGTGATGAGGTCACCTCTAAGCCTCCTCTTCTCCAGACTAAACAACCCCAGCTCCCTCAGCCTCTCCCCATAGGTCTTATGTTCAAGTCCCTTCACCAGTCGTGTTGCTCGTCTCTGGACCCGCTCTAGCACTTCAATGTCTTTCCTGAACTGAGGGGCCCAGAACTGAACACAATACTCCAGGTGTGGCCTCACCAATGCAGAGTACAGGGGAAGGATCACCTCCCTTGTCCTGCTGACCACGCTATTTTTGATACAGGACAGGATACCATTGGCCTTCTTGGCCACCTGGGCACACTGTTGGCTCATATTGAGCTTCCTGTCAATTAGTACCCCCAGGTCCCTTTCTGCCTGACTGCTCTCCAGCCACTCTGCGCCCAGCCTGTAGCACTGCAGGGGGTTGTTGTGGCCAAAGTGCAGCACCCGGCACTTGGCCTTATTGAACTTCATCCCATTGGAATCAGCCCATTTTTCCAGTCTATCCAGATCCCTCTGCAGAGCCCTCCTGCCTTCCAGCAGGTCGACACTCCCTCCCAACTTGGTGTCGTCAGCAAATTTGCTGATGATGGTCTCAATCCCCTCATCTAAATCGTCAATAAAGATGTTAAACAGGACTGGACCCAACACTGACCCCTGGGGAACACCACTAGTGGCTGGCCGCCAGTCCTTGCAATGTAGACGATATTCCCTCCAAGTTGGGCGTTGCAGGCTCCTTTGCAGTCAAAGAATGGAACTGTGCTCCACTGGGCTGATTTCTCCACAGTGGTATAATGAGAAACCATAGAATGATTTAGGTTGGAAGGGCCCTTCAAAGCTCAGCCAGTGCCACCCCTGCCATGAGCAGGGACATCTTCACCAGATCAGGTTGCTCAGAGCCCCATCCAGCCTGGCCTGGGATGTCTCCAGGGATCCATCCACCACCTCTCTGGGCAACCTGGGCCAGGGTTTCACCACCCTCAGTGTAAAAAACTCCTTCTTCATGTCTAACGTGAATCTCCCCTCCTTTAGCTTAAAAACATCAGCACTTGTCCTGTCGTAACAGGCCCTTCTAAAAAGTCTGTCCCCATTTTTCTTACAGGCTCCTTTTAAGCACTGAAAGGCCACAATAAGGTCTCCCTGGAGTCTTCTCTTCTCCAGGCTGACATCCCCAACTCTCTCAGCCTGTAGATGATCAGCTCAAATGCAGCTCTCTGAGGTTCAGCAAAATAGGCCCCCGGTACCCAAAGAATAGAACTTGGCCCCATTTAACCTCAGAGAGTCAGTGCAGGCTGTGTGGTGGACCCAATGCAACCTGTACCTGGGCCTAAAGCAATGCCAAAAGACGGGCTGTAGAGTGCAAGTCAGGACATCTGTGCCCTATATCCACCACTAGAGACTTCCCCTGGCCATGGCTTCTGTCACCTTCATTGAGAAGAGTCACCCTTAACACTGACAAGGGCACCAAAAACCTTCACTCTGGCAGATGAAAGGCTCCAAATAGAACACAAAAAGTTTAAGGTGGTGAGAAAGAGACCTTGTACTTGCACTCCTCCAGATCCCATTGAGTGTTTGTGTTCTTTCTATGGTGATGTCTTGAGAACCCAACTTGCCCTCTTGTTCTTCACCCCAAAGACATCAGTTCTGATCCTGTGGAAACCACACTGCTGAAGCTGTTCTGTCTCCAGCTGTGTTGCTCAGTTACCTTCTTAAGTGCAACTGGCCAACACAAGTGCCATCAGCCATTTCAGGTGACGAACACTGTCCACGGCCCCTGTAACAGCAGCCACGGGACCTGAAGGTTCTTCTTTCCATTCAGCTACGACATGACACAATCCATCTGCATATGGCCACAGAGGCACAAACGAAGTCCCCAGCAGACCAGCCCTTGTAGAGCCACATGACAGAACATATTAGGTCAACGCCACCCAAAAAAGCATAGAAAAGGAAAATCATCTTTTCCGCTGGATGTGCTACGAAAGCAGATCACAGGCCCTCACTGTTTTCTTTCTGGAGCTGGAGTGAAATATCAAAGGATAATTCGAAGCACATTTGGGTATGGTTGAGGCAGGAGAGCACAGGATCTCCAGCAGGCCACAGGAACCCAGCCCTCATTAGCTCACTATTCTTTCTTACCTCCCCCACATTTGACAGCTCCTGGAGCGGCTCCAGCGTCATCGCATCAGCAGCACTGCCAGGGCCCGTTCCACATGCTGAGCAGTTTCTGAAGGAAAAAGCATTTCCTGACATCTGTTGTGAATTCGCTGCTCTCCTCCTCCTCCACCACCACTTCGCTTCACCCCTCGCTCCTCTGCAGCTCCCCCTCCATCACCACCCGTCCCCAGCTGACCAGAATTGATGACCCCACACCTGTTCCATCCCGTTCCTCCCCATGCTAATTTTCTCTGCTGTTGACACAGGATTTTGCTCTTCACAATGTCACTGAGCAACCTGACCCTACCCCAGCAAACCACTTGCGTGTGCACTTTCTTTGGCTTGTCCAAGTTTTTCCTACTAGAACCACAGGCTTGAGCACCACCTAAATTAAGAGCACCTTTGCAGGACTGAACCCAGGACCAGGCTCACAATTCTTTCCTCGCTCCTTTTCACGAAGGAGCTGTTGCAACGCTGATGGTTCCAAGGTTGAACTTTGCCTGGTGCGCTTTGAGGTTAGCAGGACAGGGGATGATTTCCGCAATTATTTGATTCCCATCAGAAGTTTTCCCTCATGCTCCTCTGCCTCTGGAGCTGAACAGTTACACAATCCTAAAAATTTTCTGCATGAAAAATATTCAAAAGAAAATAAGACTAAAAAACACGAGATTTTTCTGCCGACTAATTTGCCAATAATTTTGTATATACAAACATGGATACAGTTTAAAGGCACCAAAAGTCATAATGATCTTGATACTCGCCCCTGCATCGCAGAATTTTAAATAACCCGGATATCTCAGCGCAGTCCCTGAGCTTTTGTTTTCAGCAGGACACGACAGACACCACTGCATACGCCAAGCATGTAGTAGATTTTATTGAGCATAACTTTGGTTCTAAGTATTCCACCCTCACTCTCGTAATACCTTTAGTTAAAAACAATTATACAAGAGCAAATACAAAAAATATTAAATTATGAAAACAAATCCATTAAGGCTCCCTTTTTATATTTATATATATTTATATATGTACACTCAAACAAGTGCAGATATGAACAGAAGGTTAAAGCCACAAAAATGCTAAAAAATTTACTATCCTATCAAAAGCAAGAGTATTAAAAAAAGTCCAAAGTGGTAAGTGAGCCATTTTCAAACCACTGAAGTATTTGCCTCAAACTGGTTGCTTCAAAACCCACACAGCTAAAGGTCGGATCAGGAACTGCTTCTACTCCCTGGCAAGCAGTTTCTCACTTGCGTAGCCGCACAGGACACTTGTGGTGTGACGAGCTGGCCACCCATTTAAGCATTGCCCATTCTAGCCCAATCCTGACTTTAAAGACAAGCTTTTGCCCGTCAAATCGACACGAAAGGCAGCTGGAATTGCTAGACTGAAGGGGCAGCAGAATTCAAAGATGTTCCAACACACACGTTGATGATCTGTTCACACAGAGAATTAATTCCAACCGGAAAACAAAAACCTACTTCACACCGTATGTACAAGGGAGTTTTCTGGCCTCCTGTGTTTCAGAATGAGAAGCTCTAACCTGAATCGCAAGCTGGCATGTAGAGAAAGCAGAAGGCCTTCAGCCTTGGAGGGCCCAACCCAACAGCCACTGAAGCCAAAGAGAGGTCCTCATCCCCCACCGCCTCCTGTGCCTTTTGGATTACGCCAACTTCGCTGCACTGGCCACGTTCACCAAGGGGAAACGGTTGAGAAGAAACGGTCTGCTCAAGCCAGAGAACGTTTTCCTCACCAATTTCTACACATTCCCACACTGAGCAGAAGGTTAATTGTAGAGTGGAAACCGAGGGCGTGAAGTTTGTCAGGCTGGGAGCAGCGGAGATAAAACACGAGCGTGGCGTGGAAGGCTTGTACATAGTGCTCTCTCAACGAGATAAAACAAAATCAGTGCAAGTGTTTGAATAATGTGCTGCCAGAAAGGAAGATCCTCTCCTTACAGAAGACGGGAAGGAGAGAGGGAAGAACCTGCAGCACTCAGGGTGCTCCTTTGTTGAGAAAATACATGGAAGTGTCTTACGTTTGGCCTTTGTCTTTCATGCGTCCATAATCTGAAGAGTCTGGTAGACCATCTTCACATTTAATCTTCCAGACGTCAGTCACACTGCAAGTCTAAATCAATGGCAATACACTTATCACAATTAAATTTACTCTCGATCTGATTATGTCCTCATGAAAAATGCTTGGATCTTGATAAATTGAAGTCTGTATCTAGGAAACATTTCTAATTGTGACCACTTTGTCACAAGTGCTATGCTGAAATTGTATTTAAAACATCCAATACTTACAGGAAAGGCAGAAGGAATTAAAAACCAAACCAACAAACCCTCCCCCACCACCTTTACAATACAAACACGCCACTGTTGATATTAATAAAAAGTGGTTTTAAACAGCTATGTCCAATATAATTACAATGTAGAAATAGTTTTGTTTCGCAACCTAAGGCAAAGACCGGGGATCAGATCCTCAGCTGATATGGGTGAACACAGCTTCAGTGAGAGCTCGGACTGTGCTGGCCAAGGAAGAACAGGATTTCTCCCCAGCTTCTCAAAATTAAGATATCTGCATCCATTCATACCAGCTAAGAATCCAGTTCTGGAATCCTACATGAGTAATCTGTTCCCCTCTCCTCATCCCAGGCTTCCCTGGATAACTAGTAGTCATAAGCATAAAGGACCAGATTCTGTCATCCCCGTGCAAGCTGAGCAATATTCTATTTAATGGCAAGTCACAGGGGCAACTCGTGGAAAGGCAAAAGGTGACAGAATTGGACCCTAAGACTCAGTGGTAACACACTCCCCTCCTTTCTTGAGGCTAAAGGAAGGATGGGATAAAATGAATTTCATTTTATGCCTCACTTTAGGGAAAAAAAATCCATTTCAGTAGATCGCAATGATCAGCTCGGTCTGGCTTAAACGCTGCTCTGTTGCAGGAAACACAGCAAGCTCCTGCAAGCAAAGAGCAGGCAGATGAGACTCCTGTTTCAGTTCCAGCAAGTGAGTTTAAACACTCCCATGTAATGCGTTAGCACTGCAAGCAGATCAGCATGTCCTCAGAGGAGAAAGGCCACAACAGGAAAGGAAATAGGATTTCAAAACACACAAAGTAGAAGACGGGTCGTTTTGCATTGTGAGATAGAGGTAAATTCACAGGTAGCACTGCACGGGCCTGTACACAAGGGTGTAAGTTTAGAGACAGAGATAAATCAGCTGCTGGGTTCTCCCTGGTGAGAGGATCATGTTTCTGCTCTTTCCATAGCCCAAATTCTACATATAGAACAGGGAGAACGGGGCTTTAAGGCTGCTTGACTGTTCATTGCTGGTGAAGTTTAAGTATTCTCAGTTTGCTCACACCTGTCTATCCTAGCGGGGACGGGCAGCAGTGATCAACATACCTCGTATCCTCGCAGATTTGATAAAAAAATCCAAGTAAGCACAAATTATTGTGGGATATGCACAGGCTGTAGGCCTAGATGGAGGAAATTTACCTGCACAGCAAAGCTTCATCAGAAATCACAGGAGAAATTTCGTTCAGTTTTAAAGCAAAATATAATCTGTGTTATCTCCACTACACTAGGATCACAAGAGATAAAGCAGTGCAACACTGAAGGAGTTTCTCTAGTATCCCTGGTTAAAATCTCTGAGTAAGCACATCAGGCTGGTCCCTGACACTGAACTGACAGACTCCTTATCCATTGATCTCAGGACTGCATTTGGCAAGTCAATCTGTTTATGGTACTTGTCTTTTTAACCCACACGCCTCAGGAATTCAAAAACTCATCTTCAGTAAGTGTCAGCTGGATGCTGTTATTTTCCCTCTTGAGGGGCAAATCTGAGACAACTTGCAAAAGCTTCTCTCCGCAGGAAAGCTGAAGTCTTAGCAGGCACCGGCTCTAGGAGTCTGGTGCTTCTGTAGCTTCCTGGACCGTCCTCCTCAAGTTGCCCTTGACTTTGACAAATTCAGGTGCATTTTCCTGTTCTTCCTGTATCTTCTGTTGCTCTAGTTCCAGCTTAAAAGAGAATCACATGTAAAAAAAAAAAAGAAAAATGTATAAGTCAGATCATTGAAACGCAAGACAAAAAAATAAAAGTTTAAAGAACTGGTCATGCAAAACTCATTAAATTGCTTCCTTTCTCTCATGGAAAAGATAAAGTTGAATTTCTTCGGGAGTATCTGTTCTCACAAACAGTAAATCTTTTCAAATCCTTGGCTCTAGCTTGTTCTAGATGTTCACCTTTGCCAGATGGGCAAAAACACTACAAGCCCAGTAGAAGAACAAGATTTTTGAAGAAATTCTTGGACATCCTCATTAAAGAGCCAACCAAAAACCTCTTCTCTGGCTTCTACAACAGGGCACAGATAAATGTGCCTTGTGGGAGAAGACATGCAAACAGCTACTACTTAGCACACTTTGCCGAATCTGTTTCTGAGCGTCTAGGTATGGAATTCCGTATCTAACTTGAGCCTCTTTTGGTGCATCTGTTTTGTCTATCATAAAAAGTGATGTAAAAAAATAAAAATAAAAAGAAACCTCCTTAGCCCTTAGTTGTTCATTTCTGAGAGCCCATTCATTGATAGTTTCAACCCTGTTGGAGCTCCTGCCTGTGCAGATGCTTGAAATTCCCATGTGGGGTCAGACGGCCTGCGCTGCGGGGCCAGGCCATACAGTGCCCATACCGAATGTGTCCTACATGTCGCACAGAATATGGATTGTTTGACAACCCTCAGCGAAGGCGCAAAGGAAGAAACGGCCCTTTAGAAAACTCCTGAAAGGAGCTTTGTGGGTTTTTTAACAGGCCAAGGTCTCAATGATTAATGGGGACCACGTATGGCTCACCTAAATAATCTTTCTTTTGTCTCTGGTTCACTGACAAAGGGCACATCTTGTTACAGTAAATCATGGCAACATTTCTCCATGAGTCATGTTGTCAATTAATGCCATTCCTACGATGTTTACAAAGCCACAACATTGTTTGCAATGGGCAGGCTTTTCCTCTTGTAACAGAATTTTCTATTCTACATATGCCCTTGAATGGCTCAGTTTCAAATCAAATCTTCCCACAAGCTGAACCATTTGAAGCTGGGCCCTTAGGAGCAAAAAGGAAAAGTGACAGGATGATATACTTAGAATAGCATTCTCCCTCCAAAAGTATTGCTAAGCCTAATTAAAAAAAACTATAACAAAACCCCCTAAACCTAAAAAATTATTGGATTACACCTCATTTTCAACAGAGTAATTATGTGGCTTAATTGATTTCCACTGAGAAAAAACAGGAGATGCTGTTTTAAGCCATTTATTAATTTAGAAATAAATGCAATGCTTGATGCACAGTGACTTCTTTACTGAGGTGTTTCGCTGTAGAACTATTAATATTTCCTCGCAGGTACACCAAGTGCCTTCAGAGCCGTTTGTGGTGGGTTCTGTGCCCAGCAGTGAGCTTCACCACCACAGACTCCAACTCCACATCATCCCCATGCTCAGGGTCTAAGGATCTTTTCCTTCACTTGAAAACACCAATGGGCTCATATATTTTAAGGCTATAAAAGATCTTTTTAAAGTCTTCTGGTTTCTTACGTAAGGCAGACACCATATGCGGTTCCTACACTGCGACAACAAACAGGCAGTTGTAGGGTGTGATTTGACTCATCCTAAAAAAAAAATATATATATATATATATATATATGCATTTGATTGGAGGAAATGTGCCAAAAATCAGCTGTTGCTTCTTCCCTGCCTACAAAAGGAGCCTTGGGTGAGCAGCTCAGATGTAGGTGTGTAAAGCTGGTGTTATTCCCCATATTACCTGCTCCAGTTTCTGCTGCCGTTTCAGTAGCTCTATTTCCAGGTCCGATTTCTTCTTTTGTGCCTCCTCTTCTTTTTGTTGTTTAATAACTTGATCTCGTTTCCTTTTCTCCATCACCTTCTGTAGCTCTGGTTTGTTCTGAGGTGCAAGACCCCTTCAAATTAAATGGGAGGAGTGTGGGGAGAGGGGAAAACAGGGAAGAAAGATCAGTTTTAATTAGCAGAAATTCACACAGATTTGTAGGCAGGTTTTCTAAAGTCAAGCAGTTGCCTATTTAGATACATTGGAATATAAATATTCAATTAAAAGAAAAAAAAATATCAGACATTTGCCTGGTTACTAACCAAAACCCTAAACTAGAATTTAAGCCATATTATTACTGAGGATACTCCCTTTTAATGTACACGCTAGAGTTTCTCCTGCATAACTCACTATTCTGACTTTCATCTTTAGTCTTCCCACTATTCTCTCAATTCCATAAGAATGGATTAAAAAAACAAACGATCACAAATCAAGACTCCAGCAGAGCTAGAAAGAAATTCCGGACAAAAAGACTTCCCTTGCTGGCTGATAACCTGGAGAGATTGTGTTCAGACAAGCTATTGATGCTGCAGAAGTTTGCACGGACAGAACTAAAAAGCGCCCTCCCTTTGGATTTTCTCAAACTGCTCCTGGAAATCGTGGATTCTGTCCTTCCTCGAACAGGCGGCAGGTTCACCCACGCCTGGCTGCAAAGCTGTTTCCAGCGAGAGGCTCCACTTCAAATCACAAAGAGGCTAAGACAACAAAAATCCGGAATAAAAAGGTTGCAGTCACCTTGGAGACCAGACAAAGGCTGGAGGATTCTCCCTCTTGCACGGTTTTAGCTGCTACATCAACTGAATGTTTCAGGTCTGCTCAGCACAAATTGCTTTCCAAGCCAACTACGCTGCAATGAGAAAGCTCAGACCTTGGGAAGATGCATGACTTTATTTATACAGACACACACAGATACACACTCACTCCTACTTATTCGTGTGATTTCAGCTATTTCTTTTATCTCTGTTACCATAGGACGTTTTCAAAATTTCTTGTAAGATTCAAAGCTCTCCCAGTTATTCATTATCACTTAAGTCTAACCAGAAAGATCTGAAATTTGTCTTTGTTATCGTCATCTTCCCTTGTGAAGACCATTATGTGAAAACATCCAGCATTACGTTTAACATCGACCACTTTTTATTTCAACTTTAAGAAATTCAGTAATCCGAATAAGCTTTCAGAAAGTGTATTTTACCCTTCCCTACTTCCTAAGTATCTGTGGTTGCCTAATTCTGCTAGAATATGCATATGTGACAGCATGTCCAATAATACATTAAAATGCCATTTTATGGTGACATCTATGAACGACTCCATATATTATGCAGCACTCTGTCCCTGTACATACCCTGACAGCAAAATCAAATATTTAGCAACACCAAATGCGTTCCCTATTTCTCATAATAGATCTCATGGTCTGAATGCAACAGAAGCTACAAGACTCTGTTAATATTTAATGTTTCACGCTATTTTAATTACATTTTAACACACGAAGCTTAAATCAGGCAGAGAAAAGCTGGAGTGATTTTTTTATTACTAGTACTGGTTGAATGAGAGCTGAATCAATGGAAACTTCTGTGTTGGCAACTGGGAATCAAGATAGCCACGAACCAGAGGCAAGCTGCTAAGCAACATTACTTGTCCCTGATTTCTTTAAATAAGTTTGCAAATCACAAAGCAGAGGTACAAGAGCGATTTGGATGTGCTGTAGCTGTAACAAAGGGGACCCACAGACACAGAAGTAAATACAACCTCTCAGGCTAATCAAGTGGGGTTGGTGGTCAGATCTGTAACCGAACTGTAACGTCAATCCTATTTTCACTCTCCTGTGTAAGGAAAAGCAACAAACAGGTGGCTACCGGATGAACTGAGAGGCTTGTATCACCTCTGGTTAAATAAAAAATCCTGAAGTTTTGATAGAGAGGAAGCAAAGGGTGCAATAAGTTAGAGCTGGTAGGGTTAAAACGTCCAGAACGGAGAGGACCAATACTCTGCAGAGCTGAGGTTGAGTCCTAATAAATAAAACCAGTTTAAGGGAAGGTTTAGATTGGGTATTAGGAAAAATTTCCTCACAGCAAGGGTTGTCAGGCATTGGAACAGGCTGCCCAGGGCAGTGGTGGAGTCACCATCCCTGGAGGGGTTTAAAAGACACACAGATGAGGTTCTCAGGGACGTGGTTTAGAGGTGGACTTGGCAGTGTGAGGTTAATGGTTGGACTTGACCTTAAAGGTCTTTTCCAACCAAAACGATTCTATGATTCTGTAAGTGACCAATGCCTTGAGGTACCACTACCTTGATCTTTGTTTGCCCCAAACAACTATTAATACCACTTCTGCAAGTTTAATAAATAACTACGTCAGTTTAAGATCCAACAGATGCTGCTCACAGTAGACATGGAGGACGGTCTGACCAGTATGGCTAATATCTTCTAAGACCCAGAAATGGCTGTTCAGACCTGACTGGTCAAAAAACGAAGCTGCTGGTGCCTATACTGGGTTTTCACAAAAAAAAGAGGTACATGTTATGCAGATTTCTATAAAAGCGCTAAAGTTCCTCCATACATACAGTAATTTGCAGTAACAAAGCAGAATACAAGCCTAATATCTACATTACCAAAAAGCCTCATATCAGAGGTAGCACAGAGACACGAAGCACAGAAGACTAACCCTCTTTTCAAAAATACCAGGTTTTCTGCTGGTGAAAACCCTCCAAGTATTTCATGTCTGCACCAATAAATAAGAATCTAAAATTAACAGCTGCAGCTAATCAAAATCACAATAAGAGTGGGTATTGAGGGCTTCACAACTCCTCTGTGTAATAGGATATTCTCCTAGAAGAAAAGAACTCCATACTATTTAGAAGTGCTTTATGCTTTCATAAACTTAAAAAAATAGCCGTAATTTATTGCAGCTTCCACATCCTTTAGAATAAGATCATAAGTCAGGAAACTCCAACTATCTTTCTTTCAATGACTAAACTTCTTGGTGCCAGGAACTGACTTTGATGTTTAATCCCATTAACAAAAAATAGGACAAACACCTATTTAGGCCAGTTTCTTCCAATTCAGTCAGCATTCTGTAAAACATTCCTACTTCTTCATCACTAAAGAAAATCTGTATTGTATAATTCATTTAGAACTAAGTATCTAAGCCTAGCGTTTAGGAGGATTTTGCTATTACACATAGAAAAGAGCCCTTCTCCCCTCCAGAGGGGGGGAAAAAAAAGGAAAGAAAAAGAAACTTTCATCTTCCATAATGTGACTCTTCTGTTAAACAGACAAATCCAGTTGTGCTGGAATAGCCAAAGCAACAGCTTCCTCCTCTCCTTTATCAAGGTGCTGGGTCTCAAAGAGCCTGAATGGCTGCTACCAGCAACTTTACACAGTTTCACAGTATGCTAGGGACTGGAAGGGACCTCAAAAGCTCATCCAGTCCAATCCCCCCGCCGGAGCAGGAACACCCAGATGAGGTTACACAGGAAGGTGTCCAGGTGGGTTTGAATGGCTGCAGAGAAGGAGACTCCACAACCTCCCTGGGCAGCCTGGGCCAGGCTCTGTCACCCTCACTGTGAAGAAGTTTCTTCTCACATTTAAGTGGAACCTCCTGTGTTCCAGCTTGAACCCATTACCCCATGTCCTATCGTTGTTTGCCACTGAGAAGAGCCTGGCTCCATCCTCGTGACACTCCCCCTTTACATATTTATAAACACTAATAATGTCACCCCTTAGTCTCCTCCAAGCTCAAGAGCCCCAGCTCCCTCAGCCTTTCCTCACACGGGAGATGCTCCACTCCCTTCAGCATCTTTGTTGCCCTGCACTGGACTCTCTCCAGCAGTTCCCTGTCCTTCTGGAACTGAGGGGCCCAGAACTGGACACAATATTCCAGATGTGGTCTCACCAGGGCAGAGTAGAGGGGAAGGAGAACCTCTCTCGATCTACTGACCACCCCCCTTCTAATCCACCCCAGGATGCCACTGGCTTTCCTGGCCACAAGGGCCCAGTGCTGGCTCATGGTCATCCTGCTGTGCACCAGGACCCCCAGGACCCTTTCCCCTACACTGCTTTCTAACAGGTTGCTCCCCAACCTATACTGGAACCTGGGGTTGTTCCTTCCCAGATGTAGGACCCTACACTTTCCCTTGTTTACTCTCAAATGCACCCTGAAACACTCTTCTTCCACTTCTGTTTTGTGGATCACCACACTTTTGCCTTTGGAAAGTCCACTTTGGATGGCTTCAATGCATCAAATCACTAATTTATCCATAGGAAAATTCTGTTTGTTTAAATGGAGGAGCCTCAACAGGCTTGGTGGCTTCTCCTCCAGTGTCTGGTCTGGTGGCTGTTGTCTCAATATGTTTTTCTAAATGAGTCCTCCGTTGCTGAAGAGATTAAATAACAGAACTTCAGCAATCTCTGAGCCAAGTGCTTGTATCTCTGAAGTTGATGAAATAAAGTCCCAGTTATTTGCACCTTTAAAAGCAATTTATAGAGCAACAGCTGTGCATCCCATCCCAGATTGAAGAAGTATTCGCATAACATACAAAGAACCACTTGTGCAGCAGCGGCGCAGGCGCCGGACTATCCCACTGCATCGCAAGGAAGGTCAAGTAAGCAGAGAACAGTTTTCTATGAAATAAAACACACGATTTCTTCAGAAGTGGTCCCATAAACTCAGTGTGCTGGGAACGGTGAAAAGCCACAGATTTTTATCACGCTGCTGGTAATAGCAAAAATGTTGTCAAATATTTGATAAAGTTAAGAGCTCAAGATAAATTACAGCGCCCAGGTAAGCAATATAAAATGTGATAGGGGAGAACTGAACTGCTTCCCCCTGAAACCAACCCTTTGTGAGTATTCATAAAAACAAAGCGAGAAGTCTTTTACAGCAAGCTTTTTGCAGAGCAACTGGAATTCAAACAGAAATAAATGCCATGGTCAAGAATCAGAGACCTTTCATCTACAAGATCTGAATCAACAAAAAGCATCTGCTGGGTTTTGGATAAAATGTCATTCTGGTGAAGCTGAAACTCAAGCTGTGTGTTTGGGGTGGGAGGGTGGCACAAGTGATTTTTAGACTCCTACCTTTTCTGATTCATCAGCAGCTCTCTGTGGAGATCTTGATGATTCCGGGATGACTTCACAGGATTAATTAATTTCTGGGGTCTAATTAATTCAGGATTGTCATCATCTATGTAGTCTGGTTCAGCCATAATCTTTCTTGGAATGGGATACGGATCTTTGGGTTCAGTGTCCTTATTCACAGTATCTGTAAAACAGGGAAAAGGCTGCAGTAAATCTACATTGAAAGGCTTTTTAAAGATGTATTAAAACATTAAGGCAGCATATTACATTGGTAAAAGCTACGCTTTTCCCAGATTAATTTTGTGCGTGTGTTAAGTAATGGCTCTCAGAGCAAACATTAGTAGTAACTTTTAAAATAAATGGCAATTTCACAACAATGTCATCTCCAACAGCCTCCATCCATTGACTTGAAGACACAGATTCCCTCCATTTAAAGAACAATTAGACAAATAATTTAGGTTAAGTGTGTGAAGAGCCCTATTGATTTTAATAAGCCTACTCAGATGAAGCATTTTTAAATCAGCAATACTGAGACCTTAAAGACATTTAAAATACTGTCTATATTAAATACTATAAATGTGTACCAAAACCATATAGAGTCTCATTTTCTGCCACCATATCACGTCAGCTATGGGGAAAACACCTCCTGTGGATAAGCCCTAAACTGTACCAGGCAAAAGCTTCCATGTGGAAATCGCCAGATCTGCAATTGTTGGGACAGAGGTCAGATTGTTGAGTGGAAAGGTCGAGAAGAAAAGGTCGGGTGAGCTTGTTCCTTTAAGGCCGTATTTCACCCAGGGAAAACCCACAGAAGTCCACTGATCTGAAGGCAATGAAGTCTTGATGATTTATATCATCTGGAAATCTGGTATTTCCCTATCCTGCTATAGAAAACATATCTATATACCGAATCACAACACTTTTAATCAACAGCTGATAAGTAAACTATATCTTCAAATAATGCATATGTGGCCATTCACACTCCCATGAAAACGCCACAGTCACCAAAAGTTCAGCATCCAAACCAAAGCACATTCAGAGCAATTCGCCTCCGTTTGCTGCTGTGGAAACCTGCAGGCAGAACCTGGTGCACTGCGATTATCAGTTCGATGAAACACCGGCCCCTCAAACAGACCCCCAAAAAATTAATCTCACAGCATGTGGGTTTACAGACATGAACCGATGGGAGACGAAAGAAAAGGCAAGAGACCTCCATGAGCCTGGTTGTTGGAACGGCTGAATGCTGCACACTGTACAGTACAGGGCTATGAGAAATCAGAGAATCCCTGCGATCGGCCGCGTATTTTCCAGTAAAAGCTGAATATGCGCTTTAATTTAGACCCTGCTGTTACCAGCCCTTCCCTCCTTCTCACGCCACTGAACCTAAGTTCAGTCTCAGATTAATCCCTAAACTACTTTGTTCCATTAGGAATCTCATATTGTTGCTCAGAGGGTCTGACTGAAAATCCACTTGATATAGCGGAGAGATTTCCACTAATTCTTCAGCACATGAACAGTACGACCATCACCCCGCTCGGGCTGCACGTGCACTTACAGACGAAGAAGCGAAACACCAGGACTAAGTTTTCAGTGGATTCGGGGAAGCCAATCTGGGTTTGAATGTGTCCAATGGATCCTGAACAGCCCTTTCAGCCTCTTTGTTTGAAGGGATGATGTAATTGTGTTTTACGGGTGCTACATCTCACACACCAAGTTTCTACGGAGCAAATTCGATGAGAAATTGCTCACCAGTGTGAGCCGCTCTCAGGGTGGTCCCTGCATTAGTTTTTCAAGGCAATTTTATACGTAGCGCTTTTGAACTCTGTGGGGGTGCTGGTTCTCACATGGATCTCTGGAACTAATATAGAAATTGCCCACAGTTCACAACTATGTAAGTGTATTGCTGTACATGACACAAACCTCTTAATGACATCGATCATGCAATAAAAATATTACCCATCACCCTTTAGAATCCTCCTTGCTTCAGTCAAGGAACCAGCTATCATCACAGGTGCCAAATATACAGGTTCATTGGAAAATTAGGGTCAGAAGAAACTTGGAAAGTTTCTAGTTCAACTTCCAGCTAAGAGCAGGAGCAGCGGTAAGATCAGACTAAGTTGCTCAGGGCTTTACCCATAGAATCATAGAATGTCCTGAGTTGGAAGGGACCCACAAGGGGTCACCCACCATTGAGTCACAGAATAATAGAATGTCAGGGGTTGGAAAGGACCTCAAAAGCTCATCCAGTCCAATCCCCCCGCCGGAGCAGGAACACCCAGATGAGGTTACACAGGAAGGGGTCCAGGTGGGTTTGAATGTCTGCAGAGAAGGAGACTCCACAACCCCCCTGGGCA
>VWYH01004807.1:0-16463 GCA_013399365.1 Pampusana beccarii | reverse complement strand
TCCTTCTTGAACTGAGGGGCCCAGAACTGGACACAATATTCCAGATGCAGTCTCACCAGGGCAGAGTAGAGGGGAAGAACCTCTCTCGACCTACTAACCACCCCCCTTCTAATACACCCCAGGATGCCATTGGCCTTCCTGGCCACAAGGGCCCAGTGCTGGCTCTTGGTCATCCTGCTGTCCACCAGGACCCCCAGTCCAACTCCTGTCCCTGCACAGGACAACCCCACAGTTCACACCGTGTGTCTGAGGGTGTTCTCCAGTCTCTTCTTGAACACTGTCAGGTTGGGGCCGTGACACCTCCCTGTGGAGCCTGTTCCAGTGTCCAGCACCTCTGGGAGAAGAACCTTTTCCTAATGTGCAACCTGAACCTCCCCTGGCACATCTTCCTGCCATTCCCTCGGGTTCTGTCACTGGTCACTAAAGAGAAGAGATCAGCCCTGCCCCTCCAGCTCCCTTGTGATGAAGCTGTAACCGCCATGAGGTCTCCCCTCAGTCTCCTCTCCTCCACGCTGAACAAACCCAGTGACTTTAGCTGCTCCTCATATGGTTTCCAAGGGTCTCCAAACCCTTCACCAACTTCATAGCCTCTTCTGGACCCTCTCCAGTACCTTTATATCTTTTTTTTATCCTGCGGCTCCCAGAACCTCCAGGTGAGGCCGCACCAGCGCAGAGCAAAGCAGGACACCCCACTCATCTTCACGGTGAAGTTCTTCCTTACACCCATACAAACCTCTTCTTTCAGTCATGCCCATTGCCTCTTGCCCTCTGGCTGTGCACCACAACGCAGAGCCTGGTTCTGCCTCTCACTAAATTCCTCCTCACTAAATTCCTCCTCCTCCTCCTCCTCTCAGGACCCCCCAGCCCTGTCTCTGCTCGGGCTGAGCCAGCACAGGCCCCTCAGCCTCCACCACAGCACCTAACCCTGGCCACAGCCCAACTTATGTCTCAGTTCCCTCACTGTTTAACTACATGCCATATTAAAAAAAAAAAACCCAAACCCCTCATTCTCCTAACCATAAATATTTAACAAAGCAGCTACAGGTTGGTTTTTTTTGTTTTGTTTTTAATAAGGACACAATTCCTACCTTCTCAGCGTTCACATCACGCTTGTCACAACTAAACCAGCTCAAATGTTACGTATCCAGCCTCCACCCAAAATAAACCTGCTCTGTAAATATTTGGGTTTCTGCACTCTCTCAGCCCTGTTGCACCGATGGGGCTGTGAGTCTTTTAGGCTTTTATCACAGACAGCTCTCCATTAAAGTACATCCAAAACCAAGCTGCTGCTTCTTCAAGACAAGTCTTGTGTTTGCTTGGGCAAAGATGAAAATCTCAGAACTGCCCTACAACTGCCTGCCATAAACAATGTACTATTTTTCTAACACAAGCCCCTGAAAAAACAATTTGATCCAACCGTTTCTCAGAAAGTTCCATGTAATATTTTGCAGCACGTAGATCTGCCTTTGGCAAGCCCTTAAAATGAAGTCTATTTATTCTCCTTTCTTCCGTCCCATCTCTATTTTTAAAAACATGTATTCAACTCAGAGGTCAGGAATTGTGGTTTCCTAGTGCAACATGAACTCCACTAGCAGCAAACTCGAATGAATAAAACTCCCCTGGGAACTGCAGGTGCTTTCTGTGTGTGATTAAGCTGTAAGTGATTTCAGGCAGGATTTCCAACCGGAGCCAGCAAAACGGGGCACCCGGTTCCCACTCGGTGAGTCCTCTCATACCCTTTGCAAACCTCAGTCTTGGCTGAGGCCACCAGCCCAGTCCTGCACAGTCACCATGTCATATTAGACACCGACAATACAGTTAAGGTGCTGTGATTTCTACCCATGCCCTTTCAAATCAAACATTTAGAAAAGCACCAGCGATTTTCACAGAAAAAAAGGAAACTGAGGCACAAACGAATCGCCACGCAACGGAGAGCGGGATCAGAGCGGGCAGCGCAGCCCCAGAGCTTCATGCTGAGATTGGGGCTCACGCCGATAAACCAGTCAGGCGCGATGACAAAATACCTTAAAAATCCTTAAACAGAGTTTAATCAGTGTTCAAGCAATAGCAATTAAAAAAAAATAATAAAATTCCGCAAGTCTCTAGTGCTCATCAGCACAGAAGTCGCAACCGTAAAGCTGCTTTCATGTCATCTCTAGGTGCAACAGTGGGACGTGAATAATCCAAATAATCACTTAGCAGGAATGTGCTGCTTTAAGAGCATCCAAGAGGCTCTTTATAACCATCTACTGTTACATGACCACTGAGGATACACAATTAATTTCTGTGTTTCCCTGTTACCTTGCTCCAAAACAAAGGATTTGGGGGATGTTTTAGCTGAGCTTGGCTCAAGTTTAACACACCCACTAATTTGGCAGGTGCTCCCCCAGTGCATTTGCTGAATCGGCTGTTGCTGCACAAGCAGCACAAAAGCATTTATCTACCCTACCTTGTCCTATCTGAGCAACTCTCAGATTTTGTCCATGATTTCTCACCTACACATGGATTTTCATCCAGAAAGAACAAACTGGGGATCCGGCACGGAAGAGGAATTTTAACTCCTTAAACAGAACTGCAAAGCAATTTAAATTTTCCACTAAACAATGTCCCTATATAAAAATAACTTCAAGTATCCACCCAGACAGAAGTTTAATATTAGTTTTCAGATACAAAGACGCTCTTAGAGCAACAAAGCAGCACCATACTGGTACCTCATTTTTGGGGAGCCAAGACCAAGCGGTCGCACACCTGCAATTCCCTCATTTATTTTCTTTGGAGCGCAAGTAAATCCATGGAGAAGAGACCCTTCAAACTGATCACACTGAATAGATACAACCGAATCGGGGTGTGCCAGAAGCACCCAAGCTACATTTGGAGGAGACACGTTTGCTTCCAATGCTGTTTCTTTTTTATTCTATCTATAGAGGGGTTTTTTTAAGCAGAAGTCGCTTCATGGTATTAACACTGGAAACACACGTGCAAAGAGAACTGCAGACAGGCACCAGTGTTTTTAGCAGATTCAAAGTCGATCTTAACACCAGGTTAAGGATTCAGCAGCTGCCAGAGCTTTTGCTTCAACGGGGTTTTCATGGTTCCACAATACAGGGAAGTTCACGCCAAAAAAGCCCCAGGTTTATATGGCATGCAGGGAATTGCATTTGTTTTCTATCTGGTATTCCTCATACCAGAAAATTGCCCTCTACATATGGAATCCAAATATAAAAATTCCTGTGAGACACCATGTATTTTTATTATCGTACATATATACGGCATTTTCGCCGTTCAAACGATTCCCACAATTATTTCCAGCTGTGAAAGCAGAGGCAGAGTTGAGGCCCCTTAAAAAGCAGATAAATAAATGCCTAAAAATACCGATGAACATCAAAATAATAGACTAGTCCGGGATCCAAAAGTTACATTAAGGCTACATTCACATGATTTCCTTTTTGCCTTAATAAATTATCGAAGAAGCACGAGCTCGAACACTGAATACCTCCCAAAGTAAGATTTAATTCTCAAAAAATCTTCAGCATCTGTTCTGAGCTGTACTGTAAACCATCAAACGCTATTTTTTAAGACTTAACATTTTTAGCTCTTCAAACTGCCGCAAAGACTTACGGTTTCTTACAAGTAACCCAGAGGCATTCTTTGAGGAGAAATACAGTTTTTTACCCTCTCTCTTCCGATTTTGAGAGGAATCGGAATATAAATTCATCAGCGTGTCTCTGCTCAGACTTACACGACCAGCACGGCCAGTTGGGGTGGAAAGCAAAGGAGCTATTTAAGAATGCAGAATGTGCTTTGCAGGCACCACCTCAGGGCTGTTTGCACACGAAAGCTCAGCACCGCTATCGTTTTTATCTACACGCTCTCAGTGCAGTAAGAGGCACTTGACTAGAGAGATTTACTTGATTAGTCCTTGATTACAGATACCATTAATAACTTCCCACAATTCGCCCTTTAATTCAAAGCGAGAATCCCTGAAAACAGAATGGAAAATGCTCTTCCCACCCAATGTGCTCAAAATAGGCACCGCCTAAGGAGCTTGGCTCTTAAGTTTCAGCCACCGTCTTTGGTGGCTGGAAGCGACGACGGGGTTTGGATAGCGGCAAAACGCAGCCAGAGAGCTTCGGAAGGAGTAGAGAGGTCCTGGAGGCTGCGATTCCTGCCAGCCCCTGGTGCTTTGTTCAAAAAGGCTGCTGTTTCCCAGCTACGGGAGTTTGGCTTCAAAAGAGGAGATTGTCCTCACCTGCCTCAGAACTGAACGCATTTAGGCCAGTATGCATCTACTGTCCCATGCAGATTGCGCATTTAATATCCTCCTATTGCCACATTACTTACTATATTGCTATTCTTCAACCAAAATGAAGACCATGGAACTTTTTGAGCCTTTTGGCAGTTACCTGGGTTGTGTTTCTGGCTCCAGCCTTACCTCACTGATCCTAGGTAGGTTATTTCAGCCCCGTGTGCCCCAGCTCACACTTATACAAGAGAACAGCCTTTTACAAACTACCACGAGATTCTGCAAGGCCCATCTCGCTGCTCCTTGTCATGCGCTTTAAAATCTTCGGATCCCGGCAGACAAAACAAAGCAGCAAGACTGAAAAACTTCTGCCCACGCTATGCCAGAACTGCTGAACTCACAGCATCTTCCTTACGCTGGGTATCACCAGTTAACAGCTTCATTAATTGCATGGCTGCCTAAAGACTGACAGACCACGCAGGCTTCTCTCAGGAACAAGGGTTCGCTCATCGACCGTGGCAGCCCAAAGCGATCTCAGTGATGCCAAGGATACGGGGCTTGCTGGCTACTGAAGCTGTCCCTGTTGTCACTTTAGAGGATGTTAAAACGAACTAAACCACTCAAATTCTCAAGGAAATCGAGTTAATGCTTCTTTTCTTCCCTTAAGTACTGCTGAGAGTGTAATGTCAACAAAGCACAGATAAAACATCCACTAGATAAGAAACCAGGAGAAAGAGGGTCCTTATAAAGACGTTTGCGTTGGCACTGGCACCTAAAGGGAGTGCAAGATTCGGGGCAGCGCTCCACGCTCTTACAACTCTCTCAAATGCAAGGAGCTGCTTACGGCTCTTGTTCAATTTAAACACCACCAGGCAGGCTCCGTTCCTGTGCTTCGAAGCTCAGTCAAGTTTTGGGTGCTAAGGGAAGAGCCTGGATGCCCTCGGAGGCTGAGGCTGAAGAGCAATGCTGGTGAGAACAGAGCGGCTGGTCCGCCCTTGGTCTCTAGTTCACTTGGACAAGAGATGCAGAAAGACACGAGCAGCTTTAAGAACAGTCTCATGTTCCACTGAAATCACCAGGCCCCGTGAACAGGAGCCTCATTTTCCCTCAGGTTGCAAGATCTGCGGTGAAGGCCTCTGCTGCCGGCTTCGAAACCAGCGGAAAGCACCAGGTCTAAATAGCGGCATTTCTTCTCTCTGAATAGTTGCTTTTGTTCTCTTGCTCCGTTAAAATGCTGAAGAGGTATCAATGAAGCTGTGTAATTAGAGGTGGAAGAAGAAAGAAAGAAAGTGCCCTTCCCCTCCTACCACAAGAGATCTCCATGTGAAGGAAGCTGTAGGAGCATCAGGAGGAAAGGAGATGAGGCCTTTGTTCACCACCACAGGCAGAGACTGGATCCCCTTTTTGTCAGACGCGGGAAAAACTTAGATATAGACTTGCCCTGCAACAAATTCCCTAGCATCTAATTTTTAATACAGGCAGAGGAAAAGACAGAAAGACCCAGCATGAAGCCTTACACACTGCAAATAGCGACCATCCTCCCTAAATCTTGGTCTATGCTTAAGCCACTGTAACGTCATAGTTCCAGTCTAAGACTAATGGCAAATAAAGCAGACTACGCATCTTACATCATTTCTCTTCCCCAAAAGTCCTGCATGTTCATTAAGGATTTTATACTCCCCATACTCATTTTGCTCAGGTCCTTGCGATTACTGAAATCCCTACACAGGGCTAGGGATGCGGAAAACCATTCTGATGGAAAGGAGAAGACGCGGCGTTCCGGACACCTCTCATCAAAAAGGCCCATGGAAATCACATTGCTTTCTTCCTGCAGAACAACAGCACATCGCTCACACCCCCCCTCCCCTCCATCTCCTCTGATGTCACTCATTTGAAAGGAATAAATCATGACCAGCAAACGCACACAACTGAATATATATCTGGCTTCCACCAATACACTACGCAAGTGATTATTACACCACAGTAAACATGATTTTCAGAAGATCATTGAAATTATTCCTCCTAGGAAATGCACTCCACAACACGGTTTGCAACAAAATTAATCCCAAAAGCTAAGTAGCAATTTATTTACACGTGGGTCAACAGTGATCCGTATGTGATTCTGAAATGACACGTTTTAAAGAGATTTTATGATTAGAAAAGTAAGATCAGTTTATGCCCTTTGCAGCTATAGTGCACCATCGGTGTTCTAGACCGGTCAGTCTGGACCACTAAATTAAAAATCAGGGCACGTTTGGTTGAATGAAAATACGGGATTTTTTAATGAAAACCAAGCCTTGATTCAAAATCAGAAGCCTTAGAGAATGGTTTCTTCAGGGCTTCACTGTTGCAAACGTTAAGAGCTATCAAACAGTGTCACCCAGTGGTAAAGGACATCGTGCAGACAGGAACCCCGCAGGAAAAAGGAGCGGGGAGAGGGGAACACTGACCCACATCCATGTTTATATACAAAACCGCTAAACTTAAAGAGCAAACAAACTAAAGCCCACACCATTTTAGCAGAAGGTCTCACTTGTAAGTCATTCTATTTCTGAAACGTCAGCTTTAGAGGACAGTAATTCCTCAAATACAAAATTTTAATACTAAAGAGGTGTGTTTCTCAGGGAAAGGGGGAAATCCAGAGCAGGCAGCAGCCTCTGATTAATTCGGAGAATAGAAACATTTCAAGCCATGTGATTTGAGACGGTTGAAAGGAAACTGGTGAATCTTGAGCACTCTTAAACTCCAGTTCGGAAGACTTCACCGAGATTCTTCCAGGGAAGATGGAAACACGCGGATGGTGGTTGTTCCTGCACTTGTTCTGTATTTTGTTCACTAAGATCTGGTGAGCAAGGTGAGAAAGAAACGTGTGTTTCTTGCCAAGCAAGATCCAGAAACAAAAGAGTGTAGGTCACACTCCCTGAACAGAAACTCTTCTGGATGATGATGACGACGATGGAGGATCCTGGTAAATATTTAACCAGATAGAAGTCTATGCCAGATATAAGACAGAAAAGTAAATTGACCTTTGATAGAAGTGACAAAATTTTGGAGCAACAGAAGAGGCCGGTTACTTGGCACCCATGTAAACATGATTGTCACGGCAAACACAGTTTTCTTATTTATAAAGAAAACAGGATGTTAAAAAGCAAATGGAAGAGAAACAACATCGAAGAACTTGAGACATTGCCCCATATTGAGGCTGTACTAAGAGCTCAGTCCATTTGGTTTTTAAAAAGTGAAGATTAAGACCGGTCTTACTGATTTATAAGCAACAAGCCCAGCAATAGTTTGAGAAGTTTCAATGACTAAAGATGGGGGCTAGGAAAAAAATCCTAAAATAAGGCACACACTTTCAAAGCAAGGGGAATAAAAGGCTAATTTACTAAACGATTTGTGATAGGAAATCAGAAATGGTTCAATTGCACCGAGAGACCAGTTGACAGGATCATAATTAACCCTTCTAATTTTCCAAATATATAAAACTATAAATGCAATTATTGAGTGTTTGCAAGGGGGTCTGAAGATTAAAATCTCTGCATTAATCACGCAATTATGCATTCAGTAGCAAAGCAGAGCTAAGTATTTCTCATGCTGCATAAGTTACCCAGTGCTGTCAATCCCAGAGTCTTGCCCGTCGGGGTGTACGGGCCTGGTGAACCTCCAGATGTTCCTTGGTGAACCTCCAGATGTTCCCCAGGGCACACCAGTGTCCTGCCTGGGCTTAGGACACATCTCCCACCCTCCTCATAGGTGTTTCTGAATGACAACCTAAAAGGAATCCTACCCCCCCATAAAAGAAGCCCGTTTTCAACTAATTTAAAAGCAGTGACATAATGAAAAACACACAGACCACTGCAGCTTGCCAGCTCCCTAAATACATTCATAGGTAGTTATGTTAAAGTTAAATACTTCTTCAGACTGGGCAGATATGTATCAATTACCTGCCAAGTCAACTCAAGTTACCTTTTTTTCCTAGAAGAAACCCCTTTCCTAGGATGGAAAAAAAAAAGACAAAAAAAAAATATCTTCACTAGTAAAGATTGATTTACTCTTCTTTCTTTGGTGGCAAATGGTTCGGAGCAAAGACCCAACCTCTATTGCGATTTCTTAACGCGAGGAAACAAAATAAACCACTTTCTTAAACATATCGCTGCTCCAAGCTAACACACTCCCAGCTTACTCACAGGAAATAAATAAAGCCTTCACCTCAAGAGTTAGTCTTGGCTCAAGCGACTAAATCCCCATTCCAGCCTGCACTGTGTCCACAAAGAGCCACCCTTCCTTGCCCAGACCTGTTGCAACTACTTGCAGCAAGCAGAGCTGTATTTTAGGTATGTGGATCCTCACTGCAACTCGGTCAAAAAGACACAACTACAAAGGCAAGGAAAGAGGACCTGAAGGAAAAGGTGAAAATAAAGAGACCAGTAAAGATGATGATCTGATCTTCATCAGTGGTGGGGCAAGAAATTAAAGAGAAGGCTGTTCCATACGCTACTCGTGACCTTAACCTGAACCCTAATGGGTTTAAAAGGAACAAGTGGGTGTAAGAATGGAGATCAGCCAGAACAAACCTCCTGAAAATGTGTGCTGCAGGAGGCCAGGCCTACACCAGATGGGTTTAGGGCAGCCAAGCCTGGTAGACATGAAGCTTTTAAACTGCAACAGTGATCAACAGGAGCCCTGCAAAGAACATGACATGGTATAGGGTATTTAGTGGAACACCATCTTCTCGTGGTTTGATGGACGAAACGGGAATTAATGGAAAATAAAATTGGGAAAAAAGTTGGCACTGGGTCATATCTGTCAAAGCTGGGGACTTTTTACGTGTTCTCTATGAGCAGCTACAATCAGCAGCTACTGCAACCACCTACATCGGGAAGCCCTGACACCAGGGCAGGGCTCGGTGCCAGTCAGTACACTGCACATGAAAGGTAACACAGCTGCCTTGCTTCTCACACGGAAGGGAAGGGCGTTGTTTTCTAAAGGAAAACCCCTCCATCTAACAGTATCTTGAAGTGTTTTTCACACAACCGAGTTGCCTTTGGCCTTTTAGACCCTCTCGAATGAAGAACCTGAATGTCAGCACCTACACCAAAAGTAGTCTCGCAAGCTTAGCATGTGCACAGGGGAGATTTTAGATAATACTCCAGCAGAACAAACAAAGCCATATGTGGCGAGACCAGACCGTTTCTAGGACGTTTTCTTAGAAAAGTTTGAAGAAGTTCAGGAAGGGAGAAACACACCACCACTCCCTAATACCCCCAGAAAGGAACTGCTCAACAAATTCCAAGCAGTTAACAAAGAAAAAAAAAAAAACAACCAAGAAACTAGAGGGATGACCCTAGTCTCTCCACAAAGGGATTGTTTGTTGAGCTTGTGAGCTGGTGGTAAGCAAGGAATTTCCTACAATTGTTACCTTTCTGCTTGACAGAGCACCTGGAGGAAAGTCTCAGGCTGTCCTTCCTCAGCCGGCTCAGATGGGGACCGGCCGTGCCACCCGAGTTCATGGGACCGCTCAGCTCTGCTCCTCACATCCTTCTCCAAGGCTTTTGAGAGGACGGGTCACTTGCTTTATGTGCTACAGGAGCAGAATAGAACTGGACTTAAACTTGAACTGAAAGAAGTCTTAAGTACCTAAGCCGAAAAAGCTAATAAAAAAACCCCTCATAGTCCTAAGAGGCACTAGAGGGATCTCCATCAAATTTTTAAAAAACACCACCTGCAAAACAAAAAGTCACGTGCTTATTCACAATGGTCTCCCCAAAAGAAAATAAAAGGTGCACATTCTTGTCTCTTCACGCTTAAAAATAAAGAAAAAGCGTAAAGATGCCAAAAACCAAAGGGCTGCAAAAGAAGACTCGCGCAGAGCCAAGAAAGGGGCTGAAAGTCTTTTGTCGTTAGATGCCTGCAGCTGAGGAACAAAAGCAGAGTTAGGTCACAGCTTGGCTCTTGCTAGTCAAGGTTCAAGAAATCAGTGTACAGAGCTTCCAGAGAAGAAAACGCCATTTGTCGCCTGCAGATAGACACCCAGGCAGCCGTGTCTCTGAAAGAGGGGGCTGTCAGCCTTGAAGAGAAAAGGGTTTGAAAAAACCCTTCTCACAAGCCTGGGAGCCCTCTTATTAAAACCCTTTCACAGGTGACTCGGCTCACGAGATGAAAAGCTGTCCCCTAGCTCCGGTTTTAGCAGCAGCAGCTTAATTAATACGGTGAATACCCATTGATGGGCAGTCATAACCGCGGATTGCCAGCTGCACCTCTTCACACCAAAGCCGGCCCTGTTCTTTGTGCCTCTGCTCGGGGGCTCTCAGCACCTGCTGGGCCCGACACCAAAGAAACTTTCGGGCCAACAAACTTCACATGCGGGCAATAAACTGCACGTTAAGGGCTCCTTAAAAATGTCACTTTACGCTGCCTCCAACAGGATATCATCTCACTGCCTCAGATGTTTGTAGAAGGAAGGAAGAAAAGGCAAGGTGTGTTTCTGCGGTCCTCTTCCTGCTCTCCTTCGATAGTTAAACGGGCTATTTAAAAAATAACAAATACAGAAAAATTGTAATTAAAATTCCAACGAGGCTATATGACCCCCGTGTTTTTCAAAAAGCACACCTCTGTTTGGCAGTCAGAAGACATTCTTAAAAAACAGACATGGGGGAGTGAACACACCATGCCACATCACATCCCAGCGAGCACCGCCTTTCGTGTCTCCTATCACTGAATCCATTACTAGTTTTCTCCATGGCTCTGTTACCTACAAAGATGTTACCGGCTTACTAGAAGGAGAGGAACTACAGAGCTACAAAGACTATTAGAGATCTGGAGCATCTAAATTATGAGGAGAGACAGAGAGCTGGGGCTGTTCAGCCCGGAGAAGAGAAGCTGAGAGGGGATCTCATCAATGTTTATAAATATCTCAAGGGTGGGTGTCAAGAGGATGGACCAGACTCTTTTCAGTGGTGCCCGATGACAGGATGAGGGGCAACGGGCACAGACTGAAGCACAGGAGGTTCCATCTGAATATGAGGAGAAACTTCTTTACTGTGAGGTGCCAGAGCCCTGGACCAGGCTGCCCAGAGAGGTTGTGGAGTCTCCTTCTCTGCAGACATTCAAACCCACCTGGACACCTTCCTGTGTGATCTGCTCTGGTGAACCTGCTCTAGCAGGTGGGTTGGACTGGGTGATCTGCAGAGGTCCCTTCCAACCCCAACCATTCTGTGATTCTGTGATTCTGTGATTCTGTGTAACTGTCTTGGTGTCCAAGGCTGAAAGGGGAGTTGGTATTTGTGCAGTCATCTCAGGCATACTTGATTCCTCAGGCTGTGCCTCACTACAGGAAAGGTGCTCTGCACGTGAGCACCATTTCTAAAAAACAAAAGAAGGTGGAAGCCCTTTTCTTCTACTCGAAATTCTTCACCTGTTACTAGTCCCATAAATCTGAATAAACCAAACCAACTTCCCACAACACTTTCAAACATTTCAACCCAAGTTGCTCGAGTTCCTACACCCGTCACAGCCTGTCCATCATCTCACACACAGTCCCTTTCTCAACCTGCTTGCTTAACAACTAGTGGAGAACTCCAGACTGCCAAAGCAGAAAATTAACATCTGCTTCTTTTTTTTAAATTTTATTTTAATTAGACAACCATGTTTTGCCGTGATTCACTGAGGAATTATGTTTTAAAACTGCAAAAAATGACTGAGCGAGGGGAATTCATCAAAATATAAAAGTGGGACCCGTTCGCTCTAATGGGCTTGGTCACAACAGAGGCTCGTTCACCCGGCAGGAAAACTGCCCCGTAACTACACCAAGAAGCTGAGCTGCGGCAGAAGGAGAGGGTCTGTTCTCAGCTCTGCCAAAACCTGGATTTGTGATGCTGAGCAAGTCGCTGAGGCCTAAATTAATCTGGAACAGGCTGTGGTTGTCAGCACAAGACAACATTTCGGATACCAAATGCTGAGAGAGCAAAACACGCTTTTTTTTGGAGGAGCAGATCACTAAGGAACATCAGAAATTACGAAAACGCTATGTTTTGTTCTATTATAGGCAGCGTTCCGTCAAACGTTTTGGAGCCATTTCGTGTTAAGCACTCTCTTTTATGATGGAACAAATGCTGGTTTTAGAATCGAGAGGCAAAATTCAAACCGGTAATTTGCTGAATGAAGTTTAGAAAATGAAATTGATGATGTTTAAGCTAAAAAATTACGGATTAACAGATGCACAGAATAAAATTTAGAAAGTATGTTAGAGTTAATAACACACAGGTTGTGAACCAGGGATTTATGAGTCTTGTGCCTGAATGACTGATGCCATTTTCACCCCAGACCTATTTTTATGAATTTCTTCCTTCCCAAGTTATTAACAAAGTCCCCAGTGTTTTCTTTTTTGTTCTTTGTCTATCTATGGATTTATCATCCCAACAACAAAAAAAGACACATTAAACACATGCTTTTGTAAGCCGCGCTAGTAAATATGTTCTGAGAAACTACTGTAAAACGAAGATCCACATCGCAAAGCTGGAATGAGAGCTGGGAGCCTGAGGGCTTTTCCGATCCCACTGGTGAATAGGGCACGTTCTTCTCGAGCATGTTAGCAATAAGACAGAGACCCATTTATCAAAATCTGTCCTCTTTCAAACAGCATGTACTCCTCAAGAGCCCCAGCGCTCAGCAGGGTGTAAATACTGCATCTTCACCCACCCTATCAATGTGAGCAATATACATTGGTGGTACATCAATGTACCATATACATTATTGTTTAAGATTACAGCAAATCTTTGCTATAGTTCATAGAATAATTTGGGTTGGAAGGGGCCTTTAAAGGTCGTATATTCCAACCCCCACATTAAGTCATATTTCATCAAGAGAATGTTAATAGTCACCCTTTAATGTGAATGTTAAAAAGTCAGCCTTCAGTTTTTTTCATATCACCGGGATATATGATGTTGTAAACACAGGATTCCTCCCCACTACGCTTGACCCAGCAGCCTGCCTGCACAGAGGATGGTGTCACATCTGCTTCAACACCGATCCCAAGAAAAGCTGCCCAGAAACACAACAAAGGCGGCGTTTTTACTGTCAAGACAACAGGATCCATTCCCAGTTTAGAAACGCATTTGGTTCTGAAAGCAACCAGGCTATCAAACCTCACCCAGGGGCCTTTCCCTGCACAGACCTGTCACGAAAGCTTCTTGTTCTCTCACCTACACCTTTCCAGCATCGCCGAGAGCAGCAGCATCACGGGTTCCAACGGCACCAAACTGCAACTGGGAAATGTTTGAACACGGGCAACATGGTTTGAATGGTGTCGGTTCAACCAGATGTGCCTCCTAAGGATCTTTACCAGCAGATGACAGCTTGCTCCAGCCAGTCCCAAGTCATATTTGAGAAAGTATAGCAGCCATCAGCTCACGTTGCACCCACAGGAGCCAACAGCCCCTGCAAGGAAGGAAAACCCCCGGAAGAGACAAACAGGGTGAGCTGGGATCGTGCAACTTCTGCCAGTGCAATGGACCAGTGAAAATCAGCACACGGGTCCGTCTGCATCGGTATCAAAGTTATTCCAGGCTGGGAACAGCTGTGCCAGCATAAACACGATCACCTGGTGCGGAGAATCACACCGCTTCGACCCTACAGATAAAGCTGTACAACTTGTAGCAAAGCTTAGAATCCCCCCAACAGTTAAGATCAGACTGGGAAGTGCAGGTGGAAATGTGAAGAATCTCTATTAAGGACACTGTCAGGAAACAAAATCCCAGCTCCTTCATGTTTCATGATATACGAAGGCCATGAGGAATGAGTTGCAAAAGGCTAAAATGACAAGATTTCAATCATTATTATTAGAGTTTCCATAGAGTTCACGTTATGCATTTATTTTACAAACAGCAATTAGAGCCGAAATTAGAGTCACTTCACTGTCCGCGCATAATTGAGAGAGTCATTATGCTCCACAAGCCTGTAGTCTACACGGAGGGCTGAATCATCATCCCCACCTTTTATCCTAAATCTTCCTGGAAGCCAGTGGGCTTTGGAGCTTAAAAAAAAAAATAGGAGAACTTTTGGAAATTTCACTGTTGACTGCGCTCATTCAATGTCGCGTTCCTCCAGAGAGACAGGATCTTCATCTCGTCTTTCACACGAAGGCGCACGTCCCGCTCACGTTTTCGATAACTGCTTAGTTTAGATTTTCCAGATAAAAAGGATGTTACCTACACCCCCAAACCTCACCTCGCCAGCACTTCTAACCTGTTTGCTGCAAATTCGGGCTGCATGACATGCCATATTATAAGTCTTAGTGGTTGTACGGGGGTGCAGATTTTGATTCAGGAAGTATACGTCTGCAAATTAATTCTGATGCACATCCTACTGTGCTCAGTGTTTTCCTATGGCTTCTATTCAATATAAACATCTACTACCATTGAAAAGCCAGTGCTTCCAGGAAAACAATGCTCAGTTAAATTCGCGCAGTGATTAAAAAAATGACAATAAGAAAATCATTAAGAGTTTGAAGTCAATGGATGAACTTTGCAAGTCAGCAGCAGTGGGTTTACTAGAGCGCAAGCAAATGTGCCTGTCCACCATCAGAAGTACCACTCTCACCAGTAGGGAGATTAACAAATTTGTTAGTTCTTTCCAGTAGAGTCAAAATGGAAAAGTTTTTAGAGGCTACAGCACAGGTTCTTAGCCGGGAAAAGAGATTTCTGCACAATTTCAGAGTTCTTTAATCTCCCCTGGGGGGTATTTCCATTGCTAGAGGGTGCTGACACCCATTTTAGAGAAAACCTCTGAATGGGTCTTTTAAATACCCCTTTCAAATAAACTCCAAGGGGACAGCTGCATGACTTCAACGTGAGAGCCAGGAAGGGACAGTGTGTTAAATGAGTAAGGCAGACACGTGGGAGACGGAGACAACAAGAATTTCATCCCCATTCTCACATCTCATTCTCCCCCTCTTTACATCAGATAAATCCATGCAGGTCAGCTGTAAACACCTTCTATTAATCTTAGCCAAGACCTCACCTAAAAGCTGAAGACATCAACCGCTTTTCTCTGTGTCGCTTAAGACTTTTTATATATCCCACTCCAGCCCTTGTTTATACCATTATTATCTAATTATAAACAATAGCTTGATTAAAACGTACACGTTTATAGAAGCATTCATGTCACCTACCTTTAGGCCTTTAACTGCTGTAGCTAAAATAGGAAAGCAAGCTCCTTATAGCATTAGCGTGGTTATCCAGGGGACAAATCAAAGCGGCTATGCTGAACACTTAATGTCAAACATCATCTCTCAAGCAGCTCCCAGAGACACCTCCCTTCCTGCACTGGGGTTATGACAAGTCCAGGGAGCCTAAGCTCCCAAATCGCTTTTTAATAGCAGTGGGAAAGGTCCTTTCAAAAATCAAAACAGTTCGAAATTCCAACCCAAACTTCATAAACTACAGTAATACTGAACAAATCAAACCTGCCACTGCTTTCTGTAGTATCTCCGGTATGCCAGTTACTTCCCTTCGCATACTATATCATGTAAAATCATGGAAAATACTCAGATTAATAATTTCCTGTATTACTCGCTGCAATACCTTGTGGATTAATTATCTAGATAACAAAATGACTGCAAGTGCCATTAACGTCACCGGTCTAAAGTAGTCACCTAAAGATCCAGAGCAACGTGCTCCTGTGATCTAAGATGTGAGGGAAACTGAAGAAGAATTCCTCCTACCTGCTACATACGGGTGAAAAAATCCCCTTCTTCACCATGCAGGAAGGTGACTAAACCACTGTGCAACTGGGGAAAGTCCCAATGATCGGGAAAACTGAAGACAGGAAAGGGCTTTCATACCTAGAAGCCAAACCGTTCGAAAGAACGGAGAGCAGGGTCACCAAGTCAACCCATCTGAGTCATCTTCATCTGAAATCCAATGGAGGAGTCAGAACTTCTTATCCATCGCTACGTGAACTTACTATCTAGTAAATGCTGTAGAGTAAAAACTATTTTTACACCTGTATGTAGAATGCCAGAGGCTAGTGCAGCACCAGCAATGTTCAACTGACTGCAGAGCCCAGTGGATCCCCAGTACCGACTGCTCAGAGGACGCACGTCCCTCCTCCCTTCCTCACAAGCACCCAAACTTGGCCAGAAAGGCCCAGCTCCCAGCATGGAAGTGGGCACTTAACACTGGGAGCAAGGCAGGGGTGGAACACACAGTCACTAAGCAGGACA
>VWYH01004806.1:34790-49764 GCA_013399365.1 Pampusana beccarii | reverse complement strand
CACACTGCTGTCCATCTAAGTCACCTGTGGGTGTCCCCACAGGGGCCACAGTGTCACCTCACCCCACCCAGCCGCATGTCCCCAACCGGCTCAGAGACTCCCCCCGGCGCCACCTCCACCGAGGTGCCCCCCCCCACCCCGTTACGTTTCAGGGGTGGGGGCAGAGGTGACGTCTCCCCCGCCCCCTCACCCACGTAGCGCTCGGTGAAGTCCCGCGCCGCGCGCCGAGCGATGGCGACGTCCTCCTGGGCGCCCACGGCCGCCAGCGGCTCCCGGGTGGGCGGCAGCACCCGCAGCAGCCTCAGCATGGCCAACACCTCCTCCTCCAGCTTCCCCGGCCCCGCCAGCGCCGCGAAATCCCGCCGCCGGTAGCTGCTGGGCGGCCTCTCCTCCTCCGTGCCGTTGCCCGTCCCGTAGTAGCCGCGGAGGAGATCGGCGACCCGGCCGGGATCCCGGGCCAGGCGGCTGCCCAGCAGCACCCCGTCCATGGCCCCGTGGGCCACGGCGTCGGGGACGCGCGACGGGGGGCCCAGCAGGGTGTAGTTTTGGGGGTCGTCCACGTCGTCCCAGCAACCGCCGGGGCCCAGCGCGGCGCTGCCGTTGCCGCCGTCGCCGTGCGCCAAGAGGAACGACGTCCCCAAGGCCTCGGCGACGGTGACGGCGTAGAGCGGATCGACGGGGGGGTCGAGGATCGGGACGTCCCCCCCGCCCGCCCGCCTCAACCCCACCTCGATGCCGGCCAGCACGGGCCCCAGCGCCACGGTGGAGCCGTCGGGCGTCAGCACCGCGCCGGGCACCGCGGCGTCGCGGCGNGAATGCACCCGAAACTGGGTGACCGAAGGAGCAAATGCACCCGGAGAAGGGCAAATGCACCCCGAAAATAGAGCGAATGCGCCCAACACTGGGTGAATGCACCTGGAAAATGGGTGGATGCACCCAAAAAAAGGCTGAATGCACCCAAAACTGGGTGACTGAATGAAAATGAGGGGAAATGCACCCTAAAAAGGGGTGTATGCACCCAAGATGGGGTGAAAGCACCCAAAACTGGGTGAATGCACCCAGAGCGGAGCAAATGCACCCTGAAAAGGGCAAATGCACCCCAAAAATAGAGCGAATGCGCCCAAAACTGGGTGAAAGTGCCTAAAACTGGGTGAACGCACCCAAAAAAGGGCGGATGCAGCCAAATNACATTGGGGGGGGGACATGGGGGTGCGAAAAAATGGGGGGGAATGAGCCCAAAATGGGGGGGAAAAGGCGCCTGGAAAAAAGGGTGAACGCGCCCGAAACTGGGTGACCGAAGGAGCAAATGCACCCGGAGAAGGGCAAATGCACCCCGAAAATAGAGCGAATGCGCCCAAAACTGGGTGAACGCACCTGGAAAATGGGTGAATGCACCCAAAAACAGGTCGAATGCACCCGAAACTGGGTGACCGAAGGAGCAAATGCACCCCAAAAAGAGAGCAAATGCACCCAAAACTGGGTGAATGCGCCCAAAACAGGGTGACTGAATGAAAATGAGGGGAAATGCACCCTAAGAAAGAGCGAGTGTGCCCAAGATGGGGTGAAAGCACCCAAAACTGGGTGAATGCACCCAAAAAACAGGCGAATGTACCCAAAAAAGGGCGAATGCACCCAAACGGCACGTTCTGGCGTGTTCTAGCGTGTTGCGGGGTGTTGCGACATGCCGTGGCGTGTTCTGGCGTGATTTAGTGTGTCGCGGGGTGTTGCGGTGTGTTGTGGCGTGTCCTAGCGTGTCGTGGCGTGTTGCAGCATGCCGTGGCGTGTGCTGGCGTGTCGTGGCATGTTGCAGCATGCCGTGGCGTGTTGCAGCATGCCGTGGCGTGTGCTGGCGTGTCGTGGCGTGTCCCTACCTGTGCCGGGTGTGCAGAGGCTCAGCGCCGCCAGCAGCCAGGGGATCATGGTGGTGCCGCAGCCGCCCGGCCCCGGTGCCGCTGGACTTTGCCCATGGGGGCGGGGACATGGGGACAGGGGACAGGGGACATGGGACATGGGACATGGGACATGAGGACATTGGGATATGGGGACATGGGGACATGGGGACACGGGGACATGGGGACATGGGGACATGAGGACACAGGACATGGAGATATGGGGACATGGGGACACAGGGACATGGGGATATGGGACGTGGGGACATGGGGACATTGGGATATGGGGACATGGGACACGAGGACATGGGGACATGGGGACATGAGGACACAGGACATGGAGATATGGGGACGTGGGGACACAGGGACATGGGGATATGGGACGTGGGGACATGGGGACATTGGGATATGGGGACATGGGACACGAGGACATGGGGACATGGGGACATGAGGACACAGGACATGGAGATATGGGGACATGGGGACACAGGGACATGGGGATATGGGACATGGGGACATGGGGATATGGGGACACGGGACATGGGACATGGGACATGGAGATATGGGGACACGGGAACATGGGGACATGGGGACATGGGGATGGGGGGGCAGCTCTGCAGCACACGTGTGCGTGTTTGTGCACGTGAGGGCCTGGAAAGGGGCTGTGTGTGTGTGTGTGTGTGTGTGCGCATGAGACGTGTGCACATACGTGTGTGTGCGTGTGCTCGTGCGGGGGGCGCACACACACGTGTGTGTGCATACATATGTGTTTGTGCATGTGCTCGTGCACGGGCTGCACGCATATGTGTGTGTGAACGGGGTGTGTGCGTACATACGTGTGTGTGCTCGTGCAGGGGGTGTGCACGTATGTGTGCACATATGTGCGTGTGCATGGGGTGTGTGTGCACAGGGTCTGTGTACATACGTATGTGTGTGTGCTCGTGCAAGGGGTGCACACGTGTGTGTGCACGGGGTATGTGTGCATACATACGTGTGTCTGCACAGCATGTGTGTGCGTACATACGTGTGTGTGCACGTGCTCATGCAGGGGGTGCATGCATACGTGTGTGTGCACACAAGGGGTTCATGCACATGCGTGTGCCTGCACATGCGAGCGTGCGCGTGCACACGCATACATGTGTGTGTGCACAGGGTGTGTGTGCAAACATACGTGTGCTTGTGCAGGGTATGCACACATGCGTGTGTGTGCACGGTGTGTGTGTGCATACATACATGTGTGCGCGTGTGCTTGTGGTTTGGGTGCAAACATACGTGTGTGTGTGCATACATACGTGTGTGCACGAGGCGTGTGTGCATACACACGTGTGTGCACAAGGCGTGTGAGCCCACGTGCTTGTGCAGGGGGTGCGAACATACGTGTGTGTGCACGTGTGTGTGTGCACATACATGTGTGTGCAAAGGTGTGTGTGCAAAGGTGTGTGCGCGTACACACGTGTGTGCGCGTGTGCTCGTGCAGGGGGTGCCCTGCACGCTCACGTCACCGCCCCCGTGGGAACGACAGCGCCGGGTGGGCGTGGCCACCACGACCGTGGGCGTGGTCACTACAGGCCGCGGGCGTGGTCACCACGACTGTGGGCGTGACCACCGCCGAAAAATGGGCGTGGCCCCAACGAATGCGGGCGTGGCCACCGACAAACGGGCGTGACCACTACGCGCAGTGGGCGTGGTCATCGCCAAGTGGGCGGGGAAACATGCGTGGTCACGCCCAAAAGGGCGGGGTAGACAGGTACTTCCGGTCACGTGAGGCGGGCAGTGAAGCCGCCATGGCGGCGGCGTCCGGTGAGCGGGGAGCGGGAACCGAGAATCGGGACCGGCCGGGGGGTTCGGGACCGGCCGAGCCCCCCGGTCCCCGCCGCCTAACGAGCCGTTTGCCCTCAGAAACCGAGCGGCTGCTGAGCCGCGGCCCCGGGTACGGCACGGCCGAGTCTCCGGTGCTGGCGGAGGAGGAGGAGCTGCGCCGCCGCCTCAAGTATTTCTTCATGAGCCCCTGTGACAAGTACCGGGCCCGGGGCCGGCGGCCCGTCAAGTTGGGGCTGCAGCTGGCCAAGATCCTGCTTGTCACCGTTCAGGTGTGGGGACAAGGGGGGACACGGGGACCGGGACAGCGGGGAGGGGGGAGTGGGACACTGGGGATAATGGGACATGAGGACATTGGGGACAGGGGGAATGGGACATGGGGACAGCCTTGGGGACAGTGGGGAGGAGGGAGTGGGACAGTGGGGACAATGGGACATGGGGATAATGGGACATGTGGACACTGGGGACAGTGGGACATGGAGACACTGGGGACAGCGGGACATGGGGACACTGGGGAGGGAGGAATGGGACATGGGGACACTGGGGAGGGTTTGCCTTGGGACATGGGGACACTGGGAAGCGGTGACCTTTGGGGGCCACCAGCTGGAGTTGGGGACAACCTCAGGGACCTTCTACCTGCCCCTTGTCTCCTCGGGGCCACCTCCACATCGGGTGCTGCCATTTTCCCTCCCGCGCCCCGATTTTGGGGCTAACCAACCGCATTTTGGGCCGCGCCGCGGATATTTCCGGAGCTCCCGGCGCCGGGGTTGACTCCTTGTCACCTTTGTCCCCATCAGCTCATCCTGTTCGGGCTCAGCAACCAGATGGTGGTGACGTTCAAGGAGGAGAACACGGTGGCCTTCAAGCACCTCTTCCTTAAGGGCTACGTGGACGGCGCCGACGACTCCTACGCCGTCTACACCCAGCGCGACCTCTACGACCGCGTCTTCTACGCCGTGGAGAAGGTGAGGAGGGGACGCGGAGGGGACAGCGGGGTGACTCGGAGCCCCGCGGAGCTGCTGAGGGGACGGTTTTGTTCCCTGCAGTACTTGGCCATTCCCAGCGAGAGCATCGGGCGCTACGCCTACGCGCGGGGGGACGCCGGGGGGAACCGCTCGGCCCTGCTGCTCTGCCAGCAGTATTATCGCAAAGGTCGCATCGACCCGGCCAACGACACCTTCAACATTGACCCCAAGGTTGTCACCGGTGGGTTTTGGGGACAGTGGGGTTGAGGGCACTCGTCCTGCGGCCACCGGTGGGTCCTGGGGTGGCTTTGGGTCCTTTTTTGGGGTCTGAGGGGCCTTGGATGCCCTTCAACATTGACCCCAAGGTTGTCACCGGTGGGTTTTGGGGACAACGGGGTTGAAGTTTCCTCATCCTGCAGTCACCAGTGGGTCCTGGGGTGGGTCTGGGTCCCTTTTTTTGGGAGTGAGGGGGTCTGAGGGACCTCAGACATCTTTCAGTTTTGACCCCGAGGTTGTCACCGGTGGGTTTAGGGGACACGAAGCCACCACTGGGTCCTGGGATGCGTTTTGGGTCCTTTTTCTGGGTTTGAGAAGGTCCAAGAGGTCTGTTTGGAGCCTTGGATGTCCTTCAGTATTGACCCTGAGGTTGTCACCGGTGGGTTTTGGGGACAGTGGGGTTGAGGGCCCTCGTCCTGCGGCCACCGGCGGGTCCTGGGGTGGCTTTGGGTCCTTTTTTGGGGTCTGAGGGGCCCTGGATGCCCTTCAACATTGACCCCAAGGTTGTCACCGGTGGGTTTTGGGGACAGTGGGGTTGAGGGCCCTCGTCCTGCGGCCACCGGCGGGTCCTGGGGTGGCTTTGGGTCCTTTTTTGGGGTCTGAGGGGCCCTGGATGCCCTTCAACATTGACCCCAAGGTTGTCACCGGTGGGTTTTGGGGACAGTGGGGTTGAGGGCCCTCGTCCTGCGGCCACCGGCGGGTCCTGGGGTGGCTTTGGGTCCTTTTTTGGGGTCTGAGGGGCCCTGGATGCCCTTCAACATTGACCCCAAGGTTGTCACCGGTGGGTTTTGGGGACAGTGGGGTTGAGGGCCCTCGTCCTGCGGCCACCGGCGGGTCCTGGGGTGGCTTTGGGTCCTTTTTTGGGGTCTGAGGGGCCCTGGATGCCCTTCAACATTGACCCCAAGGTTGTCACCGGTGGGTTTTGGGGACAGTGGGGTTGAGGGCCCTCGTCCTGCGGCCACCGGCGGGTCCTGGGGTGGCTTTGGGTCCTTTTTTGGGGTCTGAGGGGCCCTGGATGCCCTTCAACATTGACCCCAAGGTTGTCACCGGTGGGTTTTGGGGACAGTGGGGTTGAGGGCCCTCGTCCTGCGGCCACCGGCGGGTCCTGGGGTGGCTTTGGGTCCTTTTTTGGGGTCTGAGGGGCCCTGGATGCCCTTCAACATTGACCCCAAGGTTGTCACCGGTGGGTTTTGGGGACAGTGGGGTTGAGGGCCCTCGTCCTGCGGCCACCGGCGGGTCCTGGGGTGGCTTTGGGTCCTTTTTTGGGGTCTGAGGGGCCCTGGATGCCCTTCAACATTGACCCCAAGGTTGTCACCGGTGGGTTTTGGGGACAGTGGGGTTGAGGGCCCTCGTCCTGCGGCCACCGGCGGGTCCTGGGGTGGCTTTGGGTCCTTTTTTGGGGTCTGAGGGGCCCTGGATGCCCTTCAACATTGACCCCAAGGTTGTCACCGGTGGGTTTTGGGGACAGTGGGGTTGAGGGCCCTCGTCCTGCGGCCACCGGCGGGTCCTGGGGTGGCTTTGGGTCCTTTTTTGGGGTCTGAGGGGCCCTGGATGCCCTTCAACATTGACCCCAAGGTTGTCACCGGTGGGTTTTGGGGACAGTGGGGTTGAGGGCCCTCGTCCTGCGGCCACCGGCGGGTCCTGGGGTGGCTTTGGGTCCTTTTTTGGGGTCTGAGGGGCCCTGGATGCCCTTCAACATTGACCCCAAGGTTGTCACCGGTGGGTTTTGGGGACAGTGGGGTTGAGGGCCCTCGTCCTGCGGCCACCGGCGGGTCCTGGGGTGGCTTTGGGTCCTTTTTTGGGGTCTGAGGGGCCCTGGATGCCCTTCAACATTGACCCCAAGGTTGTCACCGGTGGGTTTTGGGGACAGTGGGGTTGAGGGCCCTCGTCCTGCGGCCACCGGCGGGTCCTGGGGTGGCTTTGGGTCCTTTTTTGGGGTCTGAGGGGCCCTGGATGCCCTTCAACATTGACCCCAAGGTTGTCACCGGTGGGTTTTGGGGACAGTGGGGTTGAGGGCCCTCGTCCTGCGGCCACCGGCGGGTCCTGGGGTGGCTTTGGGTCCTTTTTTGGGGTCTGAGGGGCCCTGGATGCCCTTCAACATTGACCCCAAGGTTGTCACCGGTGGGTTTTGGGGACAGTGGGGTTGAGGGCCCTCGTCCTGCGGCCACCGGCGGGTCCTGGGGTGGCTTTGGGTCCTTTTTTGGGGTCTGAGGGGCCCTGGATGCCCTTCAACATTGACCCCAAGGTTGTCACCGGTGGGTTTTGGGGACAGTGGGGTTGAGGGCACTCGTCCTGCGGCCACCGGTGGGTCCTGGGGTGGCTTTGGGTCCTTTTTTGGGGTCTGAGGGGCCTTGGATGCCCTTCAACATTGACCCCAAGGTTGTCACCGGTGGGTTTTGGGGACAACGGGGTTGAAGTTTCCTCATCCTGCAGTCACCAGTGGGTCCTGGGATGGGTCTGGGTCCCTTTTTTGGGGAGTGAGGGGGTCTGAGGGACCTCAGACATCTTTCAGTTTTGACCCCGAGGTTGTCACCGGTGGGTTTAGGGGACACGAAGCCACCACTGGGTCCTGGGATGTGTTTTGGGTCCTTTTTCTGGGTTTGAGAAGGTCCAAGAGGTCTGTTTGGAGCCTTGGATGTCCTTCAGTATTGACCCTGAGGTTGTCACCGGTGGGTTTTGGGGACAAAGGGGTCAAGGTTCCTCATCCTGCAGCCGCCAGTGGGTCCTGGGGTGGCTTTTGGGTCCTTTTTTGGGGTTTGAGGGCATCTAGGGGGCCTCAGATGTCCTTCAATTTTGACCCTGAGGTTGTCACCGGTGGGTTTTGGGGACAACGGGGTTGAAGTTTCCTCATCCTGCAGTCACCAGTGGGTCCTGGGGTGGGTCTGGGTCCCTTTTTTTGGGATTGAGGGGGTCTGAGGGACCTCGGACATCCTTCAGTTTTGACCCCAAGGTTGTCACCGGTGGCTCTTGGGGGCACTGAGGCCACCGCTGGGCCCTGAATTGGCTTTTTGGGTCGTTTTTCTGGGTTTTCGGGGTCCGTGAGGGTGTTTTCCGGTCCACACAGACTGCCTGGGAGTGGATCCCGAGGACCCGCAGCCCCTGCCCCCCGAGCTGGACCGCGACTACAGGAACTTCACCCTCAAATTTCACAAGTAAAGCCGCCGACGCTTTTCCCCAAAATCCGGGGCGTCCCGCAATCTCGGGTATCAGAGACATCTCGTCGGTGTCGGTTGAACCGAAACGGGGACGCGGGGAATTCTTCGCCTGCAAAAAAACGCCCCCCGTTGGTTTTAAAATGCATTCGTGGGATAAATACAAACCCCCCGGTGCCGAGGGATGTGGAACCGCGGAGGTTGCGCAATGGAGCAGCCGCTTTCCGGCGTTGCCGCCGCCGCCGTCCCTTCCCCAAAATGCTGCGCTGGCATTTCGGTGGCGTTTTGGCTGCGTTTTGGTGGTGGGAAGGTTCCGTCCTCTCACCGGTGCCAACAGACGCTCCGGCGCTTGTGGTTTTGTATTTTCCAGAGCGTCCAACCCCCCCGTGAAGCCAAATCCACCGATGTCGGGTGCGATTTGCTTGGGACGCCCTTTGCTGGCACCCAGGGCGGTGTTTCCCCCCCGATCTGTGGGTTGTTTGACCCCAATGCTGTGGTTTTTGGGGGGGTTTATTGAGCTCGAACCCCCCCCGAGATGAGGGTTTCTCACACGTCGCTTCTCGCAGGCTCATCAACGTCACCATCCAGTTCAAGTTGAAGGCCATCAACATCCAGACCATCATCAACAACGAGATCCCCGACTGTTACACCTTCACCATCACCGTGAGTGGGGGCCAAACCGTGAGGGGTTTTTTGGGGGGGGGTGACACAATGGGGGTGACACAACGGGGTGACACAACGGGGTGACACCGGCCCTCACGGGGACAGTCAGACCATGCAGCTCATGTTGCATCACTATAAATAAGGCTAAAAATCGTCTGATGTGGACAATCCCATAGTTTCCTCGCTCCCTGAATTCCCTATTTTTAATTTTTTAAATTTTTTTGACTGATAGTGATTTTTTAGATGGAGAAATTTGATGTTATGAGGTAGTTCTGGGCGGGTTTTTTTGGTTTGTTCCTCTGGTGCTCTGTATCGGAGCTACGTGATGAAATTGTGAAAGTGGGGCCAGCAGATTGTGTTCCGTCTATTGGAGCATTGCGAGAAAATAAATTGTGTTGTCTCTCCCCTTAGAAAAATTATAATAAAAATGTAAAAAGCCAAACCCACGACAGCATACGGCTGAAATAAATCCATTAGGGAATAAGAAAAACGGCAGTAAAACACACACAGGAGAGTGCTTGGTGTAGGTGAGGAGATTGTGGGCAGTCGCTTCCTAAAGAGGTAAAATAGAGGTGTCTTAATTTAAAAATAAAAAAGGATCGGGGCGCAGATTCAGCAGGAAAATTCGAGCTGAGAAAATTTAGAAACTGGCGGAAAAGGAAGATGAGTGGATGTTGTCTCTGCGACATCCTGAAGCAATTCCTCTTTTTTAAGGTTCACGGTACGCAAGCGCCAGCTTCTGAATTACAGCCGCACCGAATATTTTCGAGCGTATCCTGTTTCGAGCAGGAATATCAAGAGGTGTCTGTCCCCGTTTTGTCCCCAGATCACGTTTGACAACAAGGCGCACAGCGGCCGGGTGAAAATCCGCTTGGACAACCGAGCCGACATCAAGGAGTGCAAGGACCCCAGCGTCTTCGGCCGAGGTGTGACAACGGTGGCACCTGTCCCCAGCCGCTGTCACCGGGCCGCGCCGCGGGGACACGGGGTGGCCGTCCCCTTCCCGTTGAAGGAAAACCGCGGCGCGTCTTGCAGGTGACAACTCGTTCCGGCTGCTCTTCGACGTCGTCGTCATCCTCGTCTGCTCGTTGTCCTTCGTCCTCTGCGCCCGCTCCATCGTCCGGGGGTTGATGCTGCAGCACGTGAGTGACGTGGGGACAGCGGGAGGTGACATTAACGGCACCGCGGCATCACCGCTGGGGACACCCAGAGCCGTCACCGGCTCCTGGCACCGCTGCCATTTGGAGGAACCTGTTCCCTGCTGGTCTAACAGGCAAAACTGCGGTTTGGGGTAAAAGATGCTGATTTTTGGGTTGGTGGGTTTTTTTGGTTTTTCCCGATCTCGCAGGAATTCTGCCGTTTTTTCCGGCGCCGTTACGACCGCGGCGTGGGCCTGGGCGATCGGATGGAATTCCTCAACGGTTGGTACATCCTCCTGGTCATCAGCGACGTCCTCACCGTCCTGGGCACCATCATGAAGATCGGCATCGAGTCCAAAGTACGGGGGGTGACACAAGGGGGTGACACAAGGGGGTGACACCAGGGGGTGACACGGAGCTGTTGGATGGGCTGGGGGTGTCCCCGTGCTCCAGAGAGGGGACATTTCCCTGTGGCAAGTGACAAAGCCACATAGCGACCACCTCTGGGTGCTGGCCATGTGTTGTGTGTCACTGCCCTGGGTGTCACCGGTGCCCCGATGGCGGGCTAAGGGACAGAACTGGGGACATCCTGGTGCAGGGGGGACACCCCAGACCCCAATTTTTCCCTTGGTGACAACGAAGGGACAAGCAGCATCCCGCCTCGCTGCAGCGCCGTGGCTTGTGGCACCGCGATGTCACTTGTCGCCAGTCTTGGGGACAACGTTGGGGACGGCGCCTCATGCCCGTTGTCACCTCTGTCGTCCCCGCAGAACTTTGCCAGCTACGACGTCTGCAGCATCTTGTTGGGCACGTCCACGCTGCTGGTCTGGGTGGGCGTCATCCGCTACCTCACCTTCTTCCAGAAGTACAACGTGAGTGACGCCGCCGAGCTGACGCGGGGACAGCAGGGGACGAGTCCTGCATCGAGGCCAAAAAAACCAAAATTGGTTCCCCTGGCGCTGCTATTTTGAGCCCTGAGGTGGTTTTGGCGCCGTTTTGAGCCCTGAGGTGGTTTTGGCGCCGTTTTGAGCCCTGAGGTGATTCTGGTGCCATTTTGAGCCCTGAAGGTGATTCCAGCACCGTTTTGAGCCTTGAGCTGATCTTAGAATCAATTTGGTTGGAAAAGCCCCTCAAGATCACTGAGTCCAACCATTAACCCACATCCCTGAGAACCTCAGCCCTTTCCCTGAATTAGTTTTTCCTAATTTCCAACCATCTTGGCCATCTTGGTACCCCTGGCGCCATTTGGAGCCCTGAGGCGATTCTGGCGCCATTTTGAGCCCTGAGGTGATTCTGGTGCCATTTTGAGGCAGTTTGGGGGTCTCTCCCTTGTTCTCCTCCCCTCTGCTCTGCCCTGGTGAGACCACATCTGGAATGTTGTGTCAGTTCTGGCCCCTCAGGTCAAGGACAGGGAACTGTTGGGAGAGCCCAGCGAAAGCGATGGAGATGCTGGAGGGAGTGGAGCAGCTCCTGTGAGGAGAGGCTGAGGAGCTGGGGCTCTGGGGAAGAGGAGACCGAGGGGTGACATTAATGGTGATCAATACAGAAAGGGGGGTGTCGGGAGGACGGAGCCATCGGTGACAACCGGTGACAGGACAAGGGGCAATGGGTGCGAACTGGAACACGGGAGGTTCCGCTTCAAGATGAGGAGAAACTTCTTCCTGGTGAGGGCTCCAGAGCCTGGCCCAGGCTGCCCAGGGGGGTTGTGGAGTCTCCTTCTCCGGATCCATTCAAACCCGCCTGGTTCCTGGGGAACCTCAGCTGGGTTTTCCTGCTCTACAACAGCTTTTGAGGTCAATCCGACCCCATTCTGTGATTATTTTTTTTTTTTGTGACATTTGTGTTTTTTTGGGCCGCTTTTTGTCCCCGCAGATCCTCATCGTCACCTTGCGGGTGGCGCTTCCCAACGTCATCCGCTTCTGCTGCTGCGTGGCCGTCATCTACCTGGGCTATTGCTTCTGCGGGTGGATCGTCCTGGGGCCTTACCACGTCAAGGTGCCGCCTGGGGGCGCCATTTTGGGGCCGTCACCCCGGAGCCGGGAGGGGACACGGGGACGGCGTTTGGGGACGCGCTGTCTCTTTTTTTGGGGTGCGATTGGTGGCCTCTCTCCGCAGTTCCGCTCGCTCTCCATGGTGTCCGAGTGTCTCTTCTCGCTCATCAACGGCGACGACATGTTCGTGACCTTCGCCGAGATGCAGCAGCACAGTTACCTGGTTTGGCTCTTCAGCCAGATTTACCTCTACACCTTCATCAGCCTCTTCATCTACATGGTGCTCAGCCTCTTCATCGCCCTCATCACCGGCTCCTACGAGACCATCAAGGTCAGGCCTGAACCTGCTTAAGCTCAGCTTTACAGCTTGTTTTTTTTTGGCGGGAAATGCCGGGGTTTGGCACTGGAGGGGTTCGTTGCATCTTTCCTAGTGAAAAATCCTCTTTTCGGGGTCTCCTTTCCCATTGGAAATCCCTTTTTTTTTGTCAGGCCCCTTTTTTCCATTGAAAATCCTCTTTTCAGGGTCTCCTTTCCCAGCAGAAACGCTGCTTTTTGTCACTAGAAGGATTCAATGTCCCCTTTTCCATTGGAAATCCCATTTTTTCTGTCACCAGAAGGATTCAATGTCCCCTTTCCTGGGGAAAAATCCCATTTTTTCATCACCAGAGGGGTTCAGTTTCCTTTTTCTCAGCAAAAATCCCATCTTCAGGGTCTCATTTTCTAGGTAAAATCCCATTTTTTGTCACCATATTGATCCACCATCCTCTTCCCTGCTCCAAATCCCATTTTTCTGAGTCACCACCAGGATTCCCCATCCCCTTCCCTACTTAAAATCCCATTTTCCCATCACCATCATGATCCAGCCTCCTCTTTCCTGATCCAAATCCCACGATTTTTTGTCACCGGCGGGTTTCCCCGTCCCTTTTTCTGGGGTAAAATCCCCCTTTTGTTGTCCCTTGTCCCCGCAGCACCAATGCGAGGGCGACGCACCCGTATCCCAGCTCCAAACCTTCATCGCCCAGTGCACCGACACCCCCAAATCCGGCAAATTTCGCCGTCACAGCCCCCCCGGCTGCTCCGTTTTCTGCTGTTGCGAGCGGTGAGTGCCCGAGGTCATTGGGGACATTTTGGGGACATTTGGGGACACTCATAACCCCCCTATATCCATCCCTCCCCGCTCCAGGAGGGGAAAATTCGCATTGGATTTGGGGGGGTTTCCAGCCCTATGGGGGATGTTCCACGTCGGTGTCACCTCCCTATGTGCCCCCCCATCATTTTTAGGGTGTCCCTTGAGCTCTCGTTCCCAAATCGAAGCTGTTTGTCCCCAAATTTCCCTGTTTTCACCCCGTTCCTGTCTCCCCACAGGGCTCCTCTCCAGGACAACGCGCTGTTGGTGAATTGAGAGGCCCCCCCGCCCCCCCGCCCTGGCTTTTAATTTATTTTATCAGCTGATTTTACCCTCTTTGGGACCCCAGAAGAGGGGGGACAGATGGTGACAGTGTCCCCTGCGCGTGGGGACACTGGACGGACACTTGTGGCCCCCCCCAGGGGATCAATGTGGGGCCTGTGACCCCTTGGACGTGTTTGGGGGGACGCTTGGAGCCCTGTGACCCCCTCACCCCCCCAGGTCTGTTGCCTTTTGTCCCCAAGCCCCTTGGCCACACCGGGACTTGTCCCCATTCTTGTCCCCAAGCCCCTTGTCACCATCAGGGACTTGTCTTCATTCTTGTCCCAAGCCAAACAGCCCCTTGTCCCCATCAGGGACACGTCCCTGATAGGGACAAGGGGCTGGGGGACAAGAATGGGGACAAGTCCCCGATGTGGCCAAGGGGCTGGGGGACAAGGAGAGGGACATGTCCCTGTCCTTGTCCCCAAGCTCTGCTGCCCCATAGCAGCATCACGGACTTGTCCCCATTCTTGTCCCCAAGCCAAACAGCCCCTTGTCCCCATCAGGGACACGTCCCTGTCCTTGTCCCCAAGCCCTTTGTCCCCATCAGGGTCATGTCCTTGTCCCCAGGCCAAACCGGCTGCACTGGGGACACGTCCTCACCCTTGTCCCCAAGCCTGGCTGCCCTGTGACAGCATTTGGGACGTGTCCCTGTCTGTTTGGCACTTGTCCCCAAGCCCCGTGGCCACTTCAGGGGACACCTTGGGCACCAAGGGGCCACGGCCGCACCCAAAAAGGGTGAATTTAACCCCAAATCCCTGTCCCTCAGCCCAGGGGGGGTTGCGCCCCATGTGGGGACACTGGGGGTGTCCCCACCCCGTGGGTGTCACTGTGGGGGGGACAATAAAGAGACCTGGGAGAGCTGGGGGTCTGTGCTGCTGGGGGGGTGGTGTCAGCGTGGGGACAAACTTGGGGGTGTTGTCACCTCTGGGGGGGCCATGGGGACAAATGTGGGGTGCTGTCACTATGGGGTGGCCATGGGGACAAACTTGGAGGTGTTGTCACCTCTGGGGGGGCCATGAGGACAAGTTTGGGGTGTTGTCACCCATGGGGGGGCCATGGGGACAAACTTGGGGTGTTGTCAATGTAGGGACAAACTTGGGGGTGTTGTCACTATGGGGTGGCCATGGGGACAAAGTTGGGGTGTTGTCACCTCTGGGGGGGCCATGGGCACAAACCTTGGGGTGCCCCCCGGTCTCAACTCCACGGGGAATCCCCCCCTCCAACACTTTTGGGGTCCCTTCCAACCTCGCCCACCCTCCCCTGCCACTCCCAACATGGCGCCGTCGCCGCGTGATGACATCACACCCGCGCCACACCCAGGATGGCGGCGCGCCGCTCTCCCTCAGCGGCGTGACCTTCCCAACATGGCGGCGCCGCCGAGACGCACTCCCCCCGCCCCTGCGTCTGACGTCACGCGTGGGGAGGCGGGGCCAGCTTAAAGGGACCATGACCCCGCGGGGGCCGGCGCTGCCGCCCAGGCCGGAGCGGGACGCGGGGCGGCGACCGGCGGCCGGTGAGTGCGGGGGGGCCCGGGGCGGGGACAAAACCCCCCCTGGGGGGCAGCACCGGGTTGGGGGGGGACAGGTCTGGTTTTGGGGGGGGGACAGAACCCTCCTCGGGGGGTGTTTGGG
>VWYH01004806.1:15777-28404 GCA_013399365.1 Pampusana beccarii | reverse complement strand
GGTCTCCTCCTTCCCCCCCCAGGCATCCAGAGGGGCCCCCGCTCTGATTTCGACATGGCGTACGAGCGCGGGCGCATCTCCGTGTCGCTGCAGGAGGACGGCGCCGCCGCCATGGCCGCCTTCGCGCGGGTGAGGCCTGGGCTGGCCCCGCTGCACCCCAAACCCTCCTTACTGGGGTGGGGGGCTGAGTTCAGCACCCCCAAACCCTCCCCATTGTGTTGGGGGCACCGCTGACCCCCCAAACCCTCCCCATGGCAGTGAGGCCTGGTCCAACATGGCCGCCTCGGCCTGGGTGAGGCCTGGTCCAGCCCTGCCACACCAAACCCTCCCTACTGCGTTTTGGGGCCAGGTCCAGCACCCTCAAACCCTCCCCATTGTGTTGGGGGCACTGCTGACCCCCCCAAACCCTCCCCATCATGTTGGGGGCACCATTGCCCCCCAAACCCTCCCCATGGTAGTAAGGCCTGGTCGAACATGGCCACCATGGCCGCCTTAGCCTGGGTGAGGCCTGGTCCAGTTCTGCCACCCCAAAGCCTCCCCACCAAGTTTTGGGGCTATGTCCAGCACCCCCAAACCCTCAACAATGGGATGGGGGCACTGCCACCCTCCCAAAACCCTCCCCATTGTGTTGGGGGCACTGCTGACCCCCCCAAACCCTCCCCATCATGTTGGGGGCACCATTGCCCCCCAAACCCTCCCCATGGTAGTAAGGCCTGGTCGAACATGGCCACCATGGCCGCCTTAGCCTGGGTGAGGCCTGGTCCAGTTCTGCCACCCCAAACCCTCCCCGGCCATGGCCCGGTGTCCCTTGTCCCCACAGTCGGTGTCCCACGAGCCCAAGGAGCGCAGGTCAGGGCCGGCGGAGGAGCAGCCGTCGGGCGTCCCCCATTCCAGCGAGGACGAGCTGGCCGGCGGGGACTGTCCCTTCGGGCCCTACCAGGGCCGCCAGCCCAGCGCCATCTTCGAGGCGGCCAAGCGGGAGCTGGTCAAGCTGATGAAGGTGGAGGTGAGGGCGGGGACGGCGCGATGGCGTCGTGGTGGTTCTCGAGTTGTGGTGGGTTCCTGTGGCCTCGTGGAGATCCCCATTGGCTTGTGGTGGGTCTCCATTGCTTCGTGGTGGTCCCCATTGCTTCGTGGTGGTCTCCAATATCTTGTGGCCCCCATTGCTTTGTGGTGGTCCCCATCTCCTCGTGGTGGTCCCCAACGTCTTGTGGTGGTCCCCATTGCCTCATGGTGGTCCCCATTGCTTCGCGGTGGTCCCCATGGCCTCCTGGTGGTCCCCATCTCCTCGTGGTGGTCTCCATCACCTCACGTGATGCCGTTCTTCCCTCTAGGACCCTTCTCTCCTCAACAACCGTGTCTTGCTCCATCACGCCAAAGCTGGGACGGTCATCGCCCGTCAAGGGGACCAGGTGGGTCCAGGGCTTGGGGACCTGGTGTGACATCTTGCTCCCCGCTCCCTACATTTCCATGGCATGCGACTCTTCCTTCTCCTACCCTACGGGTGATGGGGGGCGGGAACGATCCCCAGAACCATCCGGAGGGCGTAAAGAAGACCGGAAGCGATGCCGGTGTCCCCCGAGGGTGACGGGGTGCCGTTTTGGCAGGACGTGAGCCTCCACTTCGTGCTCTGGGGCTGCCTCCACGTCTACCAGCGCATGATCGACAAGGCGGAGGACGTCTGCCTGTTCCTGACGCAGCCCGGCGAGATGGTGGGCCAGCTGGCCGTGCTCACCGGAGAGCCCCTCATCTTCACCATCAAGGCCAACCGCGACTGCACCTTCCTCAAGATCTCCAAGTCCGATTTCTACGAGTGAGTCCCAGTGGAGGAGCTTTTGGGGCGAAGGGTTGGTGCCCAAGGGGATTCTGCTGGGGTGGCACCTCCTGGAGCCACCGCCGTGTCCCTCCCCATCCCATCCATCCCATCCCATCCCATCCCATCCCATCCCAACAGATGGGATGAGGATGAGTTCACACTCAACGCGACAGATGGGATGAGGTGTGAGCTCACCCCGGGTATTTCTGCGTGAAATGAATGGCAGACGCTTACTCTGATTCGATGATGGATTTACTAAAAGCACATGGCGGAATGTAAATTATAGCAATTAGTGACTTGGCAAAAGTAATATCACAAAACTTATCAATACATTGACAGCAAAAGCCCTAAAAAACGGTGGATTGGCAACGATTAGTAACCGTAATGCAAAACTTAACGACTTTAGAACTTACAATGATATTGATTTTTTATGTTCAAGAAAAAGGAAAAGAAAGAGAAGGAAAACTGAGATATAGGAGAGAGTAAGAAATCACCAGTCCACAGGTTTTCGATCCAGGTTATCGGCAGAGGGGGTGGTCGCGTTGAAGACTTCGGTCACACCGCACAGCACCTACGCACCAGCCCTGATGCCGCGCGCGGGGTCATTTTATAATTAATTTCATTTATGTGTGGGCGGTTCATCTCCTCCCTCTGCTCGCTCTTCGTGCTAATTAGGAAGACTCTTCTGGAAATGGGTCTGGGGTCTTCAAACTGGGGGCAAGTTCACGGTACTGACCAGAATTGAGTTGTTTTGCCTGTCGGGTTCGTGGTTTCTTCTGATAATTGGTTGTCTGACATGTGCTCGCTTCTATCATCCCAATTATCATCCCAATTAGGGTCTTTTACTGATTAGAGCATCTGACACCACAACCAAACGCAAAACCTTGGGGTAGATCAGACGAGGTTTCTCCCTCCCCAGCCATCTATCTAATCCACCCAAAGCGACAAAAACTAGATGGTTAGGGCATAACACGGTCCGTCCTTCTGCTAAGGATGGGGAGGGGGACACTTCGAGGTTGTGACCCCCCCCGCCCGCCGTTGTCCCGTAGGATCATGCGGGAGCAGCCCAGCGTGGTGCTGAGCGTGGCCCACACCGTGGCCGCCCGGATGTCGCCGTTTGTGCGCCAAATGGACTTCGCCATCGACTGGATGGCGGTGGAGGCCGGGCGGGCGCTCTACAGGTACCGACGGGTGGGTTCCCACCTCCGCTCGGTGACAACCACCTCGGGGAAGTGGGGGGGCTGAGGTGCCCACTGCTGCTGTCCCCCGTCCCCCAGGCAGGGCGACAAGTCGGACTGCACCTACATCGCGCTCAACGGGCGGCTCCGCTCCGTCATCCAGAAGGGCAGCGGCAAGAAGGAGCTGATCGGCGAGTACGGCCGCGGAGACCTCATCGGCGTGGTGAGAGCCGCGGCGCGCGGGGGCGGGCGCCGCCCGGCGCGTCCTGTCCGTCCGTCTTGCCCACGTGTCCCCTTGTCCAGGTGGAGGCGCTCACCCGGCAGCCCCGGGCCACCACAGTCCACGCGGTCCGGGATACCGAGTTGGCCAAGCTGCCCGAGGGCACCTTGAACAACATCAAGCGCAGATACCCGCAGGTACCATCATCTCGGTGTCCCCGTGTCCCCTCGCGCTGGTGGCCATGACACTCGTTAAAACCACCTTAAATGAAGGAATTCAAGAGATAATTCGAGCCGTTGGGGGAGAAGGGCTGGTGTTCTCAATGGTTGTCCCTCTCTGAGGTCCCCAAGGGTGGGTGGTGGCACCCAGGAAGACATGTGGGACACCGGTTGGGCGCGTTGATGAGTCTCCAGCTTGGGAAGCTCTCCCAGGTCTGGTGGCCACCGCTGTCCTCGTCCCTGCAGGTTGTCACCCGCCTCATCCACCTCCTGAGCCAGAAGATCTTGGGAAACCTTCAGCAGCTCCGTGGCCCCTTTTCAAGTAGGTCCCAAAGGGATGGGGACAACGGGGTGGCCTCTCCAGGGCTGGTGGCACCGGGGAGGTGGCCACCGTCCCGTGCTCTCTGTCCCTGCAGGCTCCAGCTTGGGCATGGCCTCCAGCTCGGAGCCCACCAACCCCACCAGCAACCTGTCCACGGTGGCGGTGCTGCCGGTGTGCGACGACGTCCCCACGGCCGCCTTCACGCTGGAGCTCAAGCACGCGCTCAACGCCATCGGTGAGTGCCGGCGCGGCGGCGGCCGCGGCCATGGTCACACCGTGGCGTGGTGACCAGCACAGCCCCGTTGGCGTGAGAGCGACCACAATGTGGTGGTGACAACAGCCCCGTGGCTTAGTAGCAACCGTAGCGTGGTGACCATAGCCCCAGGGCTTGGTGGTGACCACAGCGTGGTGGTGGCCATGCCATGGTGGTGACAGCAGCCCCATGGCAGGATGGTGACCATGCTATGGTGTTGGCCATGGTGTCATGGCATGGTGGCAACCATGAGATGGTGATGATTGGAGCCCACATCATGGTGGTGACCACAACCCCATGGTGTGGTGGCAACCATGACGTGGTGATGACTGGAGCCCACATCATGATGGTGACCCCGCCACGGTGGTGACTGCGCCGTGGTGGTGACCACAGCCCCATGGCGCCATGTTGACCTCATCCCCACCTCCTCCAGGTCCCACGCTGCTCCTCACCAGCGACATCATCCGCGCGCGCCTCGGCTCCTCGGCCCTGGACAGGTAACTCCCGTCGCGAGGAACGTCCCCGGTGTGTCACCGCCGCCGTGCCACCGCTTGACCCCTCCATCCGGGCAGCATCCAGGAGTACCGGCTGTCGGGGTGGCTGGCGCAGCAGGAGGACATCCACCGCATCGTCCTCTACCAAACCGACTGCACCCTCACGCCGTGGACCGTGCGCTGCATCCGCCAAGCCGACTGCATCCTCATCGTGGGCTTGGGCGACCAAGAGCCGGCGTTGGGAGAGGTGAGGCGGGTTGGGGTTGGCCGTGGTGACAACCGCGGCCGCGCCGAGTGGCTGACAGCTTCCACAGCTGGAGCAGATGCTGGAGAACACGGCGGTGCGGGCGCTGAAGCAGCTGGTTCTCCTGCACCGCGAGGACGGGCCCAGCCCGTCCCGCACCGTCGAGTGGCTCAACATGCGCAGCTGGTGCTCGGGCCACCTCCACATCAAGTGTCCCCGGCGCGTCTTCTCCCGCCGCAGCCCCGCCAAACTGGTACGTTCGCTTGTGTCCCCCGCTCCCGGCTCGGGTGACTTCGGTGGCCGACCGTTGTCATCGTCACCCGTCGTCCCGCAGCGGGAGATGTACGAGAAGGTGTTTGAGAAGAGCGCCGACCGGCACAGCGACTTCTCCCGCTTGGCGCGCGTCCTCACCGGCAACACCATCGCCCTGGTCCTGGGGGGCGGCGGAGCCAGGTGGGTGACGCGCCGCGGTGGGACCCATTGGGGTGGGGGGCGTCCCGAATCTTCTCCATCCTCCCCTCCATCTCCTCCCCGACGCAGGGGCTGCTCCCACATCGGGGTGATCAAGGCGATGGAGGAGTCGGGGATCCCCATCGACATGGTGGGCGGCACGTCCATCGGCGCCTTCATCGGCGCGCTCTACGCCGAGGAGCGCAGCGCCGTGCGCACCAAGCAGCGGGCGCGCGAGTGGGCCAAGGTGGGTGCGGTGACAGCGGCCAAGGTCACCCCGGCCCTCGCTGTCCCGCTTTCGGGGAGGACACCAGCTGGGGTGTTGCTAAAGCGTCTCCTTCCTCCTTCTCTTGTTCCTCTTCTTGTTCTTGTTCTTCCTCTTCTTCTCCTTGCCTCCTCCTCTTCGTCCTCCTTCTTTTTTCTTCTCTTTTTCCTTCTCCTTCTTCTGCTGCTGCTTCTTCTGTTTTCTTCTCTTCTTTTTCTATGTTCTCTTTCATATTCTTCCTCCTCTTCCTCCTTCTTCTTTCTCCTCCTCTTCCTCTTTCTTCTTTCTCCTCCTCTTCCTCCTCCTTCTTTCTCCTCCTCTTCCTCCTCCTTCTCCTCCCTCTTCTCTACTTACTCTTTCTCCCTCTTCTCCTCCTTCTTTCCTTCTTACTCATCTTCCTCCTCCTCTTCCTCCTTCTCTCCTTCATATTCATCCTTCTCCTTGTTCTCCTTCTTCATCTTCATCCTTCTTCTCCTTCTTCATCAATCTCCTTGTTTTCTTCTTCTTCTTCTTCTTCTCCTTCTTCTTCTGCTGCTTCTTCTTCCTTCTCTCCTTCTTCCTCCTTCTCCTTCTCCTTCTCCTTTTCCTCCTCCTCCTCCTCCTCCTCCAGTGCATGAATTCGGTGTTCGAGACCGTCCTGGACCTCACCTACCCCATCACCTCCATGTTCTCGGGCTCGGCCTTCAACGCCAGCATCAACAAGGTTTTCCAGGACAAGCAGATCGAGGTGCGTCGCGTGGACCAACCCGTGGTGGGTCCCACCCGCCCCCCGACGTCCCCGTGGTGTCACCAACCCCGTCTTGTCCCCGCAGGACCTGTGGCTGCCCTACTTCAACGTCACCACCGACATCACGGCCTCGGCCATGCGGGTGCACACGGACGGTAAGAGCAACCCCTGGGAACGCTTTGGGTGCCACCACGTCCCCTTCTTGTGGGAACCATCCTCACCAGCACCCCAAAACGGTGCCGCTGTCCCACGGGGGAAGGTTTGTCACATGCCACGGGGAGGGGACACCTGGCACAGCAAGGAAAGGGCTTGGAGGGCTCATGGTGAGACCAGGTGGTGGTGGCTTCCCAGAGCCACCCGCCGTTGGTGGCACCACCAGGCTCGGGTCCCCGTGGGGGTGTGGGGTGGGGTTGAGGACAGGCTGGGGGTGTCCCCACGTGTCCCGTCTAACGTCTGCTCACCACTAACCCCAGTAACACACGCTCACGGCATGTGGAGCACGGGGGTGCGGTGGCAGTGCGGCGGGGGCGGTGGCGTGGTGGTGGTGGAGACAACGTGGTGGTGGTGGTGGAGAACACATGGTGGTGGTGGGGACAACATGGTGGTGGTGGTAGAGAACACATGGTGGTGGAGAACACGTGGTGGCGGTGGAGACAACGTGGTGGTGGTGGAGACTGTGTGGTGGTGATGGAGACAACGTGGTGGTGGTGGAGAACACGTGGTGGTGGTTGGGGAGAGAACGTGACGGTGGAGACTACGTGGTCATGGGGATGATGCCGTGGTGGTGGTGAAGCCAACGTGGTGATGGAGACTACATGGTCATGGGGATGATGCTGCGGTCATGATGGAGACCACGTGGTGGTGGTGGTGATGATACTGTGGTGGTGCTGGAGACAACGTGGTGGTGGAGACTACATGGTCATGGGGATGATGCTGTGGTGCTGGTGGAAACCATGTGGTGGTGAAAACAACGTGGTGGTGATTTAGACTACATGACGGTAGGGATGATGCCGTGATGGTGGAGCCAATGTGGTGGTGGGGATGAATCTGTGGCGGTGGAGACCGTGTGGTCGTGGGGATGAATCTGTGGTGGTCGTGTTGGACGTGTGGTGGTGGCCGTGGTGGTGGTGGACACGTGGTGGTGGGGATGACGCCATGGCGGTGGTGGAGACAACGTGGTTGTGGAGATGATGTGGTGGTGGTGCTGGCCATGTAGGGATGATGCGGTGGTGGGGACATCGCAGTGGTGAGAACATCATGGTGGTGGGGACGTCGCGGTGGTGGGGACATCGCGGTGGTGGGGACGTTGCGGTGGTGGGGATGTCACGGTGGTGGGGACATCGTGGTGGTGGGGACATCGCGGTGGCTGCCCCTCCTCCTTGCCTGGTGTCGGCGCTCACCTGGGACATTGAGCCGTCCACGGGGCGCAGGTGGTGGCTCGGTGGCAGCCTGGCTCTCGCTCTGCCTGTTCCTCCGGCTTCTAACGCCAACTAACCCCCCTCACCACCTCGTAACCTCCCCGCCGAGGGCCTTCCCCTCGCTCCTGGGGCTCCAAAGGTCCCACCGGCGCGGTGCCGGCAGCCTCGGTCACCTCCGTGGCCGTGACCGTGTCCTCTCCCTCCGGCAGGCAGCCTTTGGCGCTACGTCCGAGCCAGCGCTTCTTACACCCCCTACCTGCCACCGCTCTGCGACCCCAAGGACAGCCACTTGCTGGTGGATGGCTGCTATGTTAACAATGTCCCAGGTCAGCATCTCACCCACCGGGGCCAACAGCCCCACCAAAAAAAAACCCAAACCGTCCCGAACAGCTCCAAAAAAACACGTCCCAACCCCCAAAACCACCTTGCAACCCAAAAAATACACATCGCAACCCAAAAAAGCACGTCGCAATCCAAAAAACCACGTCGCAACCCGAAAAAACGTGTCGCAGACCAGGCTGAAACACATCCCAACTCACGTTGGCCAAGGACCCAACTGAGGTTGACCCAGGAACGCAACCCAGGTTGAGCAAGAACCCAACCAGGGTTGGCCAGGAACCCAACTGAGGTTGAACAAGAGCCCAACCGAGGTTGGCCAAGAACTCAACCAAGGTTGGCCAGGAACCCAACTGAGGTTGAACAAGAGCCCAACCAAGGTTGGCCAAGAACCCAACCGAGGTTGACCAAGAACGCAAACCAGGTTACCAAGAACTCAACTGAGGTTGGCCAAGAGCCCAACCCAGGTTGAACAAGAGCCCAACCAAGGTTGGCCAAGAACCCAACCCAGGTTGACCAAGAACTCAACTGAGGTTGGCCAAGAGCCCAACCAAGGTTGACCAAGAACCCAACCCAGGTCGAACGAGAGCCCAACCCAGGTTGACCAGGTGGCCGGTCAGGGCGCGCGATGGGTTCCTCTGCCACCCGTGGTTGCCCCGTTGGACAACCGTGGGCCGTAGACGTCCCCGGGCGCGGGCAAGGCCGAGGGGCAGCCCCCGCCACGCGTGGGGTGTGGGGTGGACCGTGCTGATTGCGTTTGTTCCCGCCGGCGCAGGCTCGCTCTGGCGGTACGTGCGAGCCAGCATGACCCTTTCTGGGTACCTACCGCCACTCTGCGACCCCAAGGACGGCAACTTGCTGATGGACGGGGGTTACATCAACAACCTGCCAGGCAAGTCAACGCCGGCACCGGCACCGCCCAACCGGGGCGGCCGCCGATGTGGCGGTTGGGTGGGAGCTGCGTGGCCACCACGAGGTGGGTTCTCGATGAGGTTGGACTTGGGACATCCAGCTTGGCTTTGCATCTTCTTGGCAGCTTCGTTGTCGGGCGTCTTCATCTTTCACGTGCAAAACGGCGTTCGTGCATCTTGTGTCGTCTCGTGGTGTCCTCAGCGCCTGGTGGCTTCCAGGGCATCGTCATCCTCCTCCACATAGAAGATCTGTCCATTCGTCTTGCGTCATCTCTTGGTGGCTTCGTTGTTGGGCGTCTTCGTCATCTTTCGCATGCGAGAACATTTGTTCGTCCATCTTATATCATCTCGTGGTGTCCTCAGCACCAGGTGGCCTGCAGAACATCGTCATCCTCCTCCATGTGGAAGATCCATCCATTCATCTTGCGTCATCTCTTGGTGTCTTCCTTGTTGGGCATCTTCATTTGTCCATCTTGTGTCATCTCGTGGTGTCCTCAGCACCAGGTGGCCTGCAGAACATCGTCATCCTCCTCCATGTGGAAGATGTGTCCCTTCATCGTGCGTCATCTCTGGGTGCCTTCGTTGTTGGGTGTCTCCTCAAGGCATCTTCACGGTCCTTCACGTCCCAAAGAAGTCACAGAGTCTTGCATCATCTCTTGGTGGCTTCCCAGATCATCTTCATCCTTCTTTCATGTGCAGAAAAATGTCCCTCCATCTTGTGTCATCTCTGGGTCACCTTATGTCACCTCTGGGTGTCCTTAGCAGCCTCCTAGAGCATCTCCATCCTCCTTAGGTTCCCACCTCCACCTTCCTCCATCCCGCATCATCTTCTCGGCTTTGGGTGTCCTCCCAGGGCACCTCCACCGTCTTTTGTTCTCCCCAGCGCTGGGTGTCATTGGGACATCTTCACACTTCATCATCTGCAAGACACCTTGGTCCATTTTGCGTCATCCTCTCTTGATTTTCTGATCTCCTGGTGCCCTCCTGGGCCTCTCCATCCTCCTTCACATGGAAACCACCTTCCTTCCATGTTGCATCTCTTGATGTCCTTGGCACCAGGTGCTCTCTTGGAGCATCTCCAACCTCCTCAGCGTGCAAACCCCCTTCCTCCACGTTGCATCATCATCTCGTGATGTGCTCAGCACCGTGTGCCCTCCTGGAGCATCTCCTGCCTCCATGTTCAAGCCGTCTCCATCCACCTCGCATCATCTCCTGGTGTCCCACCACCGAGTGTCCTCCTGGGCCATCTCCATCCTCCTTCACATGGAAACCCCCTTCTTCCATGTTGGATCATCATCTCTTGATGTTCTTACTCCCAAGTGTCCTCCTGGGGCATCTCCATCCTCCTCCACATGGAAACCACCTTCTTCCACGTTGCATCGTCACTTCTTGATGTCCTCACGCCCAAGTGTCCTCCTGGGGCATCTCCGTTCTCCTCCACATGGAAACCCCCTTCTTCCACGTTGCATCTCTTGATGTCCTCAGCACCGTTTTCCCTCTTGGAGCATCTCCATCCTCTTCCATGTTCAAGCCGTCTCCATCCACCTCGCATCATCTCCTGGTGTCCCACCACGAGTGTCCTCCTGGGGCCTCTCCACGCTCCTCACCCCCCAGCACCGCTGCACCTCGCCCGTGCCCGACTCGCGTCGCCGTCCCGCACCCGGGGGACACTGTCCCGCCACCCAACCTCTTCCCTTCCCACCCCACAGCCGACATCGCCCGCAGCATGGGCGCCAAGACGGTGATCGCCATCGACGTGGGCAGCCAGGACGAGACCGACCTCTGCAACTACGGCGACAGCCTGTCCGGTTGGTGGCTCCTCTGGAAACGGCTCAACCCCTGGGCCGAAAAAGTCAAGGTGAGGCCCGGTGTGGCGCGGGGGACGCGGGGGACGTGGGGGGGACGAGGCGCTGAGCTCCTGGTCCTGGCAGGTGCCCGACATGGCGGAGATCCAGTCCCGCTTGGCCTACGTGTCCTGCGTGCGGCAGCTGGAGGTGGTGAAGTCCAGCTCCTACTGCGAGTACATCCGCCCGCCCATCGACCGCTTCAAGACCATGGATTTCGGCAAGTTCGACGAGATCTACGTGAGTTGGGGGGCGCGGGGAGCCCCGTGGGGTGGCCTGGGCCGTGTCTCAGAGGGCCCCAAGCCCTCGGTGAGGCGCCTGAGCCGGAGGTTGAGGTTCTCAAGCCATCACTTGGGTCTCTTGAGCCATCCGTTGGGTGTCTTGGGCCATCAGTTGGGTGCCTCAACCATCAATAGGGTGTCCTGGGCCATCAGCTGGGTGTCTTGGGTCATCAGTTGGGTGTCTTGGGCTTTTGGTTGGGTGCCCCAGCCATCAATAGGGTGTCCTGGGCCTTTGGTTTGGTGTCTTGGGTCATCAGTTGGGTGCTCCAGCCATCAATAGGGTGTCCTGGGCCATCAGTTGGGTGTCTTGGGCCTTTGGTTGGGTGTCTTGGGCCATCAGTTGGGTGCCTCAACCATCAGTTGAGTGTCCCAACCATCACTTGGGTGCCTCAACCACCAATGGGGTGTCTTGGGCCATCAGTTGGGTGCCCCAACCATCAATAGGGTGTCCTGGGCCTTTGGTTTGGTGTCTTGGGTCATCAGTTGGGTGCCTCAACCATCAGTTGGATGCCCCAACCATCAATGGGGTGTCTTGAGTCGTCAGTTGGGTGTCCTGGGTCATCAGTTGGGTGCCTCAACCATCACTTGAGTGTCCCAACCATCACTTGGGTGCCCCAACCACCAATGGGGTGTCTTGGGCCATCAGTTGGGTGCCCCAACCACCAATGGGGTGTCTTGGGCCATTGGTTGGGTGTCTTGGGCCATTGGTTGGCTGCCCTGGGCCATCAGTTGGGTGCCCCGGGCCGTTGTTTGAGGTGGCCCAGGCCATCGTCTGGGGTGCCCCGGCCACCGATGTGGCCTCCACCACCCGTCCCGCAGGACGTGGGGTACGGGCACGGCAAAGTGGTGTTCGACGGCTGGAGCCGCGGGGACGTCATCGAGCAGATGGTGAAGGACCGGCGCTCGGCCGACTTCTACGAGAGCAAGCGCATGGACGTGAGCGGGGGGACGCTGGGGACACCTCCGGGGAGCAGCACTCCCCTTGTCCTTGTCCCTGTCCCTTGTCCGTGTCCCTTGTCCCTTGTCCTTGTCCCTGTCCCTTGTCCTTGTCCCTTGTCCCCTGTCCTTGTCCCTTGTCCTTGTCCCTTGTCCCTTGTCTCTTGTCCTTGTCCCTTGTCCTTGTCCCCTGTCCTTGTCCCTTGTCCTTGTCCCTTGTCCCCTGTCCTTGTCCCTTGTCCTTGTCCCTTGTCCCCTGTTCTTGTCCCTTGTCCCTTGTCCTTGTCCCTTGTCCTTGTCCCTGTCCCTTGTCCCTTGTCCCCGCTGTGTCCTTCCAGCCCTCCTGGTGCAGGTTGTGTCCCCCAGTGTCCTCCTGTCCCCCCCACCCCCGGTGTCCTTCTGTCCCTCACCTCCTGTCCTCTGGGTCCATCTCCTGTCCCCCTCCCCTTCATCCTTTTGTCCCTTTGTCCCATCTCCTGTCCCCTTGCCCCATCTCCTGTCCCCTTTGTCCTCTTGTCCCATCTCCTGTCCCCTTTGTCCCTTTGTCCCATCTCCTGTCCCCTTGTCCCATCTCCTGTCCCCTTTGTCCCCTTGTCCCGTCTTCTGTCCCCTCTTTTGTCCCTTTGTCCCATCTCCTGTCCCCTTTTGTCCCTTTGTCCCACCTCCTGTCCCCCCAAGCTCCTTTTGTCCCTCTCACCGTGTCCCCTCCCACCC
>VWYH01004805.1:68087-123390 GCA_013399365.1 Pampusana beccarii | reverse complement strand
TAGAGGTGGACTTGGAAGCGTTAACGGTTGGACTTGCTGACCTTAACAATCGTTTCCAACCAAAATGATTCTATGATTCTAAATTCTTCATTAACGGGGACATAATTTCACATAGAAGATGGATACATTTACAGAAGGGGAACATAAATAATCACAGTTACCTCATAAAATGGAAGTTGTTTCAACAACGGGGCTTGCTCCCTACTTCAAGAGTAAATTACAATCTACTGCCTCTTTAAGCTTGCACTGTCAAAGCAGTTTCTCACATTTATGTAGAGAAGGAAACGAGACAAAACGTGATTTTAAAGGGGTGCTACATAAAATTATGCTTAAAGAATTACAGGCTCTAGATTATGAGAACTGGGAATTACATAGATCAGGGACTCCTACATTCACACAACATCCAGTGGCCGTTTTATCTGTTCACATCTTAGCACTCCCTGAATTCACCTATTCCGATCAGCTTGCTGCTGCCTGAACAACGGCAGCATTAGAACTATAGTTCCTTAAAAGAAGTAAAGAAGTGTTTCCTAAATATGTAATAAATCCAGCTGACTTAGGCCCAGCTCAACCCAACAGGGTGGTGTTTACGCCTGTCCTCCTGTCACGCTCACAGATTGCTCTGAAGCTCAAGGCCACTTCCACCCTCTCCAGATTATCTTCTGCAAACCCTCTTCCCATTTCCATCAGGGACATCATAGAGCCCCCTCAAGCTCTCATTTTGTTGGCCACACCAGGAGGGCCAGCTTCCTACTTCCATGGTTATTCTGCACCACTACTATTTCTTCCTTAAACTTTTGCTGTGCCCTATGTTTCAAATTTTTCCTTTCTCACATTTCTGTCATGCCCAGTGAGGGCTGAGAACTGCAGCATCACTGTATTTTATAGCATGCAAACATATATATTTATATACATAAAGTGATCATGATATAAACAGCCTGCATTCTAAACACTGAAATGGCTCATGTAATCAGATCAGCTTATTTTAGAGTACAAACAGTACTCTGTGCTACGATATTCAAATGAGATAGAGATAATTTTTACACAAGCACATGGAGACAGGTTATTGCAGAGTCTCCTCCAGCACACAGTACAACATACGTAACCATCCAATACTTTTAAACACAATGTGAAGAGCCAAAATCTCCTCCACTCTTCAAAAGAAACACCCACTTTATGTTTTTGCATGCCAGATACATTACAAAATGTAGAGCACAGCTCTTTAAAAATTATATTTCAAAGCATATCCAAGTCAAACCCAGATATTCAGACACCAAGAGCATTTCCTCCATGGACAACCAAGAGCATTTTTTTCATGTAGGTGGTTTATTGTAAGAATTTACAGATTTCTGGGGCTTTACCACTTCTTCACAAAATAACAGAGCAGTCTTGTTAACACAGACACAGGCAGGCTAAACCATATGATCAGAACAGCTCTTCTTCACCTGTAAGGAAAAACGAAGCAAATTAAAATCCTTTTAATTTTTTTTTCCTCATTTAAAACTTTTGTCTCCTGCAGTTTGAATACTTCCAACTCACTAATATTCCTTACCTTCCCCACCACCCCAACGTCTTTATTAAGTCTATTTTTCTTTGAAGATTTAAATGTTGAATATGTTTATTTTGCTACAGAAAACCCTTTAGGTACCACATCCTACATATAGACATTTTTAAGTCATTGCGTAAGGTCAGTAAATAAAAAAAAAATAAACAGTAATTTCAAATGAATCTAATCACCCAGGAAAAAAAAACCCACAGAAAATTATGGCAAATGTGGATTTACACTATCATGGATGTATTTCGCTTAAAATTATTGACACTTAGGAACTTTTCATTCAGATTCAAACTAGCAATGGGCAGTTTCCCAGCTCTTCAGGAAGAGGAGTTTGTCTGAACAACAACACTGAGCTCTTCATTTGACGTCAGGATTTTCTGTGTTAATTCATTTAAAAGAAACAATCTGGTTTCTATTTGACAACTTTACCTCTTGGGTTTGGCTGAACCGCTTTTTTTCCGATTAATCCCTGGTTATGGTATTACGAGAAAAAAACAGAACAAGCAGGTTAGGAAGCAACTCATGCAAATTCAGGCAAAACTAAGCACGTATTTATGACCATAAATGTATTGTGAGGAGCACAATACAGCACGGAACTGCTTTATGATATGTATTCCATGCATTTTGTAAACATACAGGATATTAACACATGTATTTGCATCTGAGTATAGCACAAAATTTCAGCTGTTAGATGTAATGCACATGAGCTACACGCAGTTACAAATTGTGGTCTAAGCCACATTTGTAACCTGCAGTACACAACTTCACAAAACTTCTTGCTCGGGGAAATAAGCAAAATACTGAACTTCAAGTCAGGTACATATTCAGTATCAACGGACTCTGGAAATTCCTTCCTTCCTCCAACCCCACCCCAAACTCTCAGTTTCTGAACACCACCACAGGCTGATTTATCCAGCAGCATTTCAGTCACTGGATTTGCTCTCCTGATTTATCCAGCAGCATTTCAGTCACTGGATTTGCTCTTCCCATTCAATACTACTGGGCTGTTTGAGGAGAGAGAGGAAGAGAAGCCCAGGGTAGAAGGAAGGAGGGGGGAAATCCACTGAACACCAAAAAGGAGGAAAACCACTGCCTGTTCAGGCTAAAGATCGATTTTACCAGCTTTTTAACTTTATCTGGCCAAAACCAGGCTGCTAAACATCACAACTGTTAGTAGAACTGCGCAAGCTGAAAACTTCGGAGTCATACCACGGACTGTCTTCCTTCTGGTTTTAGAACCAACATGCCCTAACATTCCCCGCTGACCTAACTGCAGCAGGACATATAATACAAGCATTACATGACCTTGCAACAACTCCTATTTCACATTTACACGGGTACTCACAGAGCAGCAGCACCAGAGATGATCTCAATAAGCTCCTTAGTAATGACGGCTTGACGGGTACGGTTGAATGTCAGGGTCAATTTGTCAATCATCTCAGCTAGAAAAAATTATTATATGTTTAAATTCCAACCTTAATTATTCAAATACAGATAAAGAGAAGCTGTATGAACAGAATACCAAATATTATTGTAAATCCATTCAAACGATCAAGAGGCTTACTGCACTTTTCATTTTTTTTCCTCCACTGATAAAACTACTAGGAGACAGCCTAGAAACTTGATCATTTGGCTTGAGGCATCAGTTAAATATCTGAAGAATAGCTGGCAGACTAGTAAACACCACGGTATGACATAGCTTATTTTAACATAACACAAGCACGCATTATTCACTTTTAAATTAGATTTGACTGTCAATAACTACATCAGTGTTTCCCTCAAACTACTGTTGTTCTGGTGAAGGGAGACAGATTTGTTTGAAATTTTTATTCTCCTATTTTTTTTTTTTAAAACACAGAAGACATTACCACTTTGTCACAAGATAAGGCAGTCAGCAGAGACACACCTATAGTTCCAGGTAACCCAACTGCAGATCATATCAGCTTTACGCAGTCACCAGTATCCTTTATGCAATGTGACCTTCTTAGGACTGAAGACTTATCACCGTGCCATGTTAAAAGCTGTTGCTGTCTCCCACCGCACACTCTCTGCACTGTGCTCAGTTTGGACACCTTCCAAGGAACACTTGTATATTCGGAACTTGTTGCACAACAGGTGGGAAAGCATTTAACCATTGTTTCAGTTTCCTCACCCTTCAGTTGATGCAGTACTAATTACACTAGGCTCACAAGTAGGTAGGTAAGGGTTTCTAAAAATTTTGGAAATCCTCAGACCAGCTACATGAGAAGAGCGTAAAGAATATTTGGCTGTTACAAGATTAGTTTAGTATTTCACTTCCAGTTACCTAGTCTTGTTTCTCACATACTTTGACAGCAATCCCTCTTCCCAGGGACTAAATAAGATTCACATGTTCAGAAAAGAATCCTGATTGAACTGGCTCTAAGAAACAGACTCAACATGGAATTAAGAGAGAAACTAGCTCATTTTTCATCATTTTTGAAGCAAAGAATTACACGAAGGTAGCTCAGCACTTTCATGCTAAACTACTGAAGTCCTGGGAAGCCACAGTGTAGACTTACAAGCATTTTTGCTGGCGTTGTCCATAGCAGTCATCCTAGCACTCTGCTCGCTGGTGGTGGATTCCTTCAGGGAGTAGTACAGAATATTTGCTAGTGTAAATTCCTGGTAGTTTCTCAGCACGTCAGCATCAATATCATCATAGATGCTCAGGCTTTCTGTAAAATACGAAAGAGCAGACTTAGCAGAGGAATTTTCTCTATGCACTATGTGTACTTTCGTAAGAAAATTTTAAGTTGTAGAGAGATTAAGTATTTTATGTCTTCGCATTCAATTTAACACTAGGAAAGTCAGATTCTCACCAAGGCCAAATACACTATTGGTGTATTATGTTTAATCTTCCCAAACAACGCTGCAGAAACATTCAGGATATTTTTACTGAGTAGTGCAAACTCCCTGAACACCCAGGCTGGCTAGTGCTGAAAACTGGATTTGACAGAGTTTTGCATACGCTTATTTCTTGCTTGAGAGAGAATCACAAATCAAAATTAGTACAACCATCCTTTTTAACCTCCTTGCCCTACAGCAACTTGACAGGTCAGCTTTGGACTGCCAAGATAAAACAATCTATTAAACTTACGATATGTGCACCATAAGAAGATATTTTAATACCATATTCCTGTGTCCAGAGTACTTTTCCTGTGATTTATCACTGCACATAACCGGTGGTTTCTAGTTCACCACTTACCAGAACCAGCAACTGTTTCAAGAGAGAAAATGGGTTTTTCATCGGTCTTGTAGGAGATGACAGACCTGTATGAAAAGAGCATAATAGGGTTTGTTGAACTGAAGACCCAAAACTGAGTGTTTGAAATCAAAATAGAATAGACAACTTCTGGCCTTCCAATCCCACAAAGTTTTCTGATAATCCTGAGGAAGAGATCTGAGATACTACGTAGATATAACAACATATTCACTAAATACAACAGCAATCACTGCACAAAGAGAATTACAACCACAGCTATTAAAAAAAAGCCCACCAAAACCAACATCTCCTCACACACAACAAAATGCACTCACTCCTCAAGAAATAAAGCAAATTTGGTCAGTTTTCATATTACTTCATTGGGTCAACATGCTCTTCGAAGCCTTCTACCCGATATTTTTCTAGTGCAGTTTCAGTTTAATCTTACCTGAACCGATTGTAGATGACAGAGCCTTCATCAAATTCATACCCAGAGTTTAACAGCTCCAAGGCAATGATCGAAGCGTCTCCAAAGCTTGGAGGTCTCCGTCCCACTTCTTTGAATGTCAGCAGGAAGTAATTGCCATGTGTCCTGCAGTAACATCAAATCTGCGTTAGAACAAGTGGATGCTCTAATGTACAACTACGTGGCACCAAGAGGCAATGAGTCCAGTAACTTACTAGCATTCAGAACTAAGGGGTTTACTGAATCAGGGCCTGAGATAAATATTGCTTTCTTTTTCAGCTAAATTATTATGATAGCATCAATAATAAACACACATTTGTAACAGCGCTAGTGTTGCTGGCTTTCAGACTTTTATTCCAAAAATATAATAGTTCTGTGCAGCAATTTCATGAATGTCCAGATGATCAAAACCCCTTTCAGCATATTTGCAGATTTTTTTTTAAAGAACTTCAGTTTAGCACAGTTTCATTAAATGCAATTGGCTGTGAATGGCAAACAGCTTTACAAGCAGTCTTGAAATTTCTGTTACAGAAAACAACTAAAACCACTAAACCAAACCCTTCTTCTTTTTACCTCTGAAGCAGACCTCTGATCTTGTCACCTACTCCAACCACCATAACTTCTTTCCCTGCATTTGAGAGGTTGGTAATCTCGTTCTTCATGGTTTTAGCAATAGATGTATGGATAGCACCACACAGACCTCGGTCAGAGGACACACCGATAAGGAGGTACTTCTTCTTGTCCTCAGGTGCCTTTATTTCTGCCTTCTCATACAGAGCTAATAAAAAAAAAACAAAACCAAAAAAACAAAACCAAACAAACAAACCAAAAAAAAAAACCCAAAACAAAACCGAAAGAAAACANAACACAAACACAAACAAACAAAACCACAAAAAGAAGAAAAGGGTAAGTTCTTCAAGGGTGCCAGGAAGCAAACAGGTCATATCAAAACACCTTTGACTTATTCTAACTAAAATAATCCCTAAAGGGGTTCCAAACCACTGTGAGATGAATTTTATCTCCCTCAAAGTCATTGCAAGTTTGCACGTGACATGACCAGAGGTGACAAACAATTCAAAGCCAGCCACATCTCTGCATCGGCTATCACACAATCAATGTCATTAATTAGTTAAGCTCACTGTTCAAGTCCACTGCCTCAGGAGCACGTGCATCCCAAGAGTTCACAAGAAGGTTTGGTAGCAGCTGTAGCTGCTACAGAGACAGGACACAATTAAATTAACACACCGAAGCAGGCCAGAATTCTGATTTATGGCACTTTTATGACTAACAAAAAAACCCACAAGAAGTTAAAAAAGTAATTAGAAGTCATACTGAATTTCACATTAGAACTCTTAAGTCACTTTCCGTAAATCATTTATAAGGAATACTCAAGGTGACATTTGCCTTGAGATACAAATTCCTTTGGAAAGAATCTAACAAAAGGTTAAAAAAGTCTTGACATTTTATTACCACCATGAAAACCTTCCTCTTCTGATCCTGCATAACACAGTGCAAGAGTTTTCTCTCACCCAGTGCTCCTGTTCCATAGACTCTTGCAGGCTTCAGTTCCCTCTCAGCTCTTGCATATTTTGCTGCAGAAACCATCTTCATGGACTTGGTAATTTTCTGAATGTTCTTGATGGACTTCAAGCGCCTGGTAACTACAAGGTTAATAGTTGAAGGTCATGGGCTGTACTGGGCATAATGACATCAAAAACAAGCAATAAATTGCTAGCAACAGGCATCCAAAAATATCTTGCCAAGTTCCTCAAAGAAGAAAAAAAATAAATGAACAAACAATGCACAAACAAACCTCGTAAAATACATGCCCTTAGTATTTATAGTAAGAAAAGAGTAAGACTAGTACTCTGGATAACCCAAATGCATCTTTACAACAGTGATGTCTTTTTCCCCAGACATACCATTTATTCAATATTTAGCCCAACGTAAAGTCTACTTACTATTCTCTTTCATTCTGCTTCTACTTGTTTAACAAATACATCATTTGAGGTATATTGTCATCTTTTCCTAGATGACAAGGAGAGTAAACAGAAAAAAACGACCCCAGACTACAAAGACAGAATAAACTTCCTCCTCTGTTTAGATTGTAACAAAAAGAGATTCATAAAAATAGTGACGTAAAAAAGAAAACAGAACAGGTATCCTATAGACAAGCAGAATTCCAAGGCAATGTCTCTGTATAAGAACCTATGAGGAACGACTTAAAGAAATTTTATCAAAGTGAAATCATCCAGTCACCCTTTTCCCCCTTCAATATTAGATAAATGGACAGGGAAAGAAATATAACAGAAAATAAATTAATTCTCAAAGGTGAGCAAAAATCTGGTTTAGCACTTATGATAAAGTTATTTTTAAAGCATGTTTGAGTAAAACTATATTGGTTTGCTGAACTGACATCTAAATCAGTGCTAAAACCATTTTAAGCAATGCCTTTTGTGAAGGCCACTTGTTTAATACAAGAAGTGCTGGAGGCTCATATATCAAGGTTATGGTGTATCACAATTAGTGTATCTGACAGAGGCTAGCAGAATTATACTTCAACATATGGTTTTCCTGAAACACTTTCCCTCCCTCAGAAACAAACAAAAGCAGTACTTACTGTCTTTTAGAGTTGCCATATTCCTGACTTGGCCCCTGAAAATGAATACAGGAGAAATTAGGATAGTTCATAGTTCTCCAGCAATCCAACAACTGCCAAGGGCAGGTCCCTTTCGGAGGAATTAAACGAGCCAGCACATGCCCAGGTGGCCAAAAAGGCCAACAGCATCCTGGCTTGTATGAGGAATAGTGTGGCCAGCAGGACCAGGGAAGTGATTGTGCCACCGTACTCAGCACTGGTGAGGCTGCACCTTGAATCCTGTGTTCAGTTTTGGACCCCTCATCATAAGAAGGACACTGAAATACTAGAGAAAGTGCAGAGGAGGCGACGAAGCTGGTGAGGGGCCTGGAGCACAAGTGTGATGAGGAGCAGCTGAGGAACCTGGGTGGGTTCAGCCTGAGAACAGGAGGCTGAGGGAAGACCGTCACTCTCTGCAACTACCTGAAAGCAGGTTGTAGCATGGTGGGTGTTGGTCTCTTCTCCCAAGTAACAAGTGACAGGAAAACAGGAAACAGCCTCAAGTTGCTCCAGGGGAGGTTTAGATTGGATATTAGGAAAAAATTCTTCATGGAAAGGGTTGTCAGGCATTGGAACAGGCTGCCCAGGGCAGTGATGGAATCACCTTCTATGAAGGTGTTTAAAAGGTGTTTAGACAAGGTTCTTAGCGACATGTTTTAGTGCTAGAGTTAGGTTATAATTGGACTCCATGATCCTGAGGGTCTCTTCCAACTGAAATGATTCTATGAAAAATTAAATAATTGCTGTTTCTTAAAAAGAACACAGAGGAGGGAAAAGCCCCTCTAAAACACACCTTGTATCCAGACCTATCCCCCTTTTCCCTAACTCTTGTGACACTGTATCTCATTTAATATACTATCCATATTATTTTCTATAAACGAAGGCCAGACAGCATGGCATCAGAAGGGGACACCTTTCAAAAAATGTATTTTTTTTCAAATGATTAAAACGAAGCAGAGCAGGCTACACCATTTCCTTACGAGAGCAGAGTCTCCTTGCACCACTGTCACCTACGAACTGTCCTTTTTACTCCCCCATTGCCCCCTCCCCAACTGAGCGTCCCTTCCCTTTAAGCTCCTGTCCCTCCTCACCCCCCCCCACCCCCGAACCGTGGCTGAGAGGACGGAACCCCCGGTCACCCCCGTGTCCCGGGGAAGCCGCTTCCCCTCAGCCTCACGGTCCCCGCTCCCCCAGCCACACCACAGCGCCTCAGGGCCCAGTCGCCCCGCACAGCTGAGGGGACCATCACCCCCACAGCCACCCCGCCGCTTCCCCCCACCACCGGGACGCATCCCGACCGGACGCTTCCCCCGCCCGTTACCATTGTGGCTGGTAAAGGGCGACAGCGGCCCCGCGGGCGAACATGGCGGCGCCTCCACCACAGCCCCGCTGAAGGTCAGCGCGACCGCAGCGCGCATGCGCGCACCGGGGCGGCGGGCACCGGAAGTACTTCCGCGACGTGTGAGGCTACTTCCGGCGGGGGCAGAGTGGCAGCTGTGACGGGGTTGGCGGAGGCTTCGCAGGTTTCGCGTCGCCGCTGCCGCCATGGGGAAGGCGGATTTTCTAAGTCCCAAGGCCATCGCCAACCGGATCAAGTCCAAGGGGTTGCAGAAGCTGCGGTGGTACTGCCAGATGTGCCAGAAGCAGTGCCGCGATGAGGTAAAGCCGCCCTGGCGGTGACGGGGCCTGCGGGGCCGGGTGGGCCTCGGTGTCTCGGGAAGGGAGAGCGATCGTCTGTGAGGGGACATATGTGCACACCGTGTCTTGTAGGAAAGCCCAGTCCTCGTAAGGGGGGCCGACCTCTTGGGTATACACAGGAGGGTCAGATCCCCGCGATTGGGGTCCTCAGTGCACTTAAGGGGGTTCCCATCCCCCTTATAAGCGTCCCCAGTACCATTGAGGGGGACACGGGTGGCTCCGTTCGCCCTTGTTGTGGTCCCCAAGCCTCTTGCGGGGAGCTGTAGCTGCCTTATGTGATCTCATAACCTTGTAAGTTTCCCAGGGTCCCTGGTGGGGGGTGCAGGACTGTTCTAGATTCCCCCTGTAAATATCCCAAGTTTCCTTGTCGGGGCTGTGATCTCACCTGTGGGGTGCGATCTTTCTAAGGAGCATCGTGGTCTCTGGCCCAGGTTGGCCAGAGAGGTGGTGGATGCCCCATCCCTGGAGACATCCCAGGCCAGGCTGGACGGGGCTCTGAGCAACCTGATCTGGTGAAGATGTCCCTGCCCATGGCAGGGGTTGGACTGGATGAGCTTTGAAGGTCCTTTCCAACCCAAACTGTTCTATGACTCTATGGCCTCACTTGCTGAGAACATGGAGAGCGCCACCTCTCTTTAAGGAGGTGTTGGAAAGGGCCATTTTTCTCCTTTGGGGGTTCACAGCCCCTCTTGTATGGACCCCGGTCCTGTTGTAGGCAGATTGATGGGACTTGGGAGGTTCCCAGTCGCTGGTGGTGGGGTGATCCCTTTGGGATCCCCAATGGGAGAAATCTTCATCCACTTTGGAGAAAGTGTCTTGGCCCTGGTTCATCTTTGGGGATGTTTCATCTCTTGCAGAGTGACGGTTTAACTGGGAGTGAAAAGTAGCACAGGGTGGTCCCAAACCCCCTGGAGGGTTGATTTCCTCACGCTTACTTTGAGGGATCAATGGGGTTAGCAATTAGGTGGTTCCTGTCTACCTTAGAGGGGAGTTGAGGCCAACCATGATTTCTCTTGGGAACAGGGTGGGTGCAGTGACATGCCCAAGGAGAGGTACATCTGGAGCACTGTGAGGTCTCTCTTCACAGAATAGTTTGGGTGGGAAGGGACCTTCAAAGCTCATCCAGTGCCACCCCTGCCATGAGCAGGGACATCTTCACCAGCTCAGGTTGCTCAGAGCCCCGTCCAGCCTGGCCTGGGATGTCTCCAGGGATGGTTCATCCACCACCTCTCTGGGCAACCTGGGCCAGGGTTTCACCACCCTCAGTGTAAAAAATTTCTTCCTCATGTCTGGCCTGAATCTCCCCTCCTTTAGTTTAAAACCATTAACCCTTGTCCTATCACAACAGGCCCTGCTAAAAAGTCTGTCCCCATCTTTCTTAGCAACCCCTTTTAAGCACTGAAAGGCTGCAATAAGGTCTCCCTGGAGCTTCTCTTCTCCAGCTGAATCACCCACCTCTCTCAGCCTGTCCTCCCAGCAGAGCTGTTCCAGCCTTGGATCATTTCTATGGCTCCTCTGGCCCCTCTCCATCAGGCCCATGTCTGTCCTGTGCTGAGGGCTCCTTCCTTCTGCTTCTGGCTCATTTTCTTCCCTTCTTCTGTTATGCTTTTTCTCTGAAGCTTCCCCCACTTCTTTTCACGTGTTTGTTTACTTGGACCCAGATGCTTGTGGGAATGCAGTATCCTCTTCTTCCTGATTTCCACCAGATTGTGCTCCAAAAGTACCTCTGCTTGTATTAACTGTGCTTTTAATTTTCCATGAATAGGCTCTTTGATGTGCCTTAGAGAAGTAAAGCATCCTGTGGATGTTTAATTGGCTCATTCTTCAGCTATTTCTGCCCCCCTCTCTCTTTCACCCAAGAAGCTCAAATCTCGTTAGCTTCCCAGAGACTACAAGCAAAAACGCTTCGCCGAGTTACAACCTAATCTTTCTGTAAAGGGAGACAGGGCTCCCATGGAATGAAATTTGCTGTAGATTTAGTCATATTGTGATGAGAGAGCATTACATTAGAAAACAAAAGGATGCAGTCAAATGTTCTGTGTCTGGGTACTTTTTGGAAGCTCTCATGACTTCAACCCTGTGCCAGAGGTGGCCAAACCGTTGCAGTCCATAGCTTGAGCGCTCAAACTGCTGGAATGTCCTGACTTATGACCCCACTCACAGTTTGTCTTAAGGCTCTTGAGCTCCGGAGAGTTTTGTTTCTGGCTTCCCCAGTCAGTAGGGACAACCACCCCATGTAGGTTGTGGCTGAGTTTAGGTGTTTTCTGTGAATCCACCAAGAAATTTCACTTACAAAATGTTATTTTTAATACTCTTCAGCTGTGCAAGTGTTGCAAATTGAGAAAAGACAGACAAAGTATTTTTGTTTTATAGAATGGCTTCAAATGTCATTGCATGTCTGAGTCCCACCAGAGGCAATTGTTGCTGGCTTCTGAAAATCCTCAACAATTCATGGATTACTTTTCTCAGTAAGTTTGCTATATTTTCTTACCCAGGTCTTTGTTCTTCTATCCCATCTGTGCAGCTGTACCTCTAGAGCTCAACATATCCCACTGAACACATTTTATTCTGATACATTTTAGCATCAGCTCTTTTTTTAATGGCAGCTTAAAATTTAGGTGATGTCACTTTTGAACGCACGTGAGAGGTTTCAGGGAGGTGTGATGTTTAATCAAATTTGGCAGTTTTATCCTGTGTCTGAGTCCCGTTTTAAGTTGCTCTGTGTTACAAAATGCGTCACCGTTCTGCCCCAGCTAAGTGACTGCCACACGGGCAGAGTTACAAGTGGCTAATAAAAAAAATAGAGCCATTACAGAGCGATAACAAGTCAGGGGTGTGATTAACCTCCTGCAGTTTCACCCAGTCCTTTGTTCGGCTGACCTGTGTGACAACTGGGTTGGCTGGAGCTGTCTCCAGCACGAGGCTGAAACAAGGCTTTATACTCAAGCCCTTGAATTAGCAGCGAGATGAGTGATCAATCCCTCCCATCTCCCACTGCCGCCCTTTGTCCTGCCCTGTGTTTGGTGTCAGCCAACCTGGGAAGATACCTGGTAATGAAATACCAGCAATTAGGGGGAAGTGTTTACATTTCATTCTTTCTATTTTATCCCTTTGAAAGGGGATTATCCTTTTGAAGATTTAATTTGTATGTGCAGGTACCATATTGTGTTTCTTTGTGCATGTGTACGTGTACTGACTTTAATGCGAGTTTACAGAAAAAGGGAAATGAGTGTCTGAATTTCATTATGCTCTCTTCGAAAGAATACTCATTTTTATACTGCAGGTATTTCATTCTTAATGACAGTAGAAAATTGCTTTGTAATCATTAAAAGTTTTACTAAAATACTTTCTTTTTATCCCCTAAGGGAGTTCCGAAATGATTTCCTAGAACTGCTCAGGAGGCGATTTGGTAAATATTTTACTGCTTATTTGTTTGTTTTTAATGCCTTTTATTAGCTCAGTGCAAGAAGTTTTGCTTCCTTTCTCCTAGATCCCATATTTATATTTCATAATTCTGTATTTCAGGAACAAAGAGAGTTCACAATAATATTGTATACAATGAATATATCAGTCATCGAGAACACATCCACATGAATGCCACACAATGGGAGACACTGACTGATTTTACAAAATGGTTGGGGAGAGAAGGTAAATGTAGTTGCTCAGGGTTGGGAAGTTTCTATGTTATTGGGTAATTGCGTTGCTGATAAGTGATCAGTAAATGTTTATGTTAGGTCTCCCATTTCCTTTTGCTTTCTTCCTCTCCCTTCCTGCATATATATTAACAGATGTCCAAACATATTTCTGTGCTATTAGGAATTTGCTTATAAAAAATGTCAGAAATCTGGGATAAATGTGTCAGTCATGAACCTTTCCTTGTTTCATCTGTTGGGCTATATTTACTGGAGATATTGCTATAAATTCCAAATCAACCTCCAGCAGTTGCCATTTAAAAATCAAAAATTCTGATAGAACACTTTTTTATGACTTCAGAATCCTTCCATAAGGTGACAAGAAGGGAGCAGTTGTTTTCATTCCTGGCCTGGTGAAAGGGTTAAAGCGTGAGATCTGCAGTTTTGTGTTCCGTGGGAGAAAGAGCGATTAAATGGCAGAAAGTTTACTTTGGCTCTGATTCCCTGTGTCCTACAGGATATGTTCAGGAGTCATATAGGGCTTGAAAAGTCACTCTAATGAGTTAGTAACAACAGCGTAGCATAGTAAAGTTTCCTTTAGCATGATGCTATTAGTGTGTATTGTTTGTATATGTTAGATTTCTGTTTTTTCCCTTGTTAAAACAGTGGGAAAGAAATATTTTCTTCAGTAAGGGAAGTATTATCAAACAATCCACTTTATTATGTACTCTGGCCTATTTCCAAATAGAACGAGCTAGCTGAAGGGCAGAAACAGATAGTAAAGATAATTCAAAGTCAATTTTACCAGGGCAGTAAGGGGTACATTGTCTCTGGTAAAGTATCTGCATTGTTACAGTGACCATGGGCTGTGCAAATGATCTTGATATTTTCTTTGTCCCTTGCTTGCTTTTGTGAGTATTAATCTTTATCTTGCATTGACTTTTTAGGTCTTTGCAAGGTTGATGAGACTCCGAAAGGCTGGTACATTCAATATATTGATAGGGACCCGGAGACTATTCGCAGGCAGCAAGAACAAGAGAGGAAGAAGAAACAGGACCTTGATGATGAAGAAAAAACTGCTAAATTCATTGAACAACAAGTTAGAAGAGGTTTGGAGGGGAAAGAACTGGTGAGGAAAATTACACTGTATGTCAGCCCTCAGCTCAAAACTCCTCTTGGTTAAGTTAATGGTGAATTCAGCGCTGGTGGGATCCTTGCACTGGTATTTTCTTTGCAGGCAGTTAGAAGGTGATGAGTGAGCTTCGTGCTTTAGGTTACAGGCTCATCACCAGTTCAAACTGGGGAACAGTGGGCATATTTGGCTGCATTGCTGTTCTCTTCTAAGCCACAAGGAATAGCCTTCTCGCAGATACTTCTGATAGCAGCCTCGACTAACTTGTTTCTGTTGAAATTGCAATTTGTTACGCTTCCTTGAGTAACCAACTGGTGGTTTCTACAGCTGATGAACATTCAGGTCCTCTATGGACTGACAGTTTAAAAAAATAAATAAATAAAGGAAAACAGAGGTTTCAGCTCCTTTTAGGTTTGATGTGATTTTTTGAAATCTACTAAAATCGCATCCTGTGGTTGTAGTGTCCAATCCTGGCCATTTCAGACTTTGATTTAGTCTGTCTTCTTCCATGCTTGGATCACCACATCCGTTCAGTTTTGTTCTGAATTTTCTGCTATACCGTTATCTTAGATTATAATCTGCTCCAGAGGAAAACTTAGGGTTACTTTGTATCTGACTCCGTTTAGTACTAAAGGAGTAATAATTACTGATCTTCAAGTGATTAGTGATTTAAAAATCACCCTTGAATTTTGGAAGGGAGAGTAAACAATACAATAACCAGCATGACATGTTGTCTTTTATGATATTTCACAATTTTTAGGGCTGCAAATAACAAATACAGTGGGGAGGCTGAGATAAATAACCTGGAGGTGGGGCGGGGCTGACATAATAAAATCCACATAGTGAAAAGTTTTATTTTGGTAGTGCTGGTGTGGTATTTGGGATCTGTTTATTTGGCATAATTCCATGACTTCCGCACACATTGTTGCCTGGGACTGGAACCTCCCATTTGATCCTATTGACAGGCACATTTAAATGCTGTTGTTAACAATTATCTTTTTCTTAATTTAAAACTAATTGAAATGTAAATGGTCTGAGCCTTTGGTGCTAGAAATTTGGAAGGATTCCAGAATTTCCTGCTCTGAGTCTTCAGTCTGTCCAGAAACCTGTCTAATCGTGCTGGTTCAAGTAGAGAAAACTGCTACAGCAGGGCCGCTTTCATGCTGGAATCAAGCAAGTTTAGACAGCATCTCTGTAGAGAGTGTTAATTAGAGAATTTTGCACAGGAGCCTGTAGTGAGATCATGTTTTCAATTTATAATCTTCTATGGATCAAGCCAGGTTGAATATTACAGTGACTTGTAATAATCTCACAGTAGTCTGTAAAGCTGAGCTAATCAATGATCGCCAAAGAATGATATCTTGGCTCAGGTTTCTGTTTGGCTCTTGAAATGTGTTTTGTGTCTTTTTTGGCAGGAAAAGCCAGTCTATACCGAACTGAGCAGAGAAAATGAAGAAGAAAAAGGTAACCAAATTTTGATACATGTTATTTTCTAGAACACACATAAGCTGATTTTGTGATTAAAATGAGATGAGCGCTGAGGCCTGCTCGGTGCTTCATCCAGTGCTTTGAGAGCCGTTATAAAGAGCACTGGAATATGGAAATACAGTGTGTTCTTTCTTATAACGTTTAAAGTAATTTATTTTAAAAGATGAACCAAAACATACATTTGTAACTATTTTCAAATTTATGATCTTTTCCATTTGCAGATTTTAAAAGTTGTAACATCCTTCAATGCAGTTATGTTTAAAGATAGAAATAGAGTAATGTCTTTTTATTTTTTAGTTACATTTAATTTAAACAAAGGAGCAAGTACTTCAATAGCAGCATCTTCTAAAACAAGGTGAGAAAAGAATTGAAGGGCAACCTTTACTGTTGCAAAGCACTTATAGGACAATGATATTTGTATGGGCAGGAAGATGTATCTTGTCCTGAAATATTTGGAGTCTAGTATCTCATCCTGTCGTGTTGTTCAGGAGGGGATACTAGGTGACCTCATGTTTCCTTTTGTATTTAAAATGGGTAAATGGGTTTATCTTAAATGTGTGCGGTGAGGAGCCTTCTTGAATTCATGATGGTTCATGGCAGAAGCCCATGAAGTTCTAGGCGTTTACAGGTTCCTCTGATGAGATACTGACGTGAGAGGGTGGAAAAGGAATCCAGTCAGAGCATTTGAAGTGAATTCCATCTCATCCCAGCTGCCTCCTACAAATGGGTATTCATGACTTGTTAATTTTGGTTCCTAAAAGGTTTGATTGCCTTCTCTAATTGGAGGTAATACTTTCTCTGATCATGGTTTAAGAAGCTTGAATCTACCTGATGTAAATCTTTCTGAAGCTCAGGAATGTAATTGTCATCATATAGCCATGAGTGATGCAGAACAAAAGCCATCAGTAAAGCAAACAATGCTGACTTACAGCAGTCTGTGGAACTGTTTGATGAGCAGTACATCTTTTAATGTGAGGCAATATTGTAATTAAATGTATTTCGGGTAAAACGAAAGCTTTCCTCTCATCACAAGCTTAGCTCTTAGATAAGGTATCTGATGGGAGATCCGCCAGGCAGAAAATGAGACAATTAAGTAGTTCTTTGCAATAATAGGTACAGATTTCAGGCTTTGAGGAAAATTTGTAAATTATCCCTAAGCATTGAGTTGTGCTTAAGATGAGTCTGAAACTTAATTCAGACACTCACTTGAATAGTGTCAGTGAGGAATACTTAAGGTGCTTGCTGAAATTTGGCTGAATGTGAAATCGTATATCAAGTAGTCTGATTTTTTTGTAGCATATGAGAAATACTTGTCTGCAAACTTTATAAAGGTAGTGCAGAAGCAAAATTAGGATACCCACTTCATGGTAAAGTGACTGGACGATGGTTTATATGTCACTGGCGATACAGGTATCACTTCCGAGTTGTATATAGAAACTGCTTACCTGTGACAGTGTCAAGGTGCGTTCTGCAGCTTTTGGCTGTTACTGAGGATCAGTTGAGTTCAACCTGGTGCACAGTGCACAGCACAGTGTGCAGCTGGACTTCTGGCTTCCCACCTTCCACGCTCACAGCACAAGAAGCCTGGCACTTGTATTTCATGAGCGAGGCTATGGAAATAGGACCAGGAGATCCTAGATAGTGGATGGTAGAGTTTTGAGGGCGTGGGGATACTGGTAGCTGGGTACAGAGATGGAGTGGGAGATGTGCCTTCGTTTGAACATCTGTGTGGCTGACATGGAGTGAGTACTGACCACTGCAGGCATGGCTGCTGGTGCTGCCTGCCCTTGAGCAAACTGGGAGCCCTGGGCTTTTTTCCTTCAAGAGCTTACATCCTCAAATCCCTGCTTAGCTCAGTAGACAACTAAGATTATAATTACATCTAATAATAAAAAGAAGCTCCTTTCAAGCTGCTTTCCTGAGAGAGACTGTATTGTGGCCTTTTGGTACTTAAAAGGGCCTAAAGATGGGGATGGAGAAAGATGGGGACAGACTTTTTAGCAGGGCCTGTTGTGATAGGGCAAGGGGTGATGGTTTTAAACTAAAGGAGGGGAGATTGAGGCTGGACATGAGGAGGACATTTTTGACACTGAGGGTGGTGAGAGCCTGTCCCAGGTTGGCCAGAGAGGTGGTGGATGCCCCATCCCTGGAGGCATCCCAGGCCAGGCTGGACGGGGCTCTGAGCAACCTGATCTGGTGAAGATGTCCCTGCTCATGGCAGGGGTGGCACTGGATGAGTTTTGAAGGTCCCTTTCATCCCAAACTGTTCTATATGCTATTCTATATGATTCTCAAGGGCACTGACTCCTGTCTGCAGTCTTGCAAGTGTACCAGTCCTGTCCACACACTGGACAGCCTCAGTTGTGCACTGGGACAGCCCTATAATCCCATGGGAAGATCTCTCAAAATGTGTTTGCTCTGATCATTAGGACCTTGTCTGTAATTTCCCAGGCAAACATAGTTATGGCTGGTTTATACCAGTTGCTGTCATGTTGGTATGGACGTTCAATATAAATAGTTCTTTGTCTCTCCATTCCCCTGATCCAGTGAATATCCCTTTCTTGTCCTTGCTCCAGTTTCAGCTAATCTTGAACAGGGGAGCTGATCGAATCTGTGCGTACTGCAAATGAAATGTCATCGTGGCTTATACAAGGCACTAACGCTTGTCTGTCTTGATGCTTCCTAGGGTTGTATTTGACTCTTTCATGACTGATCCACACTGGTAGCTGTCATCTGTGATCATAGCCAGACCCCTTTCTGCTTTTGTTGTTCTTAAACAGCTCTCTGTAGATAGAAGGTAATCAGAGTAAACTTTTCCAAAGTATGAGAGCTTGCATAATGTGCTGTTGAATTTTGTGGGTTTTTTAAGATGAACCAGTCCCTTCTGGTGTCCAGTTCTTTCTTGCGTCCTCCACACTGATGACACACACTAGCAGTGTTGGTGGCCTCTCACTCTTTGTCCCAGGGTCCTTAATGTATATGTTAAATAAGATTTGTTTTAGTGCTGACACCCAGGAATCCCTTAGTAACCTCGCAGCTAGAGTTTTCCTTCTTAAATATAGGCACTGCACTTGTTTTAATTGTACGTTAACCTTTGCGAGATGTTAAGTACTTGCTATTTGATTTGTGATTTAATATGCTAGTTCTTCTAGAACTCTGCCATGGAGATTATCCAGGCTTCCTCTGAAATACAGTTTTCCTCTCAATTTTGCTTCTATTGCCATTTCAGCATCTTCATTCCAATTATTTATTTTCCCTTTGCTAGTATATCCAACATGCCCACCACAGGCAGAACGTGCGATTTGTGGTAAGGCTGTATTAATATTGCCTTACTGTCCACCTCACAGCAGCCATCTTCATCTTTCTGGATGAGACAACACGTAGGTGTTGGATTTTTTTACTGCACTCAAATGTCCTTTATAAAAATGGCTGAACTCAAGCTGGTTTTTGGCAGTTCTCTCTTTACCTAGATGTTCCCTGATATGTAACTTTTTGTACCGATTGCTCTTTTCTTTCAAAACTCATAGACTGTTTTCCTATTTTAAATATGATTGTGAAGATGGTGATTATTTGCTGACTGTGCAGCTCTTTCTACAGATTAGGAAAAGATTCTTCATGAAAAGGGTTGTCGGGCATTGGAACAGGCTGCCCAGGGCAGTGGTGGAGTCACCATCCCTTGAGGGGTTTAAAAGACATTTCGATGAGGTTCTTAGGGACATGGTTTAGTGCTAGAGTTGAGTTATGGTTGGACTCGATGATCCCGAGGGTCTCTTCCAACCAAAATGATTCTATGATTCCCACATGTTTTCTCCCATTGCTGGATAGGTTAAGTATATCTTTCTGGAAGGAGTTCTAGATGTCTACCATGTTTGAGAGTTGCTCTATCCGGGTGGCTTCTCTAAAACCACAAGTTTGTCCTTTCGAATTTGAAAACCCTATTTGCAGACCTGCTTTTGTCTTCTCCATTGACGTCAAGTCCCCAGTCGACTCTTTGCTTTTTGTGCTGATGAAATGGTCATTAAGTGGCTTTCCTCCTACTGGACTGCTGGCAGCAAACGTCAGCAAGCGTGGAGTTAACGCCTCAAGGAGATCAGTTCTAGCTGCCAAATGCAGTCCTAGAGAAGAAGCCATGCAGGGTCTGGAAGGTGACTTGCACAACTCAAATTAAGTAGATCAGCAGGCCTTTTTGTGCAGCCAGTTCTCAAGTGCATCTTGGTAGAGGAAACAATGTAAGGTCTGCTGTGAAAACACCGTCTTACTCTTCCAGCAGTGTCCTTGGAGCAAATGCACTGAAGATGGTGGAAGGGGCAGTTAAAAGAAAAGAATCAGCTCATAGCTCTGGTCAGTCCAAAGAGAAAAAGAAGAAGTCTGCACTGGATGAGATTATGGAGGTAAAAATTGTGCAGGATCTGTGTCTGTGTAACCCTGTGCACTTTACCAGGGCATCCTTTGAAGTGACCTCAGTTCATGTGGAATTCAGACTTTCGTATCTTAGCAGGCAAAATTATCTCACTTCCCCATTAAAACTGGTTTCTGCTGCTCATCTGTCCCTATTCCACAGACAACTCAGATGTTGGAAGTAAAAGAATACAGACTTTGGAAGAGAAGAAAATATCTAGAAATAAAACAAATATTGACACAAAACAAATATAAATCTCCATCATTTTATTATGGATGCCTGGATCTCATCAGGTTGATTTTTATGCAGCAAGCACATACTGACTTACCCGTATTTAGGGTTTTTCGGGTTTTTTTATTCCCCTTTTGATGTGAGCCTAGAGAATTGATTCAGCTTTTCAAAGGCATGGGAAAGTTGTGGTGAAAGCAGGAAGTAAATGGTGATTATTTTTTGTTGTTCTGTAGCTTGAAGAGGAGAAGAAAAGAACATCTCGAAGAGACTACTGGTTGCAGCCTGTAAGTGTCTTAAAAGTTATAATTATTTTACCAAATACAACCAAATCTTCATCTCTAAAGCCCCAGTTGATTTGTGTGAAGATCCAAGAGCAGCTTCCAAACTAAATTCACTCTTATTTTGCAAGCTGCCAAATGTGAAATGTTACAGTATCTGGGAGGAATTAGTCTGAAGTGTCATATGCCTGACCTCAGATGGGGTGGAATTCTCCAATTAAAGAGTTGTTACTGTGAGTCTTTACAAATCATGTTTAAATCATGATTTTACTGGGACGTAGAAGTCAACATCAGCCTTTGAGCTGAGAGACCTCATCTCAGCTTCTGTTTTTTGACTGGACTTCTAGATCAGGAAGTCTGGCTCTTGACCCATTGAGGACTTTCACATTATATCGTGAATTCAACTGTAGCTGTAGTTGTAAAATAAACAAACGAAAGTATTGCTTTGAGACAGTAATTTAAGGATAAAGACAAGTTTCTGAATGCTGAGTCTTTACCGTTGTCTGTGTCTGGAGTCAGAGCTACCTGAGTGTGCAATTAGTTTAGATTGTGTAGTGGTTTGTATGTACATTTTTGCATTTTATTATTTTTCTCGTTTCAAATATTCCAGGATATCATCGTAAAAATTATAACAAAGAAGCTGGGAGAGAAGTATCACAAGAAGAAGGCAGTTGTTAAGGTAAAGTATGCAAATATGGCATTGGCTAGGCTCTTCTGAGATCAGATAACTTCTGAAGTTTTGTTTCACTGTGCAAGTTGTTCAGCCTTAAGTCAACACTGACAGGAGCTGAAACATCACCCTCACTTTACTGGGACTTATTCTGGGCAAGGAGTGAATCTCTGAATTGGTTTAATGTCATTTACTCAGCGATTCTTTCTGAAGCACTGTTTCGTCCTGCATATTTTGTCCCTATTAAAACATCTGCCTTGGAGAATAGTCCCTTTTTGATATGACCAAGTGCAGTGCAATTGCATTTTAGTCTCAGACTAGTCAGTTTTGCCCATGTGTTTAAACTGGAGGCTGCCTTTGAAAAAGATCCCATTTCTATACAAACACCTGCAGGCTGTCAGCCTCGCTCTGTTTGGAAGAGCTTTTAGCCACTGCCAGTGAAATGATGTTGTGCTGGGCAGTCCAGGGCTCAACAGTCCCTTGCAAAGGTGCCAAAAACGACACTCAGGTGCATTTTGAATGATCGACTAGAGTGTATAGAGCTCAAAATCATTGCTTTTTTGATAGAGATTTGGAAGAGTTTATGAGCCTGGTGTCTGTCTTGTGTTGAGCTCTGAATAGGAGAGGTGGAATGTGGTTTATTCCAGGTGCAAAGATGATCAGTGACATTTCCCTTAATTGAGAGGTAGTAGTATCCCAGTTGTTACTGTGTGGCTTTCAGCCAGCTTTGTCTCCCCTGGGGGAAAGAAACCTCTAATTTACTCTCCTTCTTTGCGAGAATAGCCAAGATAGCTGACCTGAAGGTTGACAAAACCTTCAGAGAAGGCTGACAAAATTAATGGTCAATTAAACCTATCACTGGTGTTCAAGAGGAGCCCTTTTAATCAAGCCTTAAATTCAGAGTGGGGCCGGTCAGCAGTTGGTGAAAGCTGGATGCCTTTAGGACAGCTCAGAGTCCCTTTCTGCTTTTGAAAATGTGCAAGTGCAGACTCATGGTCCTGAGTTTGTTAATTTTGAAATGTAAAATTAAATTTAAAAAAATATTTTATTTTTCTGGTTGGCCTTTGCTTTTCACAACAGGAAGTGATTGACAAATACACAGCAGTTGTGAAGATGATTGATTCTGGAGACAAACTGAAGCTGGATCAGACACATCTGGAAACTGTCATACCCGCACCAGGTATAGCTATTTTGTTCATTTTTCAGTGTAGCTGTCACTGCAAAACTTATATTTCAGTTCTTTTAAACTATAATTCATGTACTTGAAAGTACCATAGCAAGAGCTGTCTTGTTCTTGGGACGGCTTTTTGCGAGCTGGTTTGATCATTTACCAAATATCCCCTGGTTACTTTCTAGGCAATTATTACATTCCTTCTGCTTTGAGACCTCACAGTCATATCTCGTAAGAATTAGATTATTTTCTGAGAAGACAGAAGTGTGTTTAGGAATCGGCTCATTTGATGAGATGAAAGCATCTCTCTTCAGCTGCCAGGAAGCATCTCTGGGAGCCCCGCAGAGCCCTTGGTCATATTTATCCTATATTTTCCCTTCCAAAGTCATGCCTCAAATAGCTGTGGGCACTTGGCGAAGCTTTCCTCACCTCCTGTTTGGTTCACTGGCATTTCTTTGGCTGGCACACATTAATTTTTGTGTGTAGCGTCTGAGCAGCATTTCAGGGAGCAGTCAGGGTAGCGGTGAGCAGAACACAGTGCATGGGGAAGCAGGCTGTAGGATTTGGGGATTTGCAGCTTCTTCAGCAGACCTGCTGCATTCTGTGTTTCTGCAGCTGGTGAGGAGCTGGATGATGGTGTTGGTGAGCACTCTGTGGTGTAAGGGAACTTGCAGGTGAGCTCTGTCACTAGGAGTGACGTCCTGAGGGGACAGCCCGTGTGAGACAGAAGGGAAAGAGGAGGTACACTGAGCCGTTAGTACAGGGAGTGGGATGTGGAAGAAATGGATTTTGCTTCTTGATGTAGTTTCAGTTGTTTCAGCCTACAGTACGTGTAGCCAGGAGCAGTAAATGGAGCTGTGCTTTGGAAATGGGCAGGTTGTTATGTGTCTGCTTCTGGGCTTCCCAGTTTAAGAAGGACAAGGAATTACTGGAGAGAGTTGAGCAGCGGCTACAGAGATGAGGAGGGGTCTGGAGCATCTTTCTGATGAGGAGAGACTGAGAGAGCTGGGGCTGTTCAGCTGGAGAAGAGAAGCTGAGAGGGGATCTCATCAGTGCTGATAAATATTTCAAGGGTGGGTGTCAGAGGATAGACCAGACTATTCAGTGGTTCCCAACAACAGGATGTGGGGCAATGGGCACAAAATGAAGCACAGGAGGTTCCATCTGAATATGAGGAGAAACTTCTTTCCTTTGAGGTGCCAGAGCCTGGCCCAGGCTGCCCAGAGAGGTTGTGGAGTCTCCTTCTCTGCAGACATTCAAACCCGCCTGGACACCTTCCTGTGTGATCTGCTCTGGTGACCCTGCGTTAGCAGGGGGGTTGGACTGGGTGATCTCCAGAGGTCCCTTCCAACCCCAATCATTCTATGATTCTGTAAGGCAAAGCTGGGAGCTGCTTGCTGGAGCTGCTGGGAGAAACCTTCTCTTTGCCTGCAGTCAGTGGAGTTGAACACAACTTCATCAAAAGAAGCTGGGAGCCCTGTTGTGTAACTTTTTTCCTATTTTCTCATTCAGGCAAGAAAGTGATGGTATTAAATGGTGGTTACAGGGGAAACGAAGGCATCTTGGAGTCTATCAATGAAAAGAAGTTTTCAGTGACAATAATCATCGACTCTGTAAGTATGAAACACTGCAAGATTTTGTTTGCATAGAGCACTTTTCATGTGTACATTGGAGAGCTTTCACAAAGGCAGATGCTGTCGTTAATCCTGTCTTACAGGTGGGATTTATTTACGGTGTGCAAAATGCTGTCACCTCCCACCTATTCCCAACCAGTAGGAAAACAGCCACATATTCCCCACTGCAGACGGATGTTCTGCAGTTTGCCTTTAAAAAGATGCCAGGATGCTGGTTTTGTCAAGTTTTGAACTTGAAAGAGACTTGCAAAGCGTTTTGTGTATTTATTTTGAATGTGGCTGTTGTTGTACTATTTTGTGGAAAGGTGAAAAATGTGAAATATGCAAGGAGGTGAATTCTCTCCTGCCTTTTCCAGACTGAACATGAGGCTTTATGTGCTTGTCTTGTTCATAGTTAACAATTACGGTTGTTTCTTTTGGGTTTGGGTTTGCACTGGGTTTTTGTTTGGTTGATTTGTTGTTTTTTGTTGTTGTTTTGGGGGTTCTTGTTTGGTTTTGGTGTTTTGTTTGTTTGTGGTTTGTTTTTTTGTGCATATTTGTTTTTTGTTTCTTTGTTTGGTTTACGTGTCACCTTTTCCTGGGCTAAAATTAGGCCGTGTCATCCTGTCTGTGTGGCTACTTCTTCATTCTCTTCTGCAAAACCAATCTTTAAAGTCATTGATGCAGGAGAAAGGATGTTGGCTCAAAGTCAGATTTCTTAAACACAGCTTTCAGGAGAGAGACCCTGTTAGGATCCCATTTGAAGAAGGGCTGCAGAAACTCAGCCCATATTGGATTTTGAAGAATTTGCTTGAGAACAGACTGTGCAGTTATCCTGATCGCAGAAGGAGCGTTAGTTGGAGCTGAGGATCGTGATAACATCGGTCCTGGAAAACCAGGGTAGTGTTTCATAGAATCATAGAATGATTTGGGTTGGAAGGGACCTTCAAAGCTCATCCAGTGACCCTCCTGCCATGAGCAGGGACATCTTCACCAGCTCAGGTTGCTCAGAGCCCCATCCAGCCTGGCCTGGGATGTCTCCAGGGATGGTTCATCCACCACCTCTCTGGGCAACCTGGGCCAGGCTCTCACCACCCTCAGGGGCAACAATTTCTTCCTCGTTTTTTGTTTCTAGTTCTCGTGCTTGTAGGTGTTAAGATTTCCCTTTCCTGCATGAGCTCTGAGTCTATACATTAAAAAAGAGTGAAACTACTGCTGGAAACCAATGAAGTCTGTGAGAGTTTTCTTATTGTTTGTAGGGTGACCAGAATTTTTATAGATAAGAAGTTTGTGTTGAAAATTAAATTGTTTTCTACTTAAAAGTTCACAGTGAATTAATTCAAAACATCTGCTGTTTGCCCCAAAATCACAAGAACTTTAACTATCACAAATAGCATCTTGAAAGTGAAAAGATTTCTGGGACAGCGTTGAGACCCTGTCACATTTTTTCTGGTCAGGCTGAAAATAAAGAAACAGAAAACATTGCGTCATGACCGACTCGCAAACCTGCAGTTTTTTGGCTGCGTTCTGCTACGCACGCCCTGTCCAGCGTCCGGTGTGCAGTTATACGTGGTTTTTGGGCAGAACACTTAAACAGAAAAGTGGTCGTTGTGTTTTTACTGGGTGCAGCACTGAGTAAAAAAGCGAATGCCTGTGATTCCCAGCGCTGTTCATTTTGGTTTTGTGTCTTGAAAAATGTCTAAACGTGATGAGATTTCTTACAGCCCACTTACCCATCTTATTTTAAGCTCCCTATTGGGGATTCAGTAAACAAACAGGTTTATATTTTGATCTTATTTCTTCTACTATGTCGTTCTCCAGGGACCTTTAAAAGGACGCCGGGTTGAAGATATCCAGTACGAAGACGTTTCCAAACTCGCCTGAGGCGCTAATTGTGGATCAGAAAAGGTTTTGATTCCCAAAAAATCTTTCTGCCATCTTGCAGGCAGACACAAGACTCTACTGTGTCAGGGTTTTAATTGTGTGTGCGTGTGTATTTATAATGTATATAGCAATTAACCGCAAGCAAACTGGATTTATTTAAAGATCATTATGGATTTATTACATAAAATGTTTGTGGAAATCTTATCGGGGAAATATTTCACCTGATTCTATATCGAAGTTGTGTTATAATATTTGTTTCATTTTCCTTTTGTAAAACATAGCAGACAGCTGCAAGCTGGAAGATTTTATTCACTGAAATATATTAGCAGTTCCATAAGAGAGAGAATTACCTACAAGTAGCTGCTTGAGGCAGGCGGTGTGTGTCAAAGCCAGGGGAGTTTAAACAACACATTTCTCGAGTTTGCAGCCAAAAGTGAATTCTGGCTGCAGGAACAAGGGAAGGGATCAGGAGAGTAGCAGGAAGGTAACAGTGCCGCAAGGGATTATTTTCCTCGGTCTTGTCAGAATGATCTGGTTTATTAATTGCTGTCATAGATTTATTTTTGCTTAGCACATCAGTGGCGGTAGAACTCAAGTCATCACTCCTCTGTCATCTTGTTTGTCAGGGTTCCTAATAGTAAGAATATGCAGTTTATCTTCAGTTGGAGCCCAATATGGGTGTTACTTGTGGGGTTTCTCAAATGCCAGCAGAAGTGTGTGCAGATACAAACTGGTGATTTCTCTTTTGGTTTTCCAGACTCTTGTCTTTTGTTCGTGCTTCCGTTGTCACTCTGCTACATGAGTAACATAAGCCATGCTAAATGATGTAACATTACCATTTTATTATTATTATTTTTTTTAAATGTCACATTTTGCACAATGTTTAATTTCTAAGGCAGTTCAGGAATAAACATAAACCCTTCTCAGGTCACTGTATTTCTTATCAACCTTTTAAGTGTTGGTTTGTGTCTACCACAGAGCACAGCAGAGCGCCCAGCTGATGTCCTGATGTGCAAGAGAGATGCACATTGTCCCAGGCAAAGTACAAACCATCACCCGACGGCCTGGTCTGCCCCTGGCTGGGTGTGTGTCTCTGGAACCCAATGGAGAGAAAACCGACAGCCCCATCCCCTTGAGGGGAGATCTCAGCTGAGGGCAGGATGCCGTCGTGATCACAGAATCACAGAATGTCGGGGATTGGAAGAGACCTCGAAATCTCATCCAGTCCAATCCCCCCGCCGGAGCAGGAACACCCAGCTGAGGTNGTCACCCCTCGGTCTCCTCCAAGCTCCACAGCCCCAGCTCCCTCAGCCTTTCCTCACACAGCAGATGCTCCACTCCCTTCATCATCTTCATTGCCCTACGCTGGACTCTCTCCAGCAGTTCCCTGTCCTTCTGGAACTGAGGGCCCACAACTGGACACAATATTCCAGATGCGGTCTCACCAGGGCAGAGTAGAGGGGCAGGAGGACCTCTCTGACCTACTGACCACCCCCATTCTGATTCCCCCCAGGTCCCATTGGCCTTCGTGGCCACAAGGGCCCAGTGCTGGCTCATGGTCACCCTGCTGTCCCCAGGGCCCATGATGTGCACATGGGTTATCTGGCACTTTAAAAGCTCAAGGCCGCTAGAGGCAAAAGTCACTGTTCCTTGTCTCTTGCCTCAAAGGTTCAGTGTCTTGTTGATTTTTGGTTTCCAGGGGACCCCTGCAGGAAACGCTGAAAGATTGCAGAGGTTTGGTGAAGCAGCTGCTGTCTGTAGCAGTCTGAGGTAAACTCGCGCAGGACATCAGATGAATTCGCTGAGGTCCTGGACATAAAATGCAAGACAGAGTCAAGCAGTAACACGGTATCTGGAGAATGGAGTGAGTTGAGAGAAGGGAACGGAGCTGGGGAAGGGGCTGGAGCACAAGTGTGATGGGAGCGGCTGAGGGAGCTGGGGGGTTCAGCTGGAGAACAGGAGCTGAGGGGAGACCTTCTGATCTCTGAACTGCCTGAAAGGAGCTTGGAGCTGGGGGGGTCGGGCTCTGCTCCTAAGAACAAGTGATAGGACCAGAGAAAATGGCCTCAAGTTGTGCAAGGGAAGGTTCAGTTGGATATTAGGAAGAATTTCTTCATGGAAAGGGCTGTTGGGCATCGGAACAGGCTGCCCAGGGCAGTGGTGGAGTCACCATCCCCAGAGGGGTTTAAAACACATACAGATGAGGTTCTCAGGGTCATGGTTTAGAGGTGGACTTGGCAGTGTTGAGTTAATGGTTGGACTCGATGACCTTAAAGATCTTTTCCAGCCAAAATAATTCTATGGTTCTAAGAATGGAGAATTATGTGGAAGGGAACCGGAGACAGAAGACACGCTTGTCTGTAAATACAGGCTCTTTTTGCAGCCTGGATTGTGTAAACAGCTCTGCTGTTTCTGAAATAACAGGTACTGACTGAGCAGAGCTGTGCAGGAGAGTAACGAGAGTAAGTGAAAAAACAGAGCAGCTTCTGAATCACTGAAAATGATTGCACTTACTGTTCTGGACCCTGAGGAATTAAAGTGAACATAATAGATGTGTAAGGTTACAAATTGTGTGGAGAAGACATGAGAATGATTATTCATTGCTTGTATTCACACAGAAGCTGGGAAACAAGGAAATCACTGATTTGGGAACTTAAAAACACCCTCAGCGCACGGATCCTATTTAAACCGGGGAACTCGCTGCCGCAGGATGTTGTGGAGGCCAAAGATAATAAATGAGTTCAAAGGAACGCTGAATGGTTTGTGGGAAAGTTGTTTACGTTTCCGAGAGCTACTTTGGAAAGACGCTTCAAACACATTGGTCCTCTCACTGTGGACACCATGGCTGCCAGAAAGGTCACGTACCAGCCTTTAGTTTATAAGGAAACCAAAGTTCCGAATGGCAAGTGGGTTACCTGAGACCCCTTCCTAGATTAGGGCTGCTGAGAAGGATCTGGCCAACACTATTTTTGTAGGGTTGCCAGAAAGTGGAGTTTTGAGTCTGTCTCTAGGTACATACACACACATATTTGTTTCGCTACTGCTCTCATTCATTGTTGGATGTTCTTGACGAGTTAAGGCATCTTTCGGGAGCTTATCTCGCTGGGAAGGAAGCTTTTAGTACTGATGGTGATTTGTATTCAGTCTGAATGTTTCCTGCTTTCGCAGATATGCATCTTTGTGTGAACTCCACTGTGATGCTGAAATTTTCACAAAAAACGGACTGGAGGTTGTCTTGGGCTCGTGTAATTCATTTCCCTGCGATATGGCAGCATTGGTTATTTCGAGGACGTTCCTCACCCCTGGTTAACCCGTCTTTAAGAGTGGAGACTCCTCATGATACCCATTGTTCCTTTCCTGTTAAATTTCCTTTGCATCTAATGCACATTGTCCTTTTTGCCCCGTCCAGCAGTGCATGAACTTAGATTTTCCCAGCAGTCTGAAAAAGCAAAGGTGTAATTATTAAATCTGCTTGTGTGTGTTACCCACACTGCATGAGCCCGAATACCGTTGCAAATCTGCTATAAAATGTGCATTACAAAATAGCTGAAAATTTTAACGGAGTTTACTATCCAATAAATCAGACACGGCAAGAGCAAGGTACATGTACTACAACCCAGCATGTCACTTTATTACAGATTTCATTTTTTAACAGAAAAGGGAGTTACATTCCTTTGAAACGCTGATCATTTATAAAGCAAATGGTGGTGAAGTCACCCTCGGCTGATCTGGCTTGACAGGCTGGCTCTTCAGAAGAGTTGTTTTGGCATGAAGGAGCAGATCAGGAATTTTTTATAATGAACTGGTTTTGTGTTGGAGCATTCAGGGTTTCTTCAGAAAGCTGTACAGGGTGCGGACGAGGTAATCTTTGTAGTGGCCGTCGATGAACCCTTTCCCGCTGTTGTGCACAAACCAGCACTGCACCTCCGTCCCGAGCACGCGGTCCGTCCTGTAGTCCTTCTGCAACCCCCTGTGAGGAAGAGGCCGCTCAAAATGAAGGTCGCAACCCGACAGGACGACATTAATAGTCACAGAATCGTTTTGATTGGAAAAGATGTTTAAGATCGTCAGGTCCGACCTTTAATCTAACAGTGTCTAGTCCACCACTAAACCGTGTTTGTAAGACCCTACGTGTCTTTTAAACAGCTCCAGAGATGGTGACTCCACCACTGCCCTGGGCAGCCTGTTCCAGTGCCCGACAGCACTTTCTGGGAAAAAGTGTTTCCTAATTTCCAATTTAAACCTCCCCTTGTGCAACTTGAGGCCGTTTCGTTCTACTGCTTGTAACCTGGGAGAAGAGACTGACAGACCCCTGGCTCCAAGCTCCTTTCAGGCAGTTCAGAGATCAGAAGGTCTCCCCTCAGCTCCTGTTCTCCAGCTGAACCCCCCAGCTCCCTCAGCCGCTCCCATCACACTTGTGCTCCAGCCCCTTCCCCAGCTCCGTTCCCTTCTCTCAACTCGCTCCAGCACCTCAAGGCCTTTCTTGGTGTGAGGGGCCCAAAACTGACCCCAGGATTTGAGGTTTGTCCTCCCTGGTGCCCAGTCCAGGGTCACTGCTGGGCCTGCTGGCCACACTATTCCTGACACAAGCCAGGATGCTGGCGGTGTTTTTGGCCACCTGGGCACACGCTGGTTCATATTCAGCCGCTGTCACCAACACCCCAGATCCTTTTTGCACTGGGCAGCTTTCCAGCCGCTCTTCCCAGAGCCTGTAGCGTTGCTCATTCATTCTGCTCATTCGTGGCACTGCTCTGCTAAAGCGGTGAGATGTGTGTCTTCCACCAGCAGAAAGTGGAAACAACCCCAAAATGCCATTAATTTTACACTTCTATGAGCTTATGGGCCCTTTTGTGGGGGTCTCAGACATTTTGACAGGGCCTGGCCAAGGCCAGATGCTGGGCAGCTGTAAGGACACAACAGTTCGTGCAAGAGTATGAAAGAACCCAACTTGTTCAATTTGCTGGAGGGAGTCGAGCGGAGAGCTACAGAGATGCTGAGGGGTCTGGAGCATCTTTTTAATGAGGAGAGAGTGAGAGAGCTGGGGCTGTTCAGCTGGAGCAGAGAAGCTGAGAGGGGATCTCATCAATGGTTATCAATATCTCAGGGTGGGTGTNTCTGTGATTTTGTCCCAAGTGTTTCACTAACTGCTAAAACCAGATTATTAGCAGAGAGAAAACAGGGATTTTTTTCCCCCGAGATCCTTGAGACTTAATAAGCCTGTGCTCATCGATGTCATTAAAAAGACAGATTTAGAAAGAGAGGAATACAATATGTTATTCCTACCTGGTAACAGTGAGTTTGTTGCCTTTCACTTCCATGATTGCTTGTGGTTTCTCTGGATCTTGCCCAGGTCTTTGGTCGTGGATATGCACTTCTGGTTCAGACGTAAACTGACCTGATCAAAGAGAGGTTTAAAGCTCTTTGCGTGTCCTGACTTTTGGGGCTGTTGTGGAAGCTGCTGCCAGGCGTTTTTGGAAAAACAAATAGGCTGCATCACATGGATCACAGGGCACCGTGTCTCCAGCGCCATCAGATCAGGAGGGTAAACAGCTTTGCTTTTGAAACAGCAAACTTCTAAATAGACAGATTGGAGCTGAGAAGAGTATTTGGGAAAACAACCTCTGCTGCACAGGGTTCCCACATCTTAAAAGGAGCCTTGGGTGGGTCCAGGGCTGATTCTCCCTGTGAATGGAGCCCTTGGGTTTCTTTTATGCCATTGCTGTCGTTCAGGGGAGAGCTGAGTTATGAATGTTTGCACAGAAATCTTATTAGAAAGAAGGTTTGAAGGGTTTGTTTCAGTCTTTTTATTTTCAACCTGCAGCAGATTAGCCATGCCAGGAAAGCCCTGTCACTGTCTCCAAGTCTAGTCAGGCTTGTTTGGAAAACACCCTCCTCAGCTGGGATGAGGAATAATCTCTAGTCCCAGATGTTCTGCAATGTCCTTGGGGCTTCCTGCACATTACAGGTATCTCTCTCATTTTCTATTTAAATAATTTTCACACCTTCTCCGTCAGGACGCCAACACCAACGAGTTCACTCAAAGATCTAGAAAACCCTTCCTAGTGCCACCCCATTCCCATCGCCCGACCTGCAGCCTTTACCTATCAGCCCGTGGGCTTCAGGAGAGAACTGGTTTTCAGGAGGAATGTAGATTCCCAGGAAGTTGACATTAACTGGGTGATTCTTCCACACACGGTGCAGCACAACCATGAAGGACATCTCCTCGCCCATGGTGATGGTAACGTTATTTTCTTTCTTCACAGATATAAGAAGCCTAGCAGAGGTGAACCAAAGGGAGGACTTAGTTCAGCTGCCCACACGGAAGCTCTCAGGCCCCTTAAGATGCTCTTGGGTATTAGAATAACCGCACAGGGATGACAGATAAGACAGAGGATCCATCAGAAACCCACAGCCTTGGGAGGGGTACCCAGAGGCCTGGCAGGACAATGCCTAGTAGGACTGGTACTTCGTGCCCATGTTCAGGCAACCAAATCTTTCCCTACAAATTTAAGCTCTTGCTATAACGATTGGAGATTTTGGAAGCGACGCATTTGCCTGGAAACATGTCTAGTGCTGTAGGGTGTCCTACGTGGCTGCTAGCTGTTAATCTGAAGGTGAAGGTCTCCTGGATGTTATGAGTTGCGTCTCCCATCACATCAGGAACCCTGAAGGTATCTCAAATAACATTAGGTGCTCGTGTTTAGGCAACTGAATCCTGGTCTCAACTAATGCAGTCAGCAGTAGGGAGAGGAATTCAGCTCTTTCTACTTGTGTCTGGTCAACTGAATCACTGTCTTGACCCTGCTGCCTAATTTCATTAGCTGTAACGAGAGCTTAGACATCAAGCTAAGATTCACACACGTGGTTAGGCACCCTGTGACCTGGATCCCACCCACACCTGGGTCAGTCCAATGCTGTTGTTCCGAATGTTTTCCACAGGGCAGACAACGAACGCTCAGCAACTTACTGTTTCCGAATGATGTGCCCCGTGTCCGACCAGGTCAGCGTGATGCTGTAAGATCCATCTTTCAGTGTTATTGTTTCTGTGGTGATCTCCACCTTCAGGCCTTTGTTTTTGAAATAAAACCCAATTTTACCGAAGTATGTGTTGAGTTTCTTGTTCTCCATTTTCTTGGCCCCAACGAGCTGCCCGTTGACCACAACTCCTGTGAAGAGCAGAGAAGCAGATCTTGCCTAAGTCTTGGAGCACCGCTTAGAGACTTGGAGGTCTGATCTCAGCAGGGAATACCATGGGATCAGCAGAAACAAGTGGCCATCCTCACAGTGAAAAAGTTTTTCCTAATAGCTCACGCCTACTCTGAATTTCACCTGTTGCACGTTGTTTCTGTCACCTCTTGTCCTTCAGCTATGTATCTTCTTTGGCTCTTATTTTCTTAAGATTGACCCAACTCAGCTGTCTCAACTTCTCCCTGTACATACTTTGCTCCAGCCCTATAACAATCTTGGTGGTCACCACCGAATTTAATCCAGTTTGTCACCATCTTTCTTGTACTGGCAAACCTCAGACTGGGCCCAGTACTCCAGATGTGAAAGGATATAACCACTTTCCCCTGCTCCCTCCAAACACCTTTCAGACCTGAGAGAAGAAAAGTGTGCTGTAAAGTAAATCAGGTTTTATTTCCTTACCAGTACCAGGATCAGAAACCAAGTTTAGGATCTTTCCAGGCTCTGAGTTGATATTGAAGCAGATGTTCCTTTGGCTCTTGGGCAGGTGTATGATGAAATGTGGGTCATTGTCAACTGAAATACAGAAAAGAAACAGGTGAGAGAAGCTGGTACCTGCCCTACAGGTAAGGGAGACAAAGACTGAGATGCTTTCCTCAGAGAATTTTGAAGCATTTTTTGGGACTCCTCAGAGTAGAAGGAGGGCCTTTTCCACCTCTGTGGTAGCTAAGGAAGTTCTCAGATGCTCCTCAAAAAAGCCCCTCAGACACTTTCTCCTCATAGCATGGAGAGTGTCGGTCTCTTCTTCCAAGTAACAAGTGATAGGACGAGAGGAAATGGCCTCAAGCTGTGTTAGGGGAGGTTTAGATTGGATATTGGGAACAATTTCTTCCTGGAAAGGGTTGTCAGGCATTGGAACAGGCTGCCCAGGGCAGTGGTGGAGTCACCATCCCTGGAAAGGTTTAAAGATGCAGAGATGAGGTTCTTAGGGACACGGTTTAGTGACGTTGTTAAGTTATGGTTGGACTCGATGATCTTAAGGGTCTCTTCCAATCAAAATGCTTCTATGATTCTACATACTTCCCCTGTTTAAGGAAAGGACGTGACATCATTGGCTTGAGGAACACCACCACGTGCAGTGAACTGCTGGTTTAACCGGTCAGCTGCACACTAGGGTGCCACAGGCTGAACCTGGAATTCTAGGAGCTAAGCCTTATTTTTTCATGATGAAACATCCCAGGACATCACTCTCTCAAACTAAGAAGCTCTCAGACACATCACAACTCCATATCACCATACTGATGCTGGATAAAGATAGGTCCTGCCTACAAACTCCCCTGAGGAATACAATCCAGGACTTGTTCTCACAGTACGTTTAACACTCTGGTGTGACTGCCCCCCCTGGAAGTCACATATTCTTTAAAATTTGCCTCAAATGAGACAAAGACCCACACCTAGCACTGAAAGGAGCTGCCTCCAGTCTCATCTTGAAGTGCAAAGCACTGCCCAGCTCTTGCTAGTTTGGTGGTGGTTGGCACCTCCCTGTCAGCATTCACAGATGTGCCCATAACCAGTGTTGTCTATGGGGATAGCCAGGCCAGCTTCCATTTATTCACTGGTGTTTCTCACCTTTTGGAAGTATTTAACTCTTCCTGTGTGCTAGATAAATCCTGGGCCCTTGACCAGGAGTGTCTTCATGGGAAACAGTAGAGTAGGTGCCCTCCAAGGGGTAAAGGAGCTTTTGAATGTCTTGAATCTTTTGAATGTATTGAATCTCTTGAATATAGATCTCAATCATTTTTCCTTATTCTCATCAACTACTTGATCTTCCTCAGCTTGGTACCAAGGCCTGTTCTGATCAACATTTCCAGGAATAAAAAAGAATTTCCAGTCCAAATTACGTGTATAAGATGGACAGGTAACTTTGCCTTGCTCACCCTCTTTTCCAAGCAGTTTCTTGACTAGCCAAGGTCTTAGATTAACCCTTGAGCTATGCTGAGAAGGAGTTTGATAGTTCTTTGTTTGATAGTTATGTAAATACAGACATCTGCACACAGGCACACTCCCAGAGTTATAGTAGTTATGCTGCTTTTATAGGCAAAGGCTCTCACAGCTGTTTTGTTTAAGTAGGCACTAAACTGTGGCAATGGCCCAAGTATTAACGGGATCCGTCAGTCATCAGTGCATTCAGAGATTTTTATCTTCCGCAGAACATTTGTCTGTCATTTGCAAGGGCAGTAACTTTACATTAGCTTTGCTACTGCAGAAAAGCCGAACCTGAGCTCAGTGAACAGCCTCAGCCTGGGGGAAGCACGCAACACAAGATGGGGTTGCTGGGATCCCATTAGGATCTAAACCAGTCTCGTCTTCATAACTTAGAGCATATTTTTGCAAGTTCATCTATTCAAAGTCAAAACGACTCAGCATTTTATAAAGAAAAGCTTGATCTTTGGCCACTAAACAGATTTGCAAAAATTTGACTGGGGTGGCTGAGATTTGGGATGCACGTGATTGTGGCTGCTCAGACCTTCAGCAGAGGCTGCGTTGGGAACCTTTCACACTGAGGTCCTCTGCAACAGCAGTGAAGTAGCTTTACCGGCTATTCACAGCAGCTGATTTCTTCTCTTGTGGACTGGCCCCTAAATGAAGATATAGCTTTTACAACAACTCAGAAAACTCAACAAGAAAAAAATAGGACAACCGATAGGCTCTTGCAGCACTGTAGAGCTTAGCATCTTGTCACAGAAGCTGAAATTCCCAATGTGCCCAATAACTTTGCTTGTATCACCTTTGTTTGTTTAATGGGTGATGAGTGTTGCTGCCTGATGTTTCTTTGCAGAGAAATACTGTAGCTTTTACCTCTGTTTATGCTCAGAGAAGACACAGGAGGGCTCCTTTGCTCAGGCATGAAGCTGACTGGTACAGCCGTGACATTGGCCCAGGCTGGGATGCCTTTGTTGTTATTATTAGGTGCATTTGGAGTTAATCCTAGAGTACCTGTTAAATAACAGTCATAATTAGGTTTTCGTTAGTACTCACACAGTTAGTAGGGTAATTTTTAAAGTCATGCAGTAGATCAGAGCCTGATGTCATTCTACCAATGCAAAGCAAGTGCAACACTCTTTACAGTAGACAGATTTGTATAATGAGGTAAACGATTTACTCCAGTGTCTCACCAGAGGAATATGACTTACCAGGGCAGCTGAACTAACCATAAGCTATTGGTGAAAAATGGAACCTGACTTTTAAACTCTTATCACAGAATCACAGGATGGTTGGGGTTGGAAGGGGCCTCTGGAGATCACCCAGTCCAACCCAGCTGCTAACGCAGGGTCACCAGAGCAGATCACACAGGAAGGTGTCCAGGTGGGTTTGAACGTCTGCAGAGAAGGAGACTCCACAACCTCTCTGGGCAGCCTGGGCCAGGCTCTGGCACCTCAAAGGAAAGAAGTTGCTCCTCATATTCAGATGGAACCTCCTGTGCTTCAGTCTGTGCCCGTTGCCCCTCATCCTGTCGTTGGGCACCACTGAACAGAGTCTGGTCCATCCTCTGACACCCACCCTGAGATATTGATAACCATTGATGAGATCCCCTCTCAGCTTCTCTTCTCCAGCTGAACAGGCCCAGCTCTCTCAGTCTTTCCTATTCATGTGAATAGGTGTCATTTCAGCAAAGCTCCCAATGCAGGGGCTTAAGTGTTTTACCAAAGCTGCGTTTTAAAAAATTAGCATGTGGTAAAAAGCTTTGCTGATTGGGTCCCTAGTTTGGGGTGCCTGAGAAAAGGAAGGACTCTTTCTGCATGCCCAATGATAACCCAAATGCATAAAGGTTGCAAATAAGTGCAAGCATCTAAAATGTGATCCCCTTACATATCCCATTCTTCTAGAGGTCTCTGCCTTCTCCATGACAGAGGAAGGAGAAAGTAACATATGCTCCTTCTCTCCCATTTAGTTCGTAAAGCAATAAGATCTTAAATGGTCTATAAAAGTTGGTTTGTTTTAATATGTTGGGCTGAGAACAAGAGCTGATGCAGGGCATGTATTCACGTATGTTGGCTGTGCTCTGAAAAAGAGTACATGGAAAAAACAGCTGGGGGACAACAGCAGGACGGAAGATTGCACATCTAGATCTTCTAAATCAGTCAGCATCTTATTTTTTGAACCGCTAAGTCAGACCATGTGCTGTTTTTACACAGGCAGAGTTATTTCTGTTAACACAGTTTTATGCGAAGTTAGTGCAGATAATAAAGGAACTAAAAACTGGACAGAGAATTCTGAGTATCCAGGTCATATTAATTTCACACTATTATGTATGAAGAAGATCTCTCATGCACGGTCTCGTTTTGCAATAAGTCTGTCATGGTAAAAGAACAATTAGTCAATCCTCTGAAAAGTGAGTAATTTCAGTGGAAGACAGTGTAGCTGTGATGAGAGTTGTGTAAGAACAGACAGAAAAATCTATTTCAGATTGCCCATTCTATGCCTTGTGTATGCAAACTTTTTAGTACAGCCCATGTGTTGCACAATCCTCAGCACAGATTTACTTTGATATTATTTTACAAGCTCTGTCCTTTGCTAAGGTTCAAAAGTCAAGCCCCATTGCCCCTGAATCCACAGATGCCTTGATCCTTATTTCAGTGCTGTTGACTATTCCATCAAACACAAAGACAGAAGGACCTATGATAAAATTGCTTAAATCCTCTGCATCATCTAAATAAAGATAATTGTGGTCTGAATTAGTCAGCTGGTGCTACGTATAATGAATTCATTATACACAAATGCAATACACGCTATTTCTGTGCTGAACTGTTTGGTGGTTGTGAGTTGTAGCATGAACTACTTAATGTCTCTTTGGGTCCCAGCTACAGAGTTTAAAATTGAGAAGAAGAATAAATGAACCTAAAAATAAAAATTAATGGACATAAGAACCCCATTTCATTGATCCAGCATCAGGACATTTTAATGGTTATCTGTGAGCATGAGAACTGAGCATGCAGGACATACACTTGGGGTTTCAGCAAAGTCACAATCACTTCTGGAGTGAAATGCCAGGTAGATGCTGTTGTCTGTTGCTGTAATGTGGGTTCCTTCTTTCCTTTACAACCAATTGTAAACTCTCCCTTTTATTAAGAGGTTTTAAATCACCAGACTTAGTTGTTCCAGGATTTGATCTCTTATTTTCAGTGCTTCCATTGCTTCACACTGTCAGTGTTTTCCTGACAGTAACAATTGGGCTTTTCAGATCACTGACCAGTGAGGGCACAAAATAGCTGCTGTTAAGTTTCATTGGAAGCACATGGCTGTGCAGGGATGACTTTGGGGCTGCCAGACACCCACTGATGTCAACAGCAATTGCTTTGAGATTGGCTCTACCATAAAATGCCAGAGCAAGCCAATTCTGCCTCTTTGGCTAAGCATAAAGTTTCTGTAACAAAGGCCTTGGAACACATATTGAAGAAATGGATTTAAAGGAGAAATCCAGAAGTGTAATTTATAAGGGACTCTCTGTAAGACAACTCAGATTCCATGTAGGCTTGTGGCTGATTGATAATAATCTTAGGAAACTTCCGAGGCGTAGAAGTGGTGATAAAATATGGTTTAGTCAATTCAACAGCTTCGATGCAGGGAACTAGGCATATCTGTCCTAGTAAGAAGACGCTCAATCTGTGACATTGTAAGCTTATTGGAAACCTCATAATTGCAATGTTGGCACATTCAGTCCTCTCTGAAGCCAATGGCTCCAAACAGTACTTGTGTGACAGGATGGCCTCAAAGTGACTGAAGACTTGCTCAGCTTTCACTGAAAATACAGGTTATCCTGAGGGCACTGGTGGATGAAAGATTGCAAATGAGCCAGCAATGAGTGCTTGCAGCCTAGAAGGCAAATTATATCTCGGGCTGCGTCAAAAGGAGCATGGACAGCGGGTCAGGGAGGTGATTCTGCTCCACTCTGGTGAGACCCCACCTGCAGTGCTGGTCCAGTTCTAGAGCCCTCAGCACAGGACACACATGGACCTGCTGGAGGGGGCCAGAGGAGCCCCAGAAATGATCCGAGGCTGGAACAGCTCTGCTGGGAGGATGGGCTGAGAGAGTTGGGGTGTTCAGCTGGAGAAGAGAAGCTCTGGGGAGACCTTGTTGCGGCCTTTCAGTGCTTAAAAGGGGCTGATAAGAAAGATGGGGACAGATTTGTTAACAGGGCCTGTTGTGATAGGACAAGGGGTGATGGTTTTAAACTAAAGGAAGGGAGATTCAAGCTGGACATGAGGAAGAAATTTTTTATACTGAGGATGGTGAGAGCCTGGCCCAGGTTGGCCAGAGAGGTGGTGGATGAACCATCCCTGGAGACATCCCAAGCCAGGCTGGACGGGGCTCTGAGCAACCTGGTCTGGTGAAGATGGCATGGCAGCGGTGGGACTGGATGAGCTTTGAAGGTCCCTTCCAACCCAAACTATTCTATGATTCTGTGATCCTCTGTACACAAACACCTGGATTGAAAAATTAACTCGATTGTTCTTCCACCACGAGAACAAAGCCAAAATACAAGGTAGTAATGGACAGACTGAGACACTGACCTGGGCAGCAGCCCCTTCTGGGGTCTTTGGGCTGGTCTGCCAGCATTATTTCATCCTTTTCGGCGTTCTCTATCAGCATGGCTGTGAAGGGAGTAACAATATGATGGTCAAGAGACATCTGTAGGATGGATTTGGTGATGTTCCTCTTCAAAGCTGCAGTGGGGGCTGTGTTTCTGGGTGGAAAACAAAACAGAAGGCATGGTTAGCAGCTCTACAGGGCAGCTGCCCTGACAATACCTCCACAGACTGGTCATAAAGCCAAACTGGCAGGTGTTGAAAGAAGGAAAGGCTGAAGGCCCATGTGAATGCTCTCTCCATGAGAAAACTATTCTTGGCTTCTGTGGGTTTTGGTCCAGACTCAAAGAAGTCCAGTCCATCTCCTGGTCTCAGCAGAAGACTTCGTTCTACTTAACCCTTCCGTAGGTTTTACTCAGGCTCTGTAAGGCAAATCTCCCATTCATTTCGTTCACTCAGCCTCACAGTCAGGTCTGTTTGACCCTTATTCCGAATTAACTGCTCTCAAACTCTGTTCCCTGATATCTGTGAGAACTAAAACAGGAGTAACGTGACTGAAAATATCAACTGCTGTTATTCTGATTTGTTTACCTTACCCATTTGAACCCCTGTGAGCAGCCTCATCGCTGTGGTCTCAGAGGGGACCAGACTGCCCTCAACCTTCACTTCCCTCCCATCACAGACCACATTTCTCCTCACCTCTCTGCCAGCATCTGGTTGACAGTCAGGTAGGCCCACAGCTTCCTAGTGAAATCAGGATCCGCATATTTGTCTTTCTTCATGAAGCCATCCAGTTCTTCAACATCTCGCAGGGTTTCCATGACGAGCTCTGCGTTTGCCTACTCAGTCAGTGGGAAATAGAGATAATGCAGGGTGAGCCAGGAGAATGCGGTGGCTTTGTGTTCCGTCTTGGCACATCTGGCATTAAGGATCTGCTCTGGCCCTGCCTGTGGTCACTTCTAGATTGGAAATTCCTAGCACCGTTGACCTGACTGCCATGGGGAGTTGTCCAAGAGGGTTTTCTGTTAAAGATACTTCTAATAACAGTGGATTAAATAGGTAAAGGAGCAGTCAACATTAACCAAAGCGCATACTACCACATGCCAAAAGAAGAGGCTTTTACGGGGCTCTGCTGTCCTCCCCTCAGGCCTTTTCACGTCCAATTCCTACTAAATAACAGGAACCAAATTCTACTTTCTCCCACAGACCCTTCAACTGCACTATGTTTTGGCAGGAAAAAATACTGAATGTGTTTGATTTTTCCAACAAATAACAAATGGCGACTTGTAAGCCCTGTAAGAGCGCGGATATCTCAGTTCCTCCTCAGAAAGAAAGATCTGGATGTAGTATTCCCACCCCATCCTACTCCACCTGGAAGAGCAGCCCTGGAATATGGGAAAGCCTCATCACACCTGCCACAAGGCAGAGCTTAAAAGGACAGTGCTGGGACTTGACACACCGTAGACCCACCAGCTTGAACTCTACAACAGTGAGAGGTTCAGCCATGAAAGGATCTACTTTAGGGGACCTCCACTGCACCTTCACAAAGCATGAAGGAGGACTCCATAGTCTTAGTCTGGTTTGTAATTGAATTTTGTATGGTACATTTATTAAAAGGAAGTTCCTCTGGCAGGCTGCAGGTAGAGAATATTCATGGCTTTACTTGAAGCTGTTGTGAAACATTGTTGGACAAACTGCCTATGAGTTTCCTCATGATCCCACCCAGAACCACAGTGGACAAAACACTCTGCTGGCAATAACCTCCAGCAAAGAGACCGTGCACACGAGCGAATGAACCAGCCCAAACCCCGGGGGCAGGTGTCCTAGGGACACCTTCACTCACTGCTGTCGCTGTGACGATGCTTTCCAAGTGCTGCAGGTTCTCCGTGTCAACCTTCCCAGCCACTACTATCTCCGAGCCACCAAAATAGTTGTGGAAGCTGCTCTGGGTGACATCTGACACTGACTCCTGGGGGTAGTTGAACTGAATCTTCTTCAAGAGTGGGGTGGAGACCTGGTTGTAGAAATTCTGAGATGGAAGGAGACAGACAAGTGAGTTGGTTGTACCTGAAGCAACCGTCCCACGTGCACCACTCTTACTGAAAGGACAGCAGGTGACAAAACCTGAAGCCCTAATGGGAAAAGGCATTTTCCTTGTCCCATGGAATGCAGACACCTTTATACTTAGACCTTAGTACACTTGTAAGAGTGTACAGCAAGGAGATCTGGCCCAAGTCTTGTGGAAGTCACAGAGTGTTCAGAAGCCCATGGACTGTGTTCTTCCTAGACCTAAAAGGCTTCAACACAGGTATATATGGGTCTGAATCTATTCCCAGGTCGGTCAGCTCTTGGCTGCTGTGTAAGACACACAGCTGCTTCCTGATGAATTCTTGTCAAAAACAAGACCTATGTCTCACTTGTATTCACTTCTGTGCTATAAACTCTCCACCCTTTTCTGACCCTATTGTACCTGGCTGATGTGAAATGGGATGTGTGGGTTTAGCTGGGTTTAGGGGATAGGACCAGGGAGGGAAAAGATGTACCCACACAGTGCTAGGGATGGAGGCTGTCTCATCCCAAGGGGATGATGGTCTGCTCTCTCAGAGCTGCTCTGTTTGGCAGAACACCAGGTAGCATGTCCTGGCACACCTGTGTGTGTCCTATCACACCTGTGCTGGGGAAGAAGAGGTGTGAAAAGCAGGTGGTGAAACCAGTGAGTAGAAATGGAGTAAGGATGTAAGAGTTTGTTCATCAACAATTGCCACTCACAGATTTAGAGCCATAGCCTCCTGGAACTGAGCTTTTTCTTACAGTGGCAAAGTTTGGATTAGCATTTAGCATTTATATCTAGGTCTTTTGCTAGTACTGAAGTGGTCTGAGGTAAAATACAGGCTTTAATTTTAATTCAGATTTTTTTTTTTAATAGTTAGAACTGTTTTGTAGAATGTAAATCCTACACAGAGCAGTAAAGTATGTATTATAGATACTACAAAAATGGTATAATAACTAGGAGCACTTAGGTGAATGCATGATTGTCATCTTGCAGAATTCTCCAGAAGAAACAATGCTTTTTGTGACCTCCCCTATGAACCTACAGTAACTCTACTCTTGCTAGTGGAGTTAACCAACTTCACAGCTGTGAACAGAGCTGGACCCTCAGGTTCAGAGGCAATGGGCCAGAAACCCACCTTCATTTGGGCAGAAGTCTCCTGGTTTCCAAAAATCCTCTGGGCCATGCCACGGTTGTCAGTTGCGATTCTCTGCAGGAAATCGTAGTCGACATCAAACCCAATCCCAAGGCAGAAGAGAGAGAATTCATCCTTTATGCTCTGCTTCACATTCTTCTGGATCGTCGTCAGCTTTAGCTCACCTTGGAGACACACAAAGGGTGACATCCATCTGAGCAACTCTCCATCAAGGTAAGGACACTCGTGCTCTTCCAGTGACTCTGGTTCTCTCTTAATATAAGGGAAATCTATACAACTAGCTCAGATGCCCAGCCTCTCTTTTAAAATGCCTACAATGACATCTGAGCTTTTCCTGAACAGAGATTAACAAGTTGTTTCTACTGAATATGATTTCTTTGAACTCTTTTAAATATTTTGTTTTATTTTGTTTTATTTTGTTTTATTTTGTTTTTATTTTGTTTTTATTTGATTTTTATTTTATTTTATTTTATTTTATTTTATTTTATTTTATTTTATTTTATTTTTATTAGTATCTGATGCATTTTCTTTGGATTTCCAGCACTCTTATTAACTTCTTGAGGAGTCTGTCACTGTAACACATCTAGACTTCTCCTAGAATTACTTCTTCAAGCTCTCTGCAGACTAAGACATCTCCATAAAGGTTTTACTTTGTTTCTTGTAATTAAGGTGTTCTCTGCCACCTTGGGACTGATTTTTTTTCCAGATTATTTTTAATGGCAGCCTCCTCTGGGCTGGCATCTTACAGTATTATTTGGTTTGACCTGTACAAAATCCAACCCAAATTAATTTGCTTTCTGCTTTATTTTCCTGATTTTAGTGTAACACTTGGGACTGCATAGATCTATGTGGGCTAAGGTCATTGGAAGAGGAATTTTTTTTTAAGGTTGTTGTAATTAACTCTCATACAGGACTTGTGCATCTCTCTAATTGCAAGAAGTACATGGCTTTCACAACATAACCTACTAATTTTTGAAAGCTTCTATGCAAAGCCCCATGGCAACTATAGCACTTGTCAAAAGAGCAGCACAGGCATTGGAAGGAAGTGGAATATCATTTTTTTTAATTTACTGTTGAAGTGTCTATGTGTTGTGTGGTTTTCTCAGGCCAATCCCACCAGCCTTTCTTCTCACCTAAAGTAGGATCCTTACCTACTGTCGGGTCTCCATCAGACACCAATACGATCATGGAGACTGAGTTAGGGTCCAACATGCCTAAGTTTTGGGCTTCGTTCAGGATGAATGTGGCTCGGAGAAGAGCCTCATTGATGTTTGTGCCTGTCAAAGACAGAATGAAGAAAACAAGTTTGATTCTTATTGAGTCTGTTGCACAATCCAGATCAGTTCTGAGATTCTACTGGAATTAACCAACATGGACAAGATCTGTGGTCAAGGCAGCAAAACCTCTGCTCCGTGGTGCTTATGGTGCATCTGATTGCACTCTGGTTCCCTAAAGAAATGTAAGTTGAAATGTGTTGCATTTGTGTGACTGTATTAAACAGATCTTCTATAGTTATACTATTTACTGAAATCAGTAGAATTAGTCAGGATGTACATCCCTGTAAGTGGAAATAGACTAGTCCATTCGAATTTGTTCATCAGCATGTTACTTTTTTTCTCACCATGATGTTGAAACATATGAATACCTACTTATATTAATTTATACGCATCTCTATATACACATGCACATGTGTTTAGCAGTAAGTCCCACTAAGACACCAGATGTTGATACCCTTTCTCATCAGAGGCTGTCACCTCCACCCCCATCCCCACCATTCCTCCTCACTAATTGCAGTGGGACCGTTTGTGGTGTTGGGAATTTTTTGCTGTGGGAAGAACTAGTGGGTTTGTGGGTAGATAACTGAATGAGAGAAGAAGAATCTTTCTGGCATCAGCCAGAAACAGCCAGCCTTGGACAACTTAATTGGAAAAGGTGTATGTTTGCTCACCCTGTCTAAAGGTTTGGCTTGTGGCATAGAAGGGATCGAGTTAGAAATTAGTATGAGAGGAACATGAGTAGGAAAGCTGAGCAGCCAGAAACCATGTATTTTGTTTGTCAAGAAAGAAAAACATTAGCTGCTTCAGAGACAGGACAATAAAATGCTGCATTGCAAGCTGGCTTAGCTGGATGGGAGCAGTTCTCTTAGCTTGTCTGTCAGTTAATTCAGGGTAACAAAGCCTGGTTTATGAGGCATTTACCCAGCATGGGTTCCTATTCCCAGCACACTGATGATGTCAGACAAGTCTATAACTTAATGTTGATCCCACCTTACCTGTTGTCAATGAAAGTTTCTGGGAGCGAAGGTGACATAGCAGCAGAGGGCTCTGGTGTTGGGTAGAGCCTCTACACATTGTTGATGTACAAATAACTGAACAACTAAATCAGAATTTCACTTCAGAGAGCAATAGATTAAAATGATCACAAGCCCTTTCTGTACATGTAGATCAAGCACTAACAAACGAAGTATCCGAAGTGCTGTAAGGCTGAAAAAGGCAACTGTCCTTGTTTACCAGACAGGGAATTAAGTCACAAAAACAATTTACAGCCAATGGAGACCCTGGAGCTGGGCTGCTCGTAATCTGCTTTACAAAGGCATGAGACAGCCTTGGTCTTCCAAGGATATTCACTATCTGTGAGGTTGGAGGTAGGACCTATAGATTAAAGGCAGCTGTTCTGTGGTCTGTGTTCTGTTGTAGCTTATTCAGTAAAGGCCATCCTACTCCTAAGGTGATCAACTGGAATCCTTGTGCTCTCCTTTAGCCCCAGGGCATGCTTTTCCCATCTCGGTAATTAGACTTTTTGTCAAGAATGCTCTCCCAATCTGAAGGTTGTCTGAGGTACCCGTTCCTGTGATATCTAACTTTTGTGAGCACCTTGCAATCAAAACCTCATACCCCCGTTGGGTTGGATTGTCTGGATGTACTTCTTAGCATCTTCAACCTGTGCTGGGGTGGCTGAGACTAGATTATCTCTCCAGCATCGGACATTGTGGTTGAAGTCGATAAGGGAGAACTGATCAGCAGCACGGAGCTCACTCAATATTGCCTTCATGGCCTCGATGGTCTGAGAAAAAGAAATTTAAGAGAAGATGAGTTTATGCTTCCTGTCGCTGAAAGCATCCTCCTAACTTGTGACTACAAGCAAAAAGGTGCCTCTGGTGGATAAGAACGTGAGCACTAGAATCCAAAATAGCATCTGCCAGCCAACTCTTTTGCACTTCTTGTATAAAGTTGAACTTTTCTCCAGAGAAAAAGAAAAAACGCAATTAGCAAGAACAAACCCATGTGACTCAACCCATCCTTGCTTAGTTCCTGCTAACACAGAGTAAGATGAGAGAGAAGACTGTGGTTCAGGAGGGAGGAATTGCTCGTATCAGCTCAGTGGATTTAGCTCTGTCTGCAATACTGTCATTTGAAGATGTATGATGTAAACAAGTGACAATTAGTTTGTAATTAGCACTGATCTCCCCAAGGAAGCAATCTGCCAAGCCTTAGTATTGTGCTCCAAAGGAAATTCAAATATACCTAGATAATTTTCAACTAATGTTTGTCTAGATGGTTCTCAAAAACCTTCAGTGACACATGATATACAAACTCCTGAACTCCCCTCTCTGCATTGCAAAGCTTTACCTAATATCTAATATAAACCTTTCCTGCTGTAAATCCATCTGATTCCATCTTATTCTACCCTGGATGGGTGTGAACATCAGTTGATGAGTTTCACATTTTTAACAAGTGTACACGTATTTGGAGGCTGATTATGTCTCTTCAAGCCCTTTCTTTTGTAGACTAAAATATCCTGCTTTTTGCATTTCTTCCTCACCATGGCTTACGTTGTCTAAACAATTCTTACTGTTCTTCAATGGGCTATCAACAATTTGTCCACAGCTTTTTGAAAGCAGGGATGTAATAACCCACTGAGACTTTCCCAGAATTCAGTGGCAGAGATTAGAGAAAAAGGGGGGGTCAGAGGCTTTACAAAATGTTTTAATAATTAAATAAAAAAAAAATAGATCTAAAATCAGTATTCTGATGGCATCACCTCTTCCTTACAACATGGAAGGAGCATTACAAATAAAGAATAAAATTGCAAAGTCATGATTTTATGAATCATGATTCACAAAATATTCTCCAAATTCAGTGAGACTTTTGACAAAATAAATTGTAAAGAACTTAGCTGATGATTGTGAGTGCTATGGAATTGTATGTTCAGGCACATGGGAAAAGTTGGCAGGAGGTTCATTTTGCAATAGAGGTCAAGCACTTACTTGTTTCATTTTCAGTCCCCACATCGAGCCACTGACGTCTATGACAAATAAAATGTTTTTGGGCAGAGGATCAAGATTTTCCGGAGCAAAGAAGTGAATAAAATACCCATTAAAAATCTGAAAAAAAAAAAAAAAAAAAAATTCACAGTGAAGTGAGCTATAACAGAACAGAAAATGGGCCCCTCGTCATAAGGACATTGAGGTACTAGCGAGAGTGCAGAGGAGGCAACGAAGCTGGGGAAGGGGCTGGAGCACAAGTGTGATGGGAGCGGCTGAGGGAGCTGGGGGGTTCAGCCTGGAGAACAGGAGCTGAAGGGAGACCTTCTGATCTCTGAACTGCCTGAAAGGAGCTTGGAGCATGGAGGGTGTTGGTCTCTTCTCCCAAAGAACAAGTGATAGGATAAGAGAAAATGGCCTCAAGTTGCACCAGGAGAGGTTTAGATTGAATATTAGGAAAAAATTCTTCATACAAAGGGCTGTCGGGCATTGGAACAGGTTGCCCAGGGCAGTGGTGGAGTCACCATCCCTGAAGGGGTTTAAAAGGTGTTTAGATAAGTTTCTTAGGGACATGGTTTAGTACTAGAGTTAGGTTATGGTTTGACTTGATGATCTTTAGGGTCTCTTCCAACTGAAACGACTCTGTGATTCTAACGTTATTCTTCTTTATGGGCCAAATCTAACTTTCAGCTCTGCACGCCTCTGTGTTTGTAGCCTTGCCCTATCTATACTCCATAGTATTCCCTTTTTATCAAGGAAAGCAGAGGTGGTACTCAGACAACTACCACACTCTAGCATAGGGAGGAATTAAAAACATTTTAAAAAGACTGTTCTGTCTGTAGTAATTCAACCCTGTAACTCTGCCTTACGTTAACATAAAAATAGTGATGTTCTGGTTGTCTCCTTCTGATATATTGGTACAACTTCCAATGCCTCTGTGCTATGATTCAACACTAAATCACCAGAGTGCTGCTAGGTATAAAAGACATTGGCTTTTGGACAAAACAGGAATCTGCTGCTGACTGTATGTAGGACCACGTCTTAGTCATAAATTAAGTAAATCCATTCTGCCCACTTAAAATCTCTCTGTTCTCTCAATTGGATACAGAGCTCTTCCTCATGCTTATTCTCCTGAATGATGAAGTTTATTTAGCAATGTTTGCTTAGTGACAGCAATTCTTACATTCACAGATCTCCCTTCCCAGTTAATCAGTAAAACTTACTTCCAATTCTCCACCTGTGGTTTCTCTGTTCACATCATATTGCACCACAAAATTTCCATCTACTGCTGTGGATGAGCACGTGGGGCACTTTCGTTGTTGAGCCATTGTTGGCTTGAAAGAAACGTGAGCCTTGAAATGAGAAGTGATCATCAATCAATCAGATGTTGTGTGAAAAATGGATCATTGAAAGAAAAAGAGTTCATCCTTTATGTAATATCGTATTTCATTGAATGCTTTTCTTCTTTATTTGTGCTCTTAGTTTAAGCAGAAAATGGCCTCTATAACTTCGAAAGAAAACCAGCACTAGGGTTTGCCTCGGTATGCTGATTCAGTAGTAGCAACTGTGACACAAATAAGACAACCCATCTACAACACCAAATATTTCTATTAGAACTGTGCAAACCATTTCTAGTAAGTAACATGTTGGCTTATTTAACATTTTCCTTGTTGAAATTATCCATAATTTTATCAACATTCTAAATACCTTTTTTTTTTTTCCCAGATGAACAACAGCTTATAATGTGTCTATAAACTGAGGACTAAGAATAATTTTAATTAGTCATATAATTGTTTATGCAGACTTTATGGCATTATTTCTCTACTTTCACTAGATAACTTGGAATTTCCTGAAAATATATGACTTAATATATGTAGTCACACACTACCTCTGAAATAATTTGCTGAACTAGGAACATGGGTGAATGAGAGATAAATTTGAGCCTGGATATCAAGAAACTATACTGCCTGAAACAGAGTTTTCATGCTGTTTACAGTCTGTGATTATTACCTTTTTCTCTCCCTTGGAGATAGTGGTGATTCCATCAAAATGATCTCCGAGTGAATTAGGAACATGCACGTAGCGAAGTCCCTGTGGCTCAATAATGCGGACGTCTACCTAAAGGTGGAAAGGGAGTACGTTAGTATGAAGCATGGCCAGTGCTGTACCAAGATTTTGTGAATCCTCCACAGGAAAACTCCAGCTGAGGATTCGGATGCTCTTGAGAATGCTCCTGTAGGGCTAGTCTCATTTACGGTGGGCATCCATGCAATGCTGAAAATAGACCGTGATGAAAAGAGTATCCAAAGAATAGAAAAAGTTTGGTGAAAATGCTCATTCTTCCTCTCTCACCCTGTGGGGTAAATGATGAGACGAGAGTCAAGGGTGATTCCATTGTTTATGCTGAAAGCATGAACGAAACAAGTGTTGCTTTGAGTTAGGAGGCCAGGACGATAATGAGTTCTCACTCTTAATGATAGGTTCTCTTCCTCTCCTACTCATGCTATTGACAGGAGAGTATTTTCCCTGTTGATTGGATGGTCTAGGTGGTTTGGAAAATGAAGGTCTTATCCTGTCAGCTCGAGATAAGGGCTTTTTCTGGTTGTATTTCTGAATAGTTAGTAAGACTACTAGGAGGTAGGACATGGTATCTTTTTCAGTAAGATCAACTCAGGCCTTTGGGAAGCTTGAAGCAGATCACAGCCTGCACCAAAGACATGTGAGCAGCCAACTTTCCTATACAGCTTGTGCTGAAGCCATGGAAAGCTGAAGAAGACATTTGTGATACGGGAACATGAGAATGGCCAGATGGAAATGTCCAGCTAGCCCTGTATGCTGTGTCTGTTGATGGATGACAGAGGACACCTTCGGATGAGTGTAAGAAAGAGGGTAAGAATAAGACAAATCACTTTCTGGCAGCCAGTTTTGGAGGGAGTGTGGTTCAGAGAACATCTGCTTTCATAGGACACTACCTCATCAAGTTGGGATTTTTGTGAAAAGCACTGTTTCAAATAAATAGCAGATATTGTTTATTTTTCTTCAGTCAAGGCAAGTTTACACGAAGGTATATATAGGCCAAAGCTTGTTTGCCCAAGTGGTTCTGACGTGCATCAGTCACGATTCAGGAGATGCCCAAGAGTGTTAGTAGGACAGGAGGCAAGACACATTTGTTCCTCGTTCATGTAGCTACATAGCTCCTGGTTTGAAATGTCTCATGCTGGTCTATGCAGCGACACTGAAGCTATTTGTACTGAACCCATATAAAAGGAAGGAGCTGTAGACGAAGTGTCCTGCACACACCAGCTCTAATTTACCTCCATGTGCTTTGCCAAGCGTCCTGGCTTCACAGAGATAACGTGCTCATAGGAGCTCAGTTTCCTTCGAATCATTTCATGGTAGTGAAGTTCAAACTGGATCCTCGTCCCTGGGGGCACATTCACTTCGGTTTTGAAGTTTTCCATATCCAAGGCATTGCTCCTGAAAAGTCAGCTGTGGGGTTATTTTGAGAAAATACAAGGAGAAAGGGAGTTTCTTTGCATTTTGGTTTAGATCTATACATTTGCTGGGTCTGATTCTAACTGTGGCCTATATCAGGAAACGGCAGTTGTCTGTTAGCACAATATGTTTTATCAAGCTGAAGGCAGAAACACAAGATAAGTCCTTGACAATTAAATATCAGGGTTGATGTATAAGTAAACAAGCCATTTTCCTTCCCGGGATTTCCACCTCATCTGTCTCCTCCTGGGATGGGACACCTCAGTTCTCCTATTAATAAGTTAAATACAATTCCCACATGCTAAACTCTTTATACCTTACTATTCCAGCAGCTTTGCCTTTGGCTTTTGCTTGAGAGTACATTTTTCTGGCTTCAGATTTTTCCCGAATTCTGCTGGTAAACGTTATACCATTGACATCCCTAGGAGAGAGAAGCACAGTCAGTTTGGAAAAAAAACAACTTTAAAACCGATGACTGTTTCTTCACTTTAGAAAAACATCAGGGAAATCTAAGCTGGTGGGAAATAAAATAATAAGGCTCTTGTTTAACCCCAAAGTAATGAAGTCTGGTTTTCAGCAGATCTGAATTCTTTTTCTGTAACTGCTTTTTTTTTTTTATTTCAAGTATCCAACACTCTTGTCCTCTGAGGAAGATCTATTCTCCCCATCACCTTCACACTTTCCCCAGGCAGTTGCTCACGTCACGGCTGTTTTGGAAGGTGGATCAGCAAGCTGGCTGCTGCCTCTCTGAGTGGATACTGAACCAAGATAGTTTCTTTCTGTTCAGTGAGGGCTCTAATTTGGGTCCCTCTGTCTCCTTCGATCTGGTGCCAACTTGCACAAGACAGGTAGGAGCTTAGTCTATTTGAGACTTCTGTTCTTTTGTCAAGTTTTGTCAGCATTGGCCCACGGCCCAATAGCTACTGGAGAGGAAGAGATGGACAGACAGACAGTGTGATGACATGAGGCTTTTTTCTTTGAGAAAGCCTACTAAAATTACGCTGAGCCTGGAAAATAGTAAGAGGTGTTTTGCTTTTACAAATACCTCCCTCCCACCACATTCTGCCACCACATTGAACCTGCCAGAGCACAAAGCTGATACCTGGCCACTACTTACATAGTAAAGTTGTCAATAAAAGCTCCTTTGGGGACTTGTACATCAAACACTATGTGCTGGGACCGTTTTGCGTTATTCACCATTTTGGCTTGAATCATTGTGTTGGCCAACCGTGATGTTATAGTGGATTGAACTTTGTAGCTGTAAAGACCTATCTTGTCGTCGTCCTCCACCTGTAATTAACAGAAATTACCACTATAAATTTGGAACGCAGCTAGAAAATGTGCCCTAGAGGCCAATATCAACCCCTTTTATAGTCTCAATGCCTTTTTTTCAACTGCTGTGCACTGTAGTATGGCAGCCAGATGGGACATGAACTCAGGTTCAAGACACCTCTATATTTTACCTGGCAATGGTGGCAGGATATGCATGTGGATATAGTTCATTATAACATTTCAGCTGAAAAGGGCAGTTCATTAAGCTGGAATGTTTTCCTTGCTTTTAACCGCGCAATGTGTCCTTGGAATGACTCCGTTGGTGCAATCCAGCATAGAAGGGTACACAGCGAACCTCAACATCATATACTGAGAAGGGTAGAGCTTACATTTTCAATAAAGGTCCTAAACAAAGGAGACCTGAAGCATTGGTTACCGACCTAGTCTTGTAAAAGGCAAAACCATGGCAGTGGGAGAACAGTATTAAATTGGTATATTAAGATCTTTTATTTGTCTAATCACTTTTTGTTGCTTATTTGTTCATATTCACCATACCCTTCTCCCTCCAGGAGCAGCTGTACGAACAGCATTGTGCAAACAGTACTCTGTTTAAAGAAAATAGGTTAATATCCAACCAGCAGTAAAAACAAGGGACTGAACAAACAAAAGGATTGATTTCCAAAAAATAGTTAACTAGAAAATAACTTTGTTCAGTCTGATTTTCCACAGAGGAAGAAAAAAACTCACCAGATCTCCAACATAGCCCCAGTCGGATGTGCTTCTCTGGAAAAGAAAAATATTGAGAACGTATTTCAGCAAAGCTAAGGAGAAGATTGTGGCTGTTTCAAGACAAGGTTCAGACAGTGGCGACATCTAAAAGCTGCTTTCCAAGATGATCAGAGAAGGTCTGAGATCTCAGACTTAGTGTGCATATTTATTTTGTCTTATTTTATGTACTTATACATGGGATGTTGGAGCACAGGATCTCCCAGCTGTGACTTGGAGGTTATCAAAAACAGAAGGACAGCTCACATCCCCTGTCTTTATTTTTTAGAGAAAACACTCTTTTCTAGATCGAAAATATTCTTCCTGAAAGCAACAGTTGCTGGCAAAAGGTCATACTCAGAAACCCTAGCTTTTAACACAAAAATGCTCCTTTTTTTTCCCCCCTCCTAGCAAAAGTGGAAAAACCTCAAAATCCAGACATTTTTATTTAATTTTGTTTTCATTTACATTATAGAACGTATATTGATATTATTGTAGTATCTGAAATATTATGTATATTAAAACCTATTGCATAATGGATAATTACATTTATATACTTATATATATGTAAATTTAATTATGTATGCACTGCTTAGAAGAGCTGAAACAATTAATTGTGTGGTGTGTCTTTTTTTTTTTTTCCTGCTGTATGAATATTTCCATTTGGAAATTTCTACAAAAAGGTGGTGACATCTTGTGGCCATCAGAATCATTCTATTTAATTCCCCACAAATGAAACTTGCATGAGTGACCCTGGGGTGGGATTTGGCTCACCTAGTTCTAGAGGAAGATGCAATTGTTTAATGCACCTGTCTACTTTGGTGATACCATCACAATTATGCAAAATCAGCTCTTTACAGACAATGGAGTGATCCTTTTCATCTGAAAATAGATAACCCACTTTGTTTGAATGAGTCCTGCCCTAAACTGTGCTGACCATACTGATGAGAGGAGTGGGTGCTCAGTGCTGCTGGAGTTGCCCAAAGGTACCTCCCTGGCCTTCAGCTGGGGCTCCAGGACATCATGGAGCTCCTATAGGTCTTGCATGACATCTGACAGCTGGTAAAATGTCTTTGATGCTGCTAGATCCGTACATGGGGGCAACAGAACTGAGCCCTTCAGTTCCATTGATGATGATGAAGAACTGAGGGAGACTGGTTCAGATGCTGGTGGATAAATTATGAAAATGTACCAGAATATACTGATTTCATCTCAGGTTTCAGTAACACTTGGATCCAAGAGGATCCAAATCACAGAAGATGCTCACAAAAACTGCTTTAGTCATGTAGTGTATATTAGGCTTGCTATATAGTTACTAAATTAATCTGAAGGTAATTAACATACTGTTACTAGGAAAAGCTTGGGTTGCCTAGGAGATGATACATCTCATTGCAAGATCATTTTAGTGAGATGTTTTTAAGGATCCTTCAAAGACAGACAGAGAGACTGCAGGATTTCTGCCTGCCTGAGAAAACAAACAAACAAACAAACAAAACCAGATTTTCTATTTCCTATTTATACAGGTTCCACCTGCAACATTCAGACTAGGATTTCAGGGTCTGGAAGTTTATGGCTCTATATAGACCCTCTTCAAAGCCTGATGGACTGATCCTCATTTAGTCCATCCTCACATCTCACAAGCAGCACTGTACAGCGAACCAGACCCTTCACATCTGATAAAGAACCAGACTGTGAGGAATGACTATTGTCCCCATACATATTGTTGGGCCAGGAAACATCACCAGCATGAATACAAATTAAGAGTAAACCAAAGTTAAGTGAAACAATTTTTGAAACAATTAGCTGAAACAAATTTTGAAGATCTGAAGACCAAGACCTTAGCACAGAGAGGATTTGTTTTGTTGTGTTAGTTTTCCGGTTCTCAGAAGAGCTCAAGGTTCTCAGCTCACCTTTATAATGGTGCCTAAAGCTTTCAAGATGTCCAGCTTTCCTTCCCATTTGTTTTTGGGAGAGTGGAGGAGAAAGAGGAAGCACTGATGGAGACATGAACTTATTACTCGAATGTGTAGTGACTCCCACTTCTGTTGTTAGAGATCAGACACGGGGTGCGCCAACCATTCCCCTGGGATCTCAAAGGTTGCAGAGGGCAGCTACTCCAGGAGGACAGAGATGTACATAACTACACTTCAGGTTTGAGCACTGGAGAGGTTATGGAGAACATGGGCCTTGCAGGGACTTCTGTGGCACCTGAGACGTGCTATTTCTGGGTTCTTGGCTGATCCTTGCCTTTAAACCACATCCAGATCTGCTGATTACTGCACTGTATGGAAACAGCACCTTGTGCAACAGCTGATGTGTGGCAAATTGCTGGTTAGGGTGGAGATGAGAAATGCTTCTAGAACTGTTTCAAGGATCTGGTCTTGACAGTTGCTGGGCCCTGTCTTTAGGTATTGAGACTCATCTTCTCCTGACACCTCAGGTCGGGCCAGG
>VWYH01004805.1:55000-68036 GCA_013399365.1 Pampusana beccarii | reverse complement strand
AGGTTCTTAGGGACACAGTTTAGTGCTAGAGTTAGGTTAATTTATGATTGGACTCAATGATCCTGAAGGTCTCTTCCAACCAAAATGATTCTATGATTCTATCTGTGCAGGCTACGCAATGATTTTTGTTCAAGTCATTCTACATGAATGTTGCATTTACTATACAGTCTACCATCAAGAAAATATTGAGTATTTCAAGTTATCTATTTTCCAAGGCTGTTGGCCCTGATGCCTCTTGTCCTGTCCCTGGAGGAAGAAGTCATGGTGTCTAAGGGAGGAATGCATCACAGGAGGTAAAGCATTACAAGAAATTGCAGTTTCTGTGTCATCTGTGCGATGCCTAGCTTACCATTGCTTTTGAGTTGCAGTTCACAGGCTACTTTTGAGGTGTGACTTAGCAAAACAAGGAAAGCAGATTCAGAGATGTTATACTCATTTTTTACTGGGGCATAAAAATTCCCAGGGAAAGTCATAAGAATCCATAATTTAAGAAAGAGGTTGAAAAGTCGGTGCCCAGGATGCTGTCTCCTCGCGGATTTCCTTGTTCTCACGTGAGCCATATCCTAAGCATTTTTAACACACTGCAATCTCCTTGCAACCTCTTCAGACTCCTTTTGGGGATTATAACTTTTACTGCGAGGTGCAAGAAGAGCAATTTCAAACCTGGAGTTTGGCGGAGTTTATTTTCACAGTGCTGCCGATGAATCGAGGTCTTTCTGGTCAAATTCATACCCTGGGAGCCAGGGGGTTTTCCAGCAAACTGGTTCCAACCTAATTTCATTTCTGTGTTGGTTCTCATGGAGACCAAACCAGGCAGAGCAGTAAGGAAATAAGTGTCGTCTCACCTGGCTCTGGACAGCCAGAGATAAGGACCAGGACTGGGGGACACACTACAGAACATCGCACCCCATAGTCTAGACACAAACTCCATTATTTATCTCCAAAACAGAGATAACAACAGTGCATCTCACAGCGGTTCACAAGGTTACCTGCATTCCAGCCCGTGGGGTGCCTTGTTTCTGTGGTCACAAGGACCATTCACGTGCCTGAGACACAGTATTTTTACTCAGGAACAAATATTTTCCACCACAATACCTGATCTGGACATAAAACCCAAATCATTCTATTCTGAGCTAAACCGTAGTGTCTGCAGATTTCAATGGGCTACTGAGCTCATTGTAGAAAAACATAGTGCTAAAAGAGTAATTTGGAAGACAGTCTTCCTCTCATGATTAACAGCAAGTAACTGTACGCCTTCTGTTAGCCAAGAGCGACTGTGTCAAGATGTTTCACATAGTTCAATTTAATCTCATTTATTAATCTTTTATTGTGACTCAACTAACATAAAGGCCGCTCATCCGACAGCTGAGATCTTAGTTTTACTCTTTTGCAAAGGCTCATGTGATAGGTAAAGGATGGAAAAAAATGTATGGGAATATAAGGAATAACTGGTATAATAAAAACACTAGTAGAATTACAAATTACTGCACGTGTATGTCTATATCACCACATATCCAGAAAGTTGGGTAGCAGAGTCAGCATACATATAGCATATATGTATATATATATACATACATATACATATATATATACATATAGCAGTAATGCAGACATGTTGGAAAGAAATCATGCCCTGAAGAAGTGCGGTTAGAGAGGATTTCTGCTTAGATCATGATTAAATTATTTGGATACTGGTCTGGCAAACGTGATCTGGCTGGATTCAGATTTGTGCTAAAATCTTCCGTTTTTCTGGCAGTGTAATGGGGGCTTTAGGTTTAAATTTACATTCTGTTTGAAGACCCTTTCATAAAGCCTTAGGATAAAGAAGAACCGTGTTTGCCTGAGCATAACTTCAAAGATGTTGGGAAATCCAACTTTGCCAAAGAGTATCTTTTGTTTTCACTGTACTGAACAAGCTTAAGACATACCACAAGAGCTTTTAGAGGAGGACAAGGTCCGTTCTGATCGTAATTTCTTTCAGTCAATAATAATAATGTAATGTAATAAAAGCTAATATCATCACACAAGTGTTTTCATTATTATTATCCTTAATTACTACTGTGTAAAATGCAAGAAAACTCCTGAAAACTCCTGAAATGCTGTTTTGAATGTTTCTGTTTCAGCAGCTGACAGAATACAGTAAACTACAACCCAGCGGCATGCTGGAAACAGATTTTCTTCCCAGCCTCAGAATTTTCCAGCTCTTTACCTATGTGACACTGTGCTGCACTCTTTTCACCTGATTTAAGTATGAATGAGTGGACTCCCTGCAGGGCTGAACGGTTTCAGCCCACGTTGCTGGTGTCTGAAATCCTTTTACACTTTCTCATGGAAAAGCCCCATCAGTATATCGATGGGATTTTTCCTTCACGTGAAGCTGGACAGACAAGTATCTCCATTGTTTAGCATCTGTATTATGGTCCTTAGGAGCTCAGATATGGAACAAAGCCTTGTTGTGTCGGGTACTGCGTAAAGGATTAGCAGCAGTTCTTGTCCCAACAAGAGAGATGGAAGACTCAAGGCATATGAGAACCTTCTGATACCACCTGATTAAACACTCACAACCATCGACATGGAACAGACTGCCTGCGAATTGCTCCCAGGCAATCTTGCTTCCCTTTTTTTTGAAGCATTTCTGGGTACTGTACCTGGTACCTGCCATTTCTCATCTTGGAGCTTGAAGGAAATCCATCGATTTCTAGGTCAATCAGATTTTCCACTTCCTAGACAGGAAAGAAGAAGAAAGAAGGAAGTGTAACACTTGCCTTGCTGTTTGATTGTTTGATTTATCACTTGATTTATTATTGATTAGCACTCTAATGAGGTTCTGAAGGGAATTTACGTCCCCTTGGTGCAAATGGGGAGCAAAGGTGCAAACCACCTGAGACCAAAATGCTGCATCTTCACACATTCAGTTTCCCCCTGTGGCCAATTAGCTCTATATACTCTTTTAAGATCATGACCTTTACTATCTTTTTACAACCTTTCCTTCTGAAACAAGGAGTAATCTTTAACACATTGAAATGACCATAGAAAGCAAGAGGCACTTAACCATCAGGATGGGCCCGGACATCATAACTACGGCATTTCAGATGCTGATCTCATTTAAACCAGCAAGTTCAGAGAATTTTTGCTCAAACCGGAAGTTGTCTCTGGTTTTATGTTAATATACCTGATATATTAATAGATTATCATGTATATAATACATTAATATAATACTGTCTCATTGACAGTATTCTATATTAATATATTAATATATAATATATTGCATATATTATATATAAATATAATATAATACTGTCACATTGATAGTAAAAGAACATCATCTATTTTCCAAGTGCAAGCACTGATGCAATTAGAAGTGTGGTTCATGCACCACAGCAATAGTCTTAATAAAAGTTTGTTAAAAGTTTAATTTATGGCAGTAAAGAAGTTTAAGTTCATGAGTTGCTCTCCAACTTATATGATAGCCCCCACACAAAAGTTTACACAAAATTAACTGTTATTTTAAAGCACATTGATATTAAACTGACATGGTGTCTATGGTTAGAAAGGATCACGGGTCTGGAATATTTTTCCTGAGAATTATAAACTCAGGATAAAAATCCCACTGCATCATGAAAAGTGCTGGAAGTAGAAAAAAAAATAGGATATCCCTGCTCACCAATTCTTTTTGTTAATCTTGCAAAAGAAAAGAAAGCTTCACACCATCCCTGTTGTTTTCACAGAAATATTGCAATGTGGCAATGTGGAAAGGGGAATAGACATCCCAATCTAAGTTCACCAGAGTCAGGGGCTTTAAATTTGGATTCAGCTTCAGTTCAGAGTCAAAGCTATGACTATATTTCTTTTCATCATCTTATTATCCCAAGCATTTACAATGACTGCTTACGAATATACAGTCAATAGGATCTTAAGTCCATATTTGAATTCCTGTTAACAAAACCTGAGTCAGTAAAAAACAATGCTGAGGTTCATAGTGGTCCATACAGGAGATCCAATCCACAAAGATACCTAAGTGCTATTTTTCTGCTCCTTCCAGGGAAACAGGGTATAAAATATGCTGAAGGTCTGAGCATAGAAGTCTACTTGAAAGCCTAAGGCTAAAACCAACAGAAAAGGCAAAGCTCAGGTAAAAATATTAATCTTCCTTGAAAAAAAACTTTGAGTTATGCCCATACTACCCCAATTTAATAATATTAAAAAAAGCAATGCTATGAATGACAGGTGAAAACCAATTATCGGAACAATCCCATTTACAGCTGTAAGTAAGCTGTAAGTAGAAGAGAATTAATAAGATACAAGCAGACCTGTGAAGCAATGACCCAATTCTACTCCCACCAAAGACAGCTGCAGTTTCAAGTTGACTTCAACAAGGAAGGGAGACCTAGGCCCTGCCTTGAAATACTCACATCTGGGATTTCATCGATAACAAGATCAAAGCTTCCTACTCCAGGAATGAGGAACAAACCCAGGAAGCACAGCAGATGCTTCATTTTCTTCCTGCTTGTCTCCTGAGAACAGCCCGCATAGGTACCAGCCACAAGATCTTTCCTTCTCTGAGACAAGTTCAAGGAAACAGCTCAGGGTTATGCGGTATTTTGAACAAAGTTTTGAAACGCTGACTTTGTTTAGGCCATAGGTAAATATTTGCCTTGCAACGTAAGTCTGAGCTGTGGTGCCTGAGCAAGGGTTATCCAAATAGTGTCTTCACTCGCCTCTGCCCTCGATAACAGCTCAGGTTTGGATAGGCTCACTTCTTGCTTTTGCAGCTTCCCATGATGTTTGACTAATTTCCTGCTGGGCACAGACCTTGGAGTATCCAAAGCTTTGATAGATCAAAGCAAGAACGCACTCCTAGCTTGTTTGTTTATAGTAAATGAGGTGAAGACTGGTTCTCAAAGTGATGGGGGCAGCAATGTTGTGCTTCTTCAAGTGCCCTTCCAGCCAGCCATCTATTTCACGGGGGCTGGCAGAGACCTTTGGGCTGGATCCTGACCCATGCAAATCCCCTTTTTCCACTCGACTGGAAAAGGATCTTATCTGGTGGTGGGATAGTTCTGTTTTTTCAAAATTAGTCCTGTGAACACATCCGATGATGTTTTCAGATGCATGTTGTGCAGCTCCCAGATGCTTTTGAAACTGCTTTGGCCTCCCTGCCTCTTTGGGTACCTCAAGAGGTGGGATGCAGTAAACCAGCAAAGTAAAAAGACGAAATAATGGAGGGAGCAGGTTTCTGACGAAAGGAGCTGGGGTACCACTTCCACTTTTCCAGGAAGAATGGAAATTGGCAGACATCTGAGCAACCTCAGTGGAAAAGACTGACCTACAGTGTAGAACCAGAGGAAAAAGACAGCGGACAAGATTGGAATGGAATGGAATGGAATGGAATGGAATGGAAGAGAAGAGAAGAGAAGAGAAGAGAAGAGAAGAGAAGAGAAGAGAAGAGAAGATACCATTTCATTAATTATAGTCTCCTATCTTATCCTACGTTATGTTACATTTTTATATTTGAGTAAAAGATTTGTGCAGCACCAATCTGCTGTTACACATCCTTCCTCCATCTTTTCAACAGATTGTTTCTCCAGCTGAGACCCAAAACTACATTTGACATTCGCAAGGAACCCAAGCAGAATAATGACCTTTCAGCTCTCCGCTGTGTAAGAGTTGCCAAAGGTGCTTAGGAGAGAACATAAGAACTGGAGCAAGCACGTAAGGTGTTTTCCAAAGACCCTCCTAGTCTCCAGCTACATATAACTACGGTACATCCTGATCGGAAGATGGTTTCCATTTATTTGGCAGTCTCCAGTTGGTTTATTTTCCAAAAACCTATCATCTCCTCTGAAGAGAACGACTAAAAAAGTACCATTCATAGCATCCTGTGAGAAGAAGTTCCATACTTTAACTATCACAGAACAAACTATGCCCTTTTAACCGCTTTGAACTTGTTGTATGATAGCTCCATATACTGTTTCACACATGTTCTGCTGGAGAAGGCATTGAATAATTAGTCCTGATTTGCCCTTTCCCACAATCTTTTAGGCAATCCTAGATCTTGAACTTGGAAATGACACAGCTTCAGACTTACTAGGAAGCTTAGAAACTGTAGGCTGTACCAAAACCTGTATTTTGCATTGATCCATCTACACAGGGGTTCTCCACATCACCTGTTTATTACTTTGTCCCTGTGCTCTGGTTCACCTCTCAGATGGTGCACATGTAGAGCCTGCAACATTGCTTCTCCTGAAGAGTTTCTGAATGCAGAGGTCAATTGATAATCAGTTCTGCATCCCTCAGACCCAAATGGCATAACCTGGCCAGATTTCCCCTCCCCTGTGCTACTTCAAATCATTTTCTGTGTTGCAGCTGCCCCTGGAGGTGAGGGGTGATGAACATGGAGGAGGGAAGGGTGGGACCAGGGTTTTTCAATAATTGTAGAATTATTTTGGCTGGAAAAGACCTTTAAGATCATTGAGTCCAACCATTAACCCAACACTGCCAAGTCCATCTCTAAACCATGACCCTGAGAACCTCATCTACACGCCTTTTATATACCTCCAGAGATGGTGACTCAACCACTGCCCTGGGCAGCCTGTTCCAATGCCCAGAAACCCTTTCTGTGAAGAAATTTTTCCCAACATCCAATCTAAACCTCCTCTGGCACAACTTGAGGCCATTTCCTCTCATCCTATTGCTTGTTACCTGGGAGAAGAGACCAATGCCCCTGGCTCCAAGCTCCTTTTAGGCAGTTCAGAGATCAGAAGGTCTCCCCTCAGCTCCTGTTCTCCAGCTGAACCCCCCAGCTCCCTCAGCCACTCCCATCACACTTGTGCTCCAGCCCCTTCCCCAGCTCCGTTCCCTTCTCTCAACTCGCTCCAGCACCTCAAGGCCTTTCTTGTCACGAGGGGCCCAAAACTGAACCCGAGATTTGAGGTGCAGCCTCCCCAGTGCCCAGTACAATGGGACGGTCACTGCCCTGGTCCTGCTGGCCACACTAGTGCTGATACAAGCCAGGATGCTGGTGGCTATCTTGGCCACCTGGGCACACGCTGTCTCATATTCGGCCAACTGTCGACCAAAGTAGCATAAAGAGGGATGGAATTACCCTGCTGTACATCTTTGTCTCCCAATTTAGTCCATGGAAATAAACAGATTTTTTCTGACCATATAGTGCTTGACTCAATCACCTGCTGCGTAGTATGGGATGAATGCTGCCCTTGCTGGGTCTAATTCACACCGTGAGGGAGTCCAGCCAGAAAGCTCAGAGGAGAACACAAGCCCTGGGGACATCTAAGCTTCATCAGATGACTCCTACCTCCTGGATCTACAGCTATGACAGGGCTTATCCGTGACTGCAAGAGTAGCAGGCATGGGGTATCCAGTCTTTCCTGTGTTGACAGCATCTACTACGGCTTGAATTTTCTGTCTAAGCTGAGTTCTGTTCACACACGTGCCCCTACCTTGAAGTTACCAGTCATTTCTCATCATTAACTTAAAAGCTTGAGATAGTTTTTCTGGAGGTATCTGGCACCCTGGACTGGGAAGCTAATCACTGATGCTCTGAACAGATGAAAAAGTCTCTTTGGAACAGAATTTACGCTAAACATCAGTTTTGTAACCCGTTATTCCAATTCTCTCATCACCACCAAATGTGGCTTAATTTTTTCTGTAAAAATAACAAAATTAGGACGCTAGTGTGACCACTAGATGGCGGGAACTGCTCAAATATGCTGTCCAAAAGAATCCAAAAATCTGAAATTTCTCAAGGAGAAGGCATGGACAATATACAGGAGGAACATGTGCTGAGGATGCTCGGAAAGATTTCTGAGCCATTTGCAGCCATTGGCTGCCTGGGTAGGCGGACTTACCCAGAATTTCATGGGTAGGACAGGATCTCAGTAAAGATGTTTTATGGTATGCGCTAGTTAGGCTGTTTCATGACTAGTCCTCTCCATGGCCAGGATCCCTCTGGAAGGAATTTTTCATGTACTGTCCTCCTTGAAGCACTTTGAGTTACTGCTGGGCAGAGCGTGTTCCTCAGAATAATTAAATTGTGTTAAATCAGTTTGCACCTGGGCAGAAATGCTCACAATTCCTATATCTTACGAGATAGATAGTTTTCCCTTCCCATATTGAATTTCTTATCTGAAAATTTCCAGTGATCCAAGCAAGAACAGAGTGCACCTGCAAAGCAACACACTCAGGGTTCCTACTACACTTCATCCCACTACACACCAACCATTCTGGGAAACTATATGTGGACATACCAAAGAGGGTTTCTTGTTGCGTCAACTTTGATCTCTTTGTAGTGCCATCCAACAAAGCCATTTCAAGTATGAGGACCTGACAACCTGCCTGACCAGATGACCTCTTCAACACATGCTTCATAGAAGCTCCCCAGACAGACTCAGACATCCCCAGCATCGAGGTACTTTGGCAGAGAATTCAGGCATATTTAACATTTTCATCCCAAATCAGGACAATAGCAGATGTTGAAGTTCTGAAATGCTCTGCTGGGTCATGGCACTCACAGCTAATGGCAACAGGGAGATCAGCAGCCACTGGGATCCCAGAAAAGACCTTTCAGGAACGCAGGCACCTCCCCAATAGTGTGAGAACTGGGGACCATCAGGTCCTATCCAGATGTTTCAGAGGAGATTGATTAGGTTTAGGCCTGAAAGAAAATATTTAATGTAATTCCCTGAACTTTACCATAATTAACCTCTGGACATTTGTCTATGTCTATGACTGTGTAACTCTTTGGGACTCTTGCCAATTGCTTGATCAAATTGCTATCTTTGAATGTCAATAAATTTTACATTTTATTAGTGCTTTGGGTAGATTTACTTCTTGGTTCAGATGGGAATTTAATTTAGATGTGTCTGTGTGAGGTGGGATTCTGGCGTCACATTCTTCTACCTAGAAGAATAGAGAAGTGGAAGCCTTTAATTTATGAATCCGTGCAGCCATGGCACTGATCTTACGACCAAATCCAGCTCTGATCTTGTTCCCTCAGCTTGTTCTGGAAAAACCCTGCTCTTGAGCTAGAAGGTGGCAACCTTTTATTTAGCTTCAGCACTCCCCACAGGGTTTATTTAACTAGTATAGTGAAAATGAGGAAGACTAGTCCTACCCATGAGCCTTGCACGGAAAAATAGGAGGATGCAAATGTGTGAAGGCAAAGCATCACCATCGTGCATGTGTTTGTATGTCAACACAGAGAGATTCCTTGACATAATATGATCCATTCCAGACGAAATACGTGTGGAAGCTCAGCTCTGAGATTGTGCTGGCCGTGGGCATGCCACCCAATTTAATTTGTTCAGTTCCCACCCAAAGAACAGCTGCTCGTCTTGCTAAGTCAGCAAAAGTCAGCGCCAAACATGTCTAATGTGAACACACATGAGTAATTGCTTAATTCAGTTTCCAATGGCATTCCCAGAACAGTGCCTGCCATGTTCCCCCCAAAATCAGGAGACCGAGGCGGGGAATAATGTGAACAATCAAGACCTCGGGCTTCATGTTCACTCACCAAACCTAACCGCATCTGAACCATGTTTAAACACACCTTAGGCTTATTTACTATGTGCTGTGTCCTTATGTGCCCCCGCCGAGGAGGGCATGAGCAGAACTGGCTGCTCGTAATCACTTTGGGAAGGGCTGTGTTTCTCCCAGCTCATTCTCTTATACCTATTAGTTATCCTGTACCTGCTCTAGGGTCCTATTTTGGTCTGAATTACCTCCTTTCACCAGATGTGGTTAGGATCAGCTTTATTGTAATATCTTTGCGTTGTCTTACTGTTGTGATTTAGTCTGTGCCTTAGCTCCTCACCTGTGCAATGGGAGAAGCACTGCTACCTGTAGAGTAGGCAGGGTAGTTTTGACTCTCTTTTAAAGGGGTCCCCTGGTTTCCCCTAGGTTTTCCAAAACAGCAGGAAAATCAGCATATACGTAGTTTTAAATGCCCGTTTCCAGCTTTTCTAAGCATACGCTGCAAGACTTGTATTCATCTGTGTCTCCTGGTAGAGTGAAATAACAAGACGGCAGATTGAGGAAAAGCCCACCCCAATGTGAGTAGTGAGGGCACAGGAGGCTACAACCTTGCTTATCATCCTCCTCCTGTACACTTCTGTGTTGGAGATAGACAAGACATGCAGGAGATGAAGCAACCTGCACCCAGATGAAAAATACTTCAAATTATTTTTTGTGTATCCTTAAATCAGGTTGCAGCCTGCACCATTGCTTTGAAGCCTTTCTTGATTTCCAGCTGGATAATTGAGCCCTCTTCCATCTCCCTTTGAAATGGTGAAGAGCTGAAAATAATGCCTTGACTATCTTCCATCAGGGACCCCATCAGCCCAGCAACCATTTGAGGTGTCTCTGGCGGCCCAAAGCATCCTGCTCCAGCCTCTCTCCAGCTTTGTCCTACCATGTTCTCTTCTCCAGCCACATAAGCCCTTCATTATACCCAGCTCAACAGCTCCCATCAGGGATGCTGCTACACCAGGAGCCTTTGTACATGCCAGTGGTGGGCTGGTCCCCGTGGGAGAGGGACTGGCCAGGCTTTTGATTCCTTCCCGCCTGCTGACAATGCCAGAAGAGGCCTGTGTGTCAACATGGTGTGGCCTCAGCCTATGTCTGAGCCATCAGTTTATTCAAGGGGAGTTCCGAAGGTGTTGACCTCGTTATCCCTTCCCTTTATTCCATCTCTAGCTCCCCTCACCCCTTCTGAATGGGGGGCAGACACCTTCCTGCTCCTCCATTACACATGCTAGATTTGGAGGACATAATACTCCCAGGCCATATGCTCTTAGTGGAGTCTCCTTCTATGGAGACATCCAAACCCACCTGGACACATTCCTGTGTGATCTGTTCTGGTGAACCTGCTTTAGCAGGTGGGTTGGACTGGATGATCTCCAGAGGTCCCTTCCAACCCCAACCATCCTGTGATTCTGCGATATTCTTTCAGTCCAGTGTGCATGTGTCTGTTCAGAACAAGAAACTTCAGTGGCCCAAGGCTGAGTTTATACATCCCAGTAAGTTTAGAGAGACATAGAGACACTCACTGGAGTGTCACTGCTGTGGACTGGAGCTGAAGGAAAAACAGTTTCAGCCCCTGATGACCCAGAGCTGGAAAGCAAAAAGAAAACACAGTGGTTCAGATGCTGAGAGGTTGTGTGTGCAGCACTCAGCACCTGAAAAAACAACAACCTGCTTTAGCAGGTGGGTTGGACTAGATGATCTCCAGAGGTACTTTCCAACCCCAACTATTCTGTGATTCATTCTGTAACAACCGAATGAAAAGAACTGACTGGGTTTAAGAAGTTACCGCTGGCATACAAAAAATAAGCAGCAGATGCGTCTAATTTGGGGTTAGGTGAGTGCTGCAGATGCAAGTTCCCGAATGCCCGGGGATGAGATGTTGTGGGCCTGCGCCAGCTGGCACAGCGGTGCCCAGGGAATGTCCCTGGCAGCCGAGCGGTTGGGATCCAGCCTGGGCAGCCGGCAGCCGCCTTCGGCCTGGGGCTGGTCGGGGACGAGAGGGCTCTGCCTCCAGGAATCTGAGGGAAGAGGGGGAGTCTCACCCCAGCCGAGAAGTGGAGTCAAGATGACCAGAGAGGAGCGAGAGTACAGGTCTCAGCCATCTTTGCCAGTGGGGAGGCACCTGGGAGCCCGGCGGGGTGCCAAGGAGAGGGTGTGGAGAGAGCCCTGCCTTGCTCTGGGATGGTGGGCCCTGGGGCAGCTTTCACAAACAGACTGGGGAGCGGGAAAAGCTGTTCCTTCAGAGAGCACGAAACCAAAGGGTTTTACCCTGCCTGGGTAAAGCCCCAGCCTTGAAGCACGTCCTTAGATTGCACTCCCCAAGGGAGTGCGTAGGAAGGTGCTTTTTTATACGGACTGTGGTGTAAGTTATTCAGACCTGCCCATTGCCATGGCTGAACCCATGAAGAGACACCTTGGCAGCATCAGCCCCTCACTGCTCTGTGGCAGTGGCCATGCCTCAGCACCCAGGCCGGTGGAGGAAACGTCTCCTCAGCCTTCCCCCCCCGGCAACGGCCACCATGGGGCTGGGGTGCTGCTGATGCCAAAATGACAGGCGGCAGCACCTCAGGGACCCCCAGAGCCACACGAGGCAAGATGAGGACTGAGGATGAGGGTGACATCGAGAGAGATATGAAGGTCCATGGGACCCCCTGCTGAAGGGAGTAGCTGCAGGATGGAAACCCTGCAAGGATCCGCAGCAGGTCCTGGCAGCACGGAGTGGAAAAGGGGCCGGTCCCGAGCTGGGAAGGAGGAGAAGAGGGTGGGTTCATCTCGCCTCCTGTCAGCCTCCTCACAGCTCGCCCGGCAGCGCAGGCAGCAGCTGCAGGCAGCGGGGTTTTCCTCTCACCTGCGGGGCAGGAGCCCCAAAAACGCCGTCCCCCTCCACCATGATCCTTTGGCTGTGGCTCTGCTGGGGCTTCTCCAGCTCGGCGGGGCAGCCTGACTCGGAGCTGATGGCGAGGTACCTGGAAGACAAGCTGCTGGCAGACTACAGCATCATGGAGCAAGTAGGTTTCAAGGCGGTCGTCATTGGGGAGCATCTGGTGGCCGGGGCTGGCTTGTCCCCTTTCAACCATCAGTATTGACATGCAGGGCAGTCTGCTAAAAACGCATTTATTGCACCCATCCCGTGGCTGTGGCAGCAGCTCAGCTCCGTGGGACATTACTACTAACGAGTAAGGCATTTGTCGGAGGTGCTAAGCCATGAAAGCACCGGCACCCTCCCGTGATGGGTGCTGCTGTCAGGTTCAAGGCTGGCAATCCCATAGCTGTGCTAACGAGACATTTCGCAGGGACAAGGGAGTTAACACGGTGCCCTGGCCGTGTGCCAGTCTGAGTAATTCAGAGTATTTCGGGCTCAGAGGAAAGTTTTTATGACTATGGTCTCAGTCTTACCGCGCTTGATTTTTAACTCGTGCTGGATAAAACGAACTTTGTGAATTTCAGCTTGTAAAATACTTCTTGACCAGGAGAGGAAAAAAACCCAAATGTT
>VWYH01004805.1:0-50000 GCA_013399365.1 Pampusana beccarii | reverse complement strand
AAACTGAGATAACATTTCAGGGTAGTATCAGCGCAGGTCGGACTGATTTTACACTCTTCTCTAAGGGTGCACTATTAATCTCTGCCAGTGATAAGCGACAGGGTTAGAACTGCCTTTGCTTTCACCCAATACAACCATTATTATGTTCTTGTCTTAACAAGGGCAAGTCCATGTCCATGCCCTCTGTCGTACTCTGTACACTTTCTGAGTTCAGGTGAATCCATCACTGCATTCAGTGTTAGATTCACTGTCAGATCTGTCACTGCAGAACCACCTTGTATCTGAACCAAAGGCAAAAGACTTGACTCTCTTTTGTTGTTGAGCTGTCAGCTACGCTTGAACCCACAGCTTATGATGAAATGTAGAACCTGGGAGTGGATGCAGAAGATCTGGAACCAAAGAATTTGCTTTAGTTTCAGATTATTTCTTTTACTTCTGTTATTAAATCCTTTATATTTCTTGCTATTCTGCAGGAAATTAGTGGTATGGAAGACTGCATGAAACATCAGCTCATTATATCTGGAAATGTTCCTACAACACTACTTCTCATCAAAACTCCCCGTCCTCTCCACCTTCAGGATAATGAGACTGTAAAGCCGTGCCTATGTAACAGGGGAGGTCCTAAGAACAGCCAGATCTAGTTCCAATCAACAGCGACTGAGTAAAAGCCACTAGTGACCTAAGAGTGGGGCATTAGATCTGAGCAGATGTGTCTAGTCTAGGTCCATCTCACTGAGCTGTCTCAAATTGAGGAGACGAATCGCACACTGGAAGTGCTAAATTCTTGCCATTGTGCTCTGTGTGAGCTGAGCCTGTGCTAAGCAGGATGATCAAGGACACAGAGAGCACGTCGCACTTTCTACAGCTGTTAAAAATATCTATAATGATTGGATTCATCTGAGACACATTTGTCAGAGTCTTTCCAAGCCTTGAAAGTGTAGGCAGGTGGGGCTTTATTCCAAGTCCATTGACAGTTTTGTGTTTGTTTCCAGTGGATCCTCATGCTTCAATTTGCCTGGAATTCCCTGGCCCAGCAGCTTGGTTGGTTGGATGCTCAGTTAGATGCTTCTGATGCTATTACAGAAGTGTTCTTGTTTCATACATTTGCTCCCTTTGTTAAGCCATTTGTCAAACTTGTTTTATTTGGAAAAAAGAGCCTGGAAGTGCAGCTGAGGAGTATGTTCTTGTCTTCACTAGTCTTACATTGCTATGACTTTTTATCAACCCCAGTAGGAAGAGTTTCAGTTTTTTTGGCTTAGTGAAGTTGGTCTGTATTTCCAATGTATTTTATTCTTCAGCTTCCTTCTGCTTTTGAGGGTTTGGTCTCTGACTGTTTAAGGCAACATACAGAAATCTTTTTTTTTACACTGACTGCTTATGGTCAAATACGCTGAAGACTTCCAGGAAGAAAACTCTTGAGCTCTGTGGAGATGTTGCTGTCAAAAAATCACGTTAGCCTGGAGACATGCTCCAACCCAGGGCTTGTGAACAAAATCACATTCTCAAGAAGCAGAAATTGGCTTTCAGCTTCTATTGCTACATCATGTGTCATTCATTGCGGTCTCTGCTGGAAGGAATCCAGTGTGGGCTAAAAGGCTTAAAATATTTTGCCTGAGACGTCACAGTGTCAGTGTTTCTTATTAAGTCTCTTCCATCCATTGGCTGAGACCTCCAGGATGGATTCTCAGCAGAGGCGAACTCAACCTACTCCACTTACAGCAGTTTTTCTGTTTACATAGCTTACGGATCTGACTGTGTGAATTTGAAGATGCTGCTTCATGCACAGTCCACAGGGCAGTTTCTCTGATGTTATTTCTGGATCCTATGGAGACATAATTTGGACTTCTCTTCCCAGGCCATAAGGGACTAATCCTGATCCTCTCACATGGTCACAGTTGAAGGGTGCAATTTAGGATAAAGACTGGCATAATGAGAGTCCTCATTCTTCCCAGACCCTTCCTGAACATTGGAGAATGACTGTGGCCTTCGCTCTCGTGCGGGAACAAAAGCAGTGGCATGTTCCTTGTTTACCTTTTGCAGCTCACCTGAAAGTTTGCGGGCAAGCCCACTTTGACTGTTATTGAGTGTTTTTTCATAGGGGAGTCTAATACTTGAAAGGTGGTAATTTGCTGGAGTATATTGAGGAAAGTGGTTGAGTCACTATCCCTGGAAGTATTTAAAAGATGTGTAGATGTGGCACGTAGGGTCTAGTGGTGGACTTGGCAGTGCTAGATTAACAGTTCGACCTGATGATCTTGAAGGTCTTTTCCAACTTGATGATTCTAAGTATTAAAGCCACCAAAACATTGAAGGGGTGAGTTATTTAGCTGCCAGTGTTAATGGCTAACCTTTTGACACCTGCAGGAAACCAGGCCTCGGATGTCTGAATTCACTGTGAAATCCACAATAATTTCTCGGTATGCTTTCACCACGGTGTCGTGCACAATGGTGAACAGTGGATCTGAGGCACGCGAAGGTGTCTTTGAGATGCAGATCCCAGCTGCAGCCTTCGTCTCCAACTTTACCATGTAAGTAAGTAATGCTGACAGCTGGGTGGACGATGTTCGTCCCATCCCACAGACAGCTCTTTGACATTTCAAAAACTGGATAAACCCTCAGTAGAACTGTATCAAGGACTTTTTTTATTTCTTTGGGAAAAATAAAACCAGACAGATGCTGTACTCCACCTGAGATGACTCGTGACCCCAAAGCACAGAGCAAGTCCTTGAATGACAGGATGCTAAGATTCAAGTCCTCAATGTATGTAGGGAAGAAAATTATTCTGTTTCCTGAGTCCCGAGTGCCTTTTATCAGTTTCATTCTCCTCCTCTCTCTGATCTGAACCAGAAAAATCTCTCCTAGCCTTCAGAAACCTTTCCAATTAAACTTTCAGCAATTAAAGTTATCTTGCCAGACTGCGGTGCATAAGAAGCTCCTTGTTGTTTCAGGTTCTCCACACTGTCAATGGAGGAGAGCCAACTCCAACTAGCAGAGAGGTTCACTTGCTGCTGGTCATTCTGTGTGGATAACAGAGCAAGTAGAGGGCAACCAAGCTCATACTGAAATGACTCACCAAGGAAAAAAATTAAGCTCTTGGTTTCAAAAACATGTTTGGTTTGGTTGTGCTCAGATCCTCTCTATGCATAGATATTTGGGCCGTAATTTGGACTTGACCATAGCAGATAGGGGACCTGCTCTTTTAGAAAAACTTAAATTTGGACTGAACAGGAGGAAAAACAGTCTTTTGCCAGTGGCCAACCAAAATTTACTTTAAGGGCTATTTCCTTACGAAATCCATGGCCCTGCAACTTATTCCCAGGGAGAAGCATTTCAGTCAGGGAGGCAGCTACTTGAGAGCAGTCACCCTGAATGTCACCACAAGTATTGATACAGGTGGTAGATCCAAGACCAGACAAAAAGAAGTGCTCACTGGGATTCTTGGCAATTGCTTTGTATTCTGGTTTTCAGCCTTATGCATTGGGCATTACCTACTGAACTGGCGTTTTACAGAGGTAAAATGCTGGACTAAAAATGTACTCTGCTGGTGTAACCAGCCAGGGAACTTCTAAGTCAGCTTCTGTCTCAGTGACTTGAGTGGACTCCAGGAGAGTTGCACCAGCAGCACATGTAGCCTATTCATGTGTGCACAGTCTGCAAACCCTTCTACAGCAAACTGTACAGCTGTCACTGTGTATGGGTGCAGAGTGGTCATGCTGACATCTCTGGTCTCTCCAGGATCATCGGCAACAAGACTTACTATGGGGAGGTCACAGGGAAAGAAAAGAAACACAGCAGCGATGACAAAGAAAGGCACAAGAAGCCTCAGAACCCCACAGATGGAAGGTAAGCATTGTGCATTTGGCTGTGTTCTGGGCAGTGACATACTCTCCTCACATCTTTATTTTGGCTGCTTTGGCATACCCATCCATGGATTATAGGAAGAAGCAGCTAAAAAGAAAATTATCAGCAGTGCCTGCTGTCATTACCATGTTTCAGGTCATGTAAAATTGCTTGTGGCCACTTCTAACTCTGTTACACAACATTTTAATGTCCAAGATGCTCCAGGATGTACTTGAGAGGGAAAGAAATCTTGTTACTTCCTGAACAACAGAGCAGAAAATTAAGGTACACCAAAATTCAATGAGTCACAACTTTGTGAAGCATAACAATGTTTTATTTCTTGCTTGTTTCACATATTCAATAATACAAAACACTTTAATTGGACCAACAAAATCCAGATTCATCATTCACTGGAGGGGGTGGTGTGTGATGTGTATGGAGTGTGAAAGTGTTTTTGGATTTTCCTTTCAGGGAGAATGGCCACGAGATATTCAAAGCTTCTGTCTTCATTCCTCGCAAGATGCAGGCCAGGTTCCTACTACATTATGAAGAGCTTTTGCAAAGGCGACTGGGAAAATATGAATATACAGTCAGCATCCGTCCCCAGCAACTGGTGGGGAAGTTACGAGTGGAGGTGAATATCCTGGAGAACTCAGGCATAGTTTCACTGGAGGTGCCTCCCCTGCGAAACAGCAAGCATAAAGGCAATGGGAAGGTTGAAGGTAAGGAGAGATTTTATGACGCGTGGTTCTGTTACTCGTGGGACCTTAATCACCTCTCAAGAACTGAACTGAACGTGTTGGGAGTTCTCCAAGACAATTTTGGATAATTCTATAGACTAGTGTTTCATTCACTTTCACTTTTCTCCGAATGAGGCATTAAACAAAATTCCAACGCTGTACTAAAGCAGCATTGTCTATAATAAAGACCATATTAGAAACTAGAGGACACATCTCATGAAGACAACAAGAAAAATTAATGCTAGCAGCTCATTAGGCATAAATTATTCTGGCAAATTCCAACTCCATTTTTATTTAGAAAGATAGATTTTTTACCTTCCTTTCTTAGAGATTTCTCATTCACTGGCAGGGGAATCTCCAGGTTCATGGAAGCTGGTATAATGGTTACACAAAAGGGATTACAGGATTACGAGCTCTGTGAGGTTCAGTGGTGGGAATTCAGTCTTATCGTAAAGGCTGATGGATTTTGTTTTATTTTTTTTTGTAGATGACTGTGTCTATGTGGTATCTGTGCGTAAGCATGTGGGAACTTTGAAGCTTAATGAATATAGGGCTGATTGCATTCAACTCAATGGGAATTCTTTTTTCTATTGTCTTCATGAGCTTTGAACTGGGCCTTCAGGCCTTGCGCTCAGCATTTGAGCAGGCTCTTCCCTGGCTCCACATCTCCTGGGAAATGTTTGTTTTAAGTGAATTGTTTTTTCCATCCATCCATGCCAAAGCAGATAGGAAATCCTGTATTTTAGAACATGGGAAATTCCAAGAGGAAAATCCATGTTTTGCCAAAGCAGTCGAAGTATCTGCACTTACCCCCAACTGTCCTCACTTGCTGTTCAGACAATGTAAAGGTAATTTTTTAAGTGTAAACTAACATTGAGGAGCACAGGATACTGTGTTAAAAAAAACCCTCACCAAAAAAAAATGAGGGTGAGTTTGAGCTGGAAGCAGGATGTGAAGTCTCATGGGACTTGATCCTCGTTACTCGAAGTAATAAAATGCCAAAAAAAATCAGTGGAGCTGTACATATCTGCCAGGTGAAGACAGACATGTGAACATGGGGTTAAACTGATTGCCTAGTGTGATCTTATTGACTTAATCCAAATCACATTGAAATCAAGGCTGTCAGTGACTTGGAGTAGCTTCAGGTCAAGCCTTATACAACTAATTAGTCTCTCTGCCATATATCCATGCACTGTGTGACAAATATGCCCTGTCTCTTGTCAGGAGGGACAGGAAACCTTTTTCACCTGTCAAGGAGTATCACAGTGCATTGCGGTATATGGTTTCCTGCAAAACATCTGGCACTGATCAAGGTTAGAGACAGCCTAAGCAGAGCAGACACACTGTTGGTCTGGTGCAGCATGGAAATTCCTATACGTAAATGACATACAGGGAAAACTCCGGTAACTTGCTCTCCAAATGGCAGTCTGTGAGCACTGATCATTCTTGACACGGTGCTTCAAATTTAAAACAGCTCATATAAAAGTAGGCCTGAGCTCTAAGATTCCATCATCCTCCCTAGCCAACAAAGTGCATATAAAATACAAGTCCCATTTCAGGATGGGTAAAGCAACTGAAACTCAGATTCCCTGTGCTCTATCCTTGCTCAGAATTCGATTACAGATCCTTTCTATCTAGAATTATCCTATACAGTTGGTAAAAACCCATTGCTGTGATGAAATCACTGCTATGGAAGCCATTGAAAGGCCAAACACACTTTTGGGGTCCATCATGGGCAGTCAGGAGTGGGTTATGTCTCTGGCAGATCAAATCTTTATTGGTACTCAGGTGTGTGCCACTCGGATGAGTGTAAAGCATTAATGAATTCAGCAGGTTTGCTGAGCTTCTTTCTGATCTAAAGCAAGATGAGGAGATTAGGACATTACCAGGAGCCAGGCAAAAAAAAAATTGGCAGAGGGTCTCAGAAGGGTCTCAGATAGGTCACAGAGAAGGACAGCTTGTTTTGGATAGGAGGGATTTATTGCTTGTGACCTCTGCTGGCCAGCTGCACTCGGAGCAGACAACAGGAACTTCCTAAACGCAAATGGAAACCACAGGAATACTCCTAGGGAGAGCAAGGCCACGGCAAGGAGCATTTCACTTGGAAACCCACTGTATTCCTGTTGGCTGTCGTTGCTGAAGCTTGATCCAAAAAAGCAAAATATCTGAGCCACTAGATCCTCCCTGCAAAACCTTCTTGCTCGTATGACATCTAAAGACCCCAGGGCATGAGATGTCTAGTGAGACATCCAGGGAAGGCCGTGAGTTTTTAAGTGAAGACAGGTGAATTGTGAGTCTTACATTTAAAGAGTGGCTGCTTGGCAGACAGTCTGCAAACTGGGAGTAAGCCAGGAAAAATACAGTGTCTGATCTCTTCTTGGACTCCTGTGGCTTGAAACTCTTCAGTATCACTTGACTGGAGAGCATGCTGGCAATCTCGGAAGTTAAGTGGTCAGCAAAGGATGCCAGACCAGATGCTGCCATACTGTGTTACCTGTGGTGCCCCAAATGAGAGGTCATGACTTAAAAAAAGATCAAATAAGGAACGGAGGCCCGCACATAGGAAAACTATACTGCCTGACTGGTTTGAATTTGAATATTTCAGGAAAACTCTCTTCTTCAATTTCCCGTGTCTACAAAGATGTCTATTGTATCTCACAGTTAATGATAACATGTGAAATTTTGATAAGTATTAATAAATTACTTTGAGAGTATTGGGTCAAAAATGTATTGTGACATCAGCTCTCAGTTAAATGGCAATTCTGAGTAATATGTCCAAAGCACCACCAACCTGAAACCACTGTCGAGGATGGGATGTATCTTCACAAGTCATTTAGATGCTTCTGACTCTGACTGACCTGGATAAGAAACTACATTCCTTTTCTGAGTACTGGCCCAGAAGATCTGATGTAGGACAGGCAATTTAGGTTGAAAATCAAATATTTTTGGCTTTGGAGTCATCCACAGCGCCAGATGATGACCACCAGCAGAGACTGATGTTCATAACTGAAATGTCAACTTGTTGTGACAATAGATGCTGTTAGCAAAACTAACGAAAAAAATAATAATAGTTTAGATGGCCCAAAGTGGAAGAATGGCTGATCTGCCTTTATTTGATGGAGCAATCCTCTTACATTTTTGGTGCTTTCTACATGCTATCCGTAGAGCCAAAGTACCGTGTGGGAAGCAAAGTGGGAAAAACAACTTTTCTGTTTAATGATCATTCAGGATTTGCACTTTTGATTGCAGCCAAACTGCTTGTAGCCATACAGTTTGTGATTGACAGAAGAGACAACACTTAGAGATCTACAGACAGAAGATGTCCCTTGATGAGAAAGAGTGAAGGACATTTTCTGCCATTTGTAAAACAGCACAGCAATCACAGCAGGAGGAGCAGAAACAGTGAAAAGTCCAATTCTGGCTTGTTTTGACTGTAAGGGCCCAAGACACAAAGACTGGACTTGGTTCCACAAACTTCCAGCGATTTTTGAAAAGTAAAGCTGTGCTTTGCTGTAGCTGGAGGCTCTTGGAAAGTCCTGCGTACATCCTCACTGAGCATGGAGCAGAGACAATGTGATGACAAGTCTTTCCAGGATATTTCCTTTGTCAGTGACTCCTGCATGCAGAGCTCCATCTGGGAGTTGTATTTTTCCCAAAGGAAGATATTAGGCATGTGAGTTTTGGAAAATAATTTTTTTGGCATGTGCAGGTGTTGTTTTCCATCACGTACAAACCCCAAAACAGGAGATGTTGAGGTAAATGATCCCAGCCTTCTCTGGTGACCTCAGAATGGAGTCGTTTTCTGAATGATGTCCTACCCAACATCCTATGGGATGACTGTTGTCATCCTTTTCCTCCAGTGTAGTGATGTGAGGACTAGTTATGGACTTGGGCAGGGTGACACTAGGATGCTTGAGAATGACTATTTCTCTTCAAAGTCACAGGTCTTGGAAAAGTTTTTATTCCTTATCACAGCCGTCCAGAAGTTTCCACGTGTCAGCAAAGGATGAACCTTGCATTTGAGCTCTAATGCTGACTCTCCCAGTCTCCAAAATAATTTAGATTTAACTGTTCACCATGTGAGGACCACAGTTTAATATGAAAAATGGTTTTTCCTGCTCTGTTTACTTCTTGAGCTGAATTTGGTGGAAAGTTTGTCTAAAGAGCCTATTAACAGACCAGCTCAAGTCTTTGGAGCTCATCCATGCTCTATATTTTGTAATATCTCACAGATTTTCCTCTTGCGGTCACTTGTTTGAAAAGAACTGGGCCAATAAACAGACAAGAGTAATTGTGATCTAGATATCAAGTGCTGCCTAAAAAAGAAACCTGTGGGAAGACATAGTAACTGTATTCAAATATACAAAAGGCTGCTGCAAGGAGGGAAATACTACTGTACTTTCCATGTCAATAACAGAAAGAAGTCATGGGTTTGTAATCCAGAAATAAAAATGTAAATTAGACATTGAAAATATCTAACAGTGAAAAAGTGAAGCTCTGGAAAGGACTGACAAGGACAGGTTACTGAGTTTCCATTACTGGAGGTCTGGACTGTTTCCAAACCAGGTCATAAATCAAAGTAGGAAAGGATTTGGTCTGGGAACATGGGGTGAAAAGCACATCTCTCCTTATTGACTCAGGAAGGGCTCTTGGAGATTAGGCTGAGTTACATCTCAGGGATGCAGTTTGCATGACTGCACTAGCAAGTGTGGGATTTTGTCTCAGTAGGACTGAAATTGCAGCAACTATACTGATAAGTCCTTGCTCAACAGAAAGGCAGCTAGGATGACTTGCTCAGGTGTAGACATTACACGTAAGAGGCTTGTCAGATCAAGCGATCAGTTAGTCAGATCGATCCCACCTCACATGCCTACAGTACATCCGAACAAGTCACCTCAAGAACTCTTTACAATCAATAGGGAGAAATCTGTAGCATGATTCATCTAATCATAGAGGAAATGTTTAAACAGGTCAAATGAATCATACTTGCATTGACTGGCAGGATCTCAGGTATAGGATCTGCGTTTTAGGCGTCTAGAGTTGGCTAGAATTAATACCACATACATATCTGAAGTTGTGTGTTCATTATTTACAGAAAACAGTTAACAGTCACACAGAAAACATCTGGCCTTTTGAGTTCAGTGACCTCCAAACAGAAATGAGCACACAAATTTTGTCTAAACGTTTATATCCCTGATAGCATTGCAATGCTGGTTTCAGTTTAGAATTAAAGAGGAGGGGTTATTAAGTTCTTATTTTATAACTGGTGAGCTGAATCTTTAGCCTCAGTCTGTAATTGTGCTGTAACATGTCTCCATGGTAATACTGTGTGTACTGTCCTTAGACATCTGTAAGACAATGGGAAAAACTTGTAATATTGTGGTTTTATCTCAACAGGTGATGTTTCTCCTCCTCCTTCTACTGTAGTTGGACATACCAAAACCTTAGCTAAAGTCACATTCAATCCCAGTGTTGTCGAGCAAACCAGGATCGCCCGAAATGGCATTTTGGGAGACTTCATAATAAGATACGATGTCAACAGGGAGCTGAGTATTGGAGATGTTCAGGTACTGTACACATGACTCATCTTTACTGCTTTATTAATTATATCTGAGATAGTTCAATTGTCTTACATGCTCCAAATGTCCTAGAAGATGTTTTCCAAGTGAAGGCTATTTCTCCATCTTGTAAGAGCTATATAAAATTAAATCAATCAGTTGGCAGCCACAAGATGGACTTAAAAAACCACAAGTACCTACTTGATTGAGTTTCTTTTTGTGTTTGCTTTTAAGTTTCTCAATATACTTGCTGTATATATCTGGATACAAGGGCAGTTCTCCAAATGCATATTGTGGTTCTGATTTCCGGGTACATCTATTATATCCTTACCACATTTGGGAGGAAACTCCAATATCCACCACAGAAGGAGATGTGGAGAGCTCCAGTAGGCTCCCCCAGTCCCCCAGGATTAGGAGAGATACCAAGGACCACTCATATCCTGCAATGTAGACACAGACATTGAAAGCAGGATCAGGTGTGCCCAATGAACTATCCCATAATGATGTGTGTGGAACATGATCTACCTTCAACTACTGACTTCCTTGCTCTTCCACAGATTCTTAACGGGTATTTCGTGCACTACTTCGCCCCCACTGATCTTCCTCCGTTGCCAAAGAACGTTGTATTTGTGCTTGACAGCAGTGCTTCCATGGTTGGAACAAAACTGAAACAGGTGAGGTCCTTGCAGTTATTATAGACTAGTTGGCTCTAAGGTTGCAGAGGGCTTGGTTCAGACTTCATCTCACCAGATGGGTTCTTCTGCAAAATGCTTGCTATGTCTGAGGTGAGAGGAGGCTCTGAAGAAACCTCGAGGTGAGGTGATCTACCTGCAATGAGAAATTGTCATGTTAGTGGGAATGGGATAGGAACAAGAAGTGTGGAGGACTTTTTCACTCTATAAAAAAGGTCTGTGCTGTCAAAACTGAGCTAGGATGCTGCTAATAGTATTGTCCTGGCCAGTTCTGTTCTGGGCAGTTTGAAGAGAGGCAGAACAGAGAGAATTCCCAGAAAAGTGCATTCAGCAGATCATTGCATCCAGCTTGACGGCGGAGAAAAGATATTCTTGTCTTTATGTTGCCTTGGTGAAACCCTTAGCAATATATAACTCAATGGGTTCTGTTGAAAGAAGGGTCAGTTTGTCCTCTTGGAGAACCTGAGTCTTTCAGTGTAAATCTCAGACATTTTTCCAGGGCGTAGACTTTGGCATGAGCCAACACACTAAGCTGAAGGGCACAATAACAATGCTTAAAATTGACCTTTGACATAGAGGGTTCACGCTGGTGCCTAAACATTTTTATTTCTTCAGTTCTCTGAGCTGGAGAGATGGGAACCACCTCCAGTTCAAGAGACAAGTAGTTGGCTTGGAAAGGCACTGTGTCTGGGGAAATACACTCCCTCTCTCTCAACACAATATTATCAGTCTAAACTAGAAGCAGAGGTGAATTAAGACTTCAATTCTGAATGATTTGACAGATATATTTCAGGTCTGCACTCACACTGGAGAGTTAAGGCCAGTTTCTGTCTTATATATCTGTGCTGAAAAGGAGAAAAGTCCTTGTTGATTTTGTATTTCTTGCTTCCATTTAAAGACTTACCCACAGGCATGAGATATGGAAAAGTTAGATGCCTTCTCTCTGTTGAATGGCTGCATCTTTACCTTCTGCTTTCTCACCATGGTTGAGCTAGTGACAGTGGAAAGTGACACTTTCCACATAGGTTGACATCCACATGGGGCAGTTTCAGCCTGTATGGATGATGTGATGTTGTAACTCTACTAGAATGACTGAAGGCCAATGGCTTGGACTTGCATCTTGGCCAGTTAAGGAGTTCTAAATAGTCCATTCAGGCTTCTTGGTTGCCTGCCTGGACCATGCTGATATTCCTGGAAAGTGCGGTTCTTTGAGAATCTTTTTTTTTTTTTCCCTTGGCCACCAAACTAGGCCAAATGTCCTTGAAAATAGAGACCATGGCCATTCTCTGACAGTTCTGTCTTTGAACATGGATGCTGAAAGTATATATGCCTTTCTCTCTTTGCTAAAAACTTTACTATTAGTATCTGGTTTCAGTGGTGATGATAAATCTTAATTTAGAAGCTGTGTCCCCTATTAAATCAAATTATCACCACTGTGAGTTAAAGTAGAGTATGACTTTTATGGCTACTAATTATCTTCCCTAGTGACTAGAATAGCAAACAGAGAGTCGCCGACAAACATACCTAGTACGATGCTGAATGAGGTCTTAAACAAAGATGCTTCTGAATCTTTAGAAATTCCTTTGGACAGAGCCTGGCTCACGGCTTTCTGTTATCCTTCTGCTAAAAAATGTCTGCCTTGCCTCACAGAATAAACAGATACTGCACAAATGCACCCAGTCCTGCATGCTGAAAGCAAACAGTCAACGATACAGTGCTAAACCAGGGAGATTAAGACTCTGAAGGGCTTTGGTGTCAGCGTGAGCTGCGCAAGCAGGGTCTTGGGTCAGCAGATTAACCTTGTACTATGAAAGCTTTTATTATCCTCCTGAGCATATTAGTGTTTCTTTTTCATATACTTACTACAAACAACATGGCCAGGGATTAACCCTTGAATGTTTACTTCATAGCCTAGCCAGCTGCTACTGCTAAACATACATCAATCTCAGGCTAATTAGCTACAAAGAGATGCCTCTTCAGCCCAAAGTGAGAGAATTGTCTAACTACAACCTTTTTCGGGGGTGAACCCAAATTTTTACCTGTTGTCTTTGATCACCATCCTTAGAAGTGTTTGAAAGATGCAGAGACGAGGTTCTTAGGGACATGGTTTAGTGACAGGTTAGTGGTTGGACTTGATGGTCTTGAGGGTCTCTTCCAACCAAAATGATTCTCTGATTCTATGTTCTTTTTTTATGGACAACCACTGGTACATCATGGGGGAATGATAGGTGCAGGAAGCAATAGAATTTCATGGAATTCTGACCTAAATCAAAACCCCCACAAAGATTAGCCAAGGAAAGACCAAAATCTAGGACTGGCTGAATAATAAGCCTCTTTCGGTACACTAAGAAAGTGCAATCAGTTACAGCCATGACCCACATCTGCTCAGTGGCCTTTTTACCCAATTGTTTTTGTTATTAAGATGTTTGTTGAATTACAGACACGTCCTTTGGTGGCAGGATACATGTGAGCAGAGGAAATGCCTCCTTTTCTTCTTTTTTTTCTTGGACCCTTGCAGCTGTGGTGATCTATGGTGCTGCGTAGAGAGCTGGGAATTCCCTTGGGACCGCCTTTCTTCATTTCTCTCTACTGAGTCACACGCAAAATCAGCTAAAAATACAGTCAGCATTTGAAAAGGGTGCTCTTGCAGGTCAGCTGTGGTAACTGTGACAAAGGACAGTTTTTAGGGTTGTACAAGCGAGGATGAGAGACATCAGTTGTGCACTTGAAGAGATTTTCTACTCTTCACTCAACTGCTTTCATAAATTTAATGGCAAAGTGACTCAAATGGAGTCAGGATTTCATGCATCCTGCAGTTCCCACAATCTAATGGTGAGTCGTTTCTTCTTTTCCTCTACCAAAGTTTTCCTTTTCCTACATGAATTTTCATCTGTTCATGCCATCTCTTTCTTCCTAAGGCATCTCAGTCTTCAAAGCAACAAGATGTCCAGACTCAGTTGCAAACATATGTAGTAAGACTGGTTCATCAGATTAAGTCATTAAGACCTGTGAGACATTCTGAGACATATATTAGCTTTTTGGGGAAGATCAGCTAATGTGCATGTTCCTCCTGCAGTTTTCACAGCCTCTGAACTCTGGTAATGCCTAACAGACTCAACCGTGTTACAGTAGTCCACCTCAACTGAGGATTTGCACCTTTGTGACATTCACCTTCTAACATTAGCAGGCAGATAAAGGTCAGGAAGAGAAAACTCTCGAACATCATGGTAGAAATAATTTTCATGGGTTCAAGAACACATCATTACTGCTGTCCCACTGGCAAAGAAAATGTTTTGTCCTCATGAGCTTTGTTCCTCCATTTTCAAAGAGACAGTAAGCTCTGTGTGGAATAGTTGCTTTCAACAGGAGCAAGAAGAGCTGGTGTACAGGTTATCTCTGTAAGGCTTACTAGGAACCAAAATTATTTGCTCTTTGGGAAGTCTGACCTTCTCCTGCTGATTTTCGTGGTACCTTTGGCTGTACAAGTGGAGGGGAATGTAGTAGTTTTACATTGGTATAACCAGAAGAAAGAGAGGCCAGTTATCGGTTTACCACCTTGTGGTTACCATGATTAACCCCAGCTTCACTAAATGTGGTGAAAAAGGACCTTCATCAGCCTGCAATTCAGTGGTATAGAACAGGCACGTTCCAAGCTATGAATGTGTCCACAAGAGGATGGATTTGCAGATGTTCTGCAGATACGCGGTGAAATGTAGCTGTTTCAACCACAGATTAATTTCACCTTACCTTTCCCACAGGCAATAAATGGCCACACACTCAGTTAAACAGTTGGCTACACGGCAAGTCTGGCAACTTGTCAATGGTAGTGTGCCAGACTGTAATTTTCTTTGAGGTTAATTACACTGGAAGGAACTCAACTGAAGCTGGGACCTGCTGTGTATTTGCAAGTGCTTCAGTTTATTTCCCTGCATCCATCCAAGGGATGCTGTTGGTACCATTGATCTGTCACCCACACTATCTGAGCACTTCTGAGGGCCCAGCTGCCTTATAGACACGTATTTCTAACCCTTTGTGCCTCAGCACACGGACTCCCTCTGAGTGGTTTCAGGGTGATGAGAGGGCAGACAAGCATCTGAACACTTGGTGTTCTCCCTCCAAGCTCCACTGACTTCTGTTGGTTGACGCAGAGCTGGCTGCAGGCCTGTCGACTGCTGGTCCAAACAGTGGCTGCTGCACAGGAGAACTACCTTAAATCATCAGGGGACTTTGGAAAAAATGCTAGCTCTAATTACAGCTTTGAGTGAGTTTAAAGCTGCTGTGAAGGGGAAAGATTTGCCAGCTTTTCCATTTCTGTTGGAAAGCAGCAGCCTCAGTGAATGCAGAAGAACCATGTGCAGTATCTCCAACACCAACAACCTCACCCAGCTCCCTCCTTTTTGTGAATACACAACAGCAGTATCATGTCAGTCCTCTCTGTAGATGTGAATATGGAATATAGGAACTACCACAGTAAATAAGATGTCAGATCCATGTAGACTTTAAACAACCAGCTTCCAAGAAGGATGCAAGTACTTATAATGCAGCAAAATAATCTGCCTTCCCCAAGACCTGAAACTTATAAATAATGATAGGGTCATACAGACAAACAAGTAACCTTCAGAGCAAGATACCCTCAAATATTTAGGACAGGGAGAACCTACTTTTGGTCTTAGGACTAACAGCCAACATTCCCCCAGCTGATTTGCTCCATGCTGAGGCAGGAGAAGTAGAGATGGAATTTCCCAGGAAGACCCCAGACCACCTATAAAAAGCAAGTCCTTTAATTGGGTTTAGAGTAAATAGAATGTAAAGGCAAGCGTAGAGTTTGGCATGAAAGTGCTGCTGAGACCTGAACTGAAATCCCATGAAGACACTAAGAGATCTCCCAAGGGTTTCAGTGGCACCTTTGCTGAATTCATGAAAGGATGAACTAAAAATAGGTGCTACTGAACTGCCAGACACAGGCCAGTGATCATCAAACAAGTCTGCCATGAAAAGAAAGGGGCTAAATCAAGCTGGGAAATTAGTCCATAGATCAGGATCATTGAAGCCTACAACCAGGCACAGTTGTGATAAAGCCAGAGACACTTACAGCACAGCTCTTGGACTGAGGCTCAAACTAGGACTAAGGACCCAGGCTGGAGCTTAAATGGAGTGTGGGTGGAGGTCCCAGGTGTGGCTGGTCAAAGCCATTAAAGTCTATTAGTATTCTCAAGGCTTTGTGAGGTCTGTGAAGCTACAGACGTGGGTTTCTTTAATAGTCCTTTCCAAGCTGGAATTGTGGTTTTTTGCCAGTTGCTGGAGCAATACCTGGAAGCCAGACCTGGCTTCTATTTGTGTTTTCGTTGTGCATCGGTTACATGAACTTAGGTAGGTTATTTTCTTTGCCTGTGCTTGTCTCTTTGTAGAGTCTTGTCTGTTTAGCTGGCAAACCCATGGTCGGGCTTTATGGCTGTACAAGATCTCCCAAATCTAAAAGACACCTGATCTTTGCCAAGACTTAAGCTATTAGTCTAAAACTGCTTGCAACAACGCTGCTGTTTCAAAGGAAATACCCCTTCACCCTAATATGGGGTGTGTACTACACATTGCTCCACTGGGATGCTCTGTTTTTAACTGTGAAGAGCAGCTGAAGCTCAGAAGTTCTTGTGGGTCTTTATGTGGAAACCTGCTGGAGTGTGGCCACCCATGTTATTTTACTGTGTGAAGTCATCAAACACTGTTCATTGGTGGTTCTGACTCTGAGGTCCATGTGACATAACTTGAAGTCCTTTAGGAACGAGGGATGTGATACTACCTGTGTCACGAGGAGAGAGATTTTGCTTGGATAGTTACCCTTGATGTAGTGACTACGTCTTCTCCAAAACATCTGCGCTCTTTCTGCAGCGTTTTGGGCAAAGATGTGGCCTGTGCTTGTGTCTGAGGAAGTGGCCTGGGATGGAAAGGGGCAGGGAAAGGGCTGGAGGCAGAAATGTGCAGGAGGGAGTGGGGAATCCCATAGCTGGAGGTCATGAGGAGATTTGAAAATAGGTAAAATGGGAAGGGAAACAGGTGTTGGAGGACTCCGAGGGCCCTGTGGCGGACTCTCAGGTGGGAAAACAGGCAAGAGTGTTTTTTTTAAAAGAACAATTTAGTGCTGGTTTATTGCTTAATGCTGACCCTGAATACTGGGTCTTTGTTCCAACCAACCATCGTCACCACCCCACACTTACTGGACATGAAAACAGGGAAGTCACGTTTAAAAGTGAGAGGTATCACAGTCTGATGAAAAAGGGCCAGGGCTAGCAAAGGAGGTGGCTACAGAGTCAGACACTTCATCCCTATGGAAGTACAGCGCTCCTTTTCATGGAGAAATAATACCTTGTCCCTGAGTAGGAACGGCACGATTGCTCCTTGTCAAGGTAGCACAGATCTTTCCCCTGTGGAGAGCAAACATCTCTCCTAGCAGGTTACACACACGGGTAGGATGTTCTAAGAAGGGGCTAGAAAACCTGCAAACCTAGCAGACTGCTGATCCAGCCACTGTGAGAGAGGCTGCCTGATGAAGAATGGAAGTTAATTAACATGAAAAGCACAACAACCTGTGTCCCAGCCCAACTCCTGCTGCATAACATAGCAGCTAATGGTTGCTGAAATTGAGGGGATGCGCTCTGTGCAGCCTCTTGGGCACATCAGGTCTTCCCAGCACTTTGTCTGCAGCTGATCTGTGTGACAGAGAATTAAAGTCTTGAGTTGCTAGAACAGTTTTAACGTGCTGGGACTAACTCCATGTCCTGAGGATGGGCAGAGACGGAGGTGTCAAGCTCTGCATTGAAGGCATGGGGCACTTTTCCCTTGTCATTGACCTTTTTGCTGCTGTCTCCATGGAAATTGTTTGTCATGCTGGGGTTTGAGTGTCTGACTGGTGTATTATGGGATGCAATCCCACCTAAAATGAGCTAAGCACAAGACAAGAATGTGGCCTTCGTGCACTGCTGTGTCAGTCTGGCTGTCTGCCCGGGTAGCCCCATTTTTTCCAGTGGGGTTATTTCAGTACAGCACTGTGTGTCAGCCTTTAAACTTTTCCCTTTGACTTATTGTACAGAAACTTTTACTGCTCCAAATGCAATCCATACCACACTGTTGATAAGGGCTTGAAGTAATGATGCTTGGTGCTGATAAGATCTTGCCTCCTTAAAACTTTGTACAGGAATTTATTTATATCCTCAACACTGCATTGACATTGCGAAGACTGAACATCTACTCTGCCTTCTGGGCACATGAAACCCTAGTTCCTGAGAAATCAGATCATCTCACAGTTTTTCATGTATTTATCCTCATCATGCTGTTGGGTGCTAGAGAAGTAAGTTACTCCAATTGATAGCTAAGCTTGTCCACATCCTTGAAGACAGTTTTATCTTCCACTGAGCAGAAATACTGTGCTTAAATGCCCTGGATTTATGTGGAGCTAAGTGATTTACTCGAAGTTAAGCGGAAAACCTTTTTCAGAAAAGGCAACAGAAACAGTTACTCTGAATGATGGAGAATGTCTTTTGCAGACAGGGAAACTACAAAGCAACTTTTTCTAAGGCCATATAGGGATCAGCAATGTTCAAGTTATTAGTGAAGGACCCATGATGTTCAAGGGAGAGAGACTGGACCATGGACTGGAAACAGACCTTTATTGTTCGGAGCTCTGCAAACCCCCTCCCATCACAGGCCAGCGTTAGCGTAAAACAAAATGCTTGTTGTCCAGAATTGCAAAGGAGTTTTCCTTGGTTACGTGATCAGTGTCTGCCAAGAAGAAAGCACAAAGATACATTGACTGGGATGGGGTGAGCTGCAGTCCCTGAACTGCACGATGGTCCCAGTGGAGGAAGAAAGGGCAGATTATCCTTCTCAAGATGGGGATGGAGGAAGGTAATAAAATCCAAGTATACACTTGTGGGTTAAAACCGATTTTTGGTACAAAGGTCCCTGGCATGTGACCTGTATTATGTGAGCAGAAAGGAAACTGGGGCACAGAGGAAAGCGAAGCTCACAAGATTTGGCTTCAGACCTCGGCAAGGATGATGCTGCCCAAACCTTTGCTCTCTCTGTACCTCAGCTCCTCCCTGTAAAATAGCAGTGGAGCTCATGCTGCCTTTCCCTTGGCTGCTGGATCCCAAGCCAACTCTGCGGCAGTACTTTGTCCATCATTTCAGGTGCAACTTTGATGCCAGCCTCTCCTTAAGTCACAGTATTAATTCCTCTGACAGACTATGGGCAGATTTGACCAGATAAGGCTGTTGTAGCTTCAAAAATCCAGCTCTGGACCCTTTTATCAGCTGCCTGTGCATGTTTGCAAAGGGAAAGATATGAACCAAGGCACAGAGGATATCGAAGGGAAGGGGGGAGCTCATCTGTTTTCTCTCCATTTATTTCCTTGCAGTGTTTTGCCAAACAACATATTTACTTGTACTTTTCTGCTTCTCGCTGTAGGAGATCTGGTTTGTGAGCCCTCGGACAGAGCTGTGGGTTCCTAATTCCCTTTGTGCAATCACTCCTTTCTTGTCACATACGCTCTCTCACAGGGGTCTGGAAGGACAAAGTCAAGCCTAGCGAAGTTTTGTCTTCTAGTTGCGCCATCCTTCAGCATGTGGTTGCAGATGGTCCCATGTCTGTTATCTGCAGGCTGTCTGCATGCAGCACTTTTAGATGATGAGTACTGCATTCTAAAGGCTCTGGTTGTGGTGAACGCTTCCCTCTCTGTTAGCTGCGCTCTTCAGACTGACTGATATCGAGCCCACATGGTTCCCTGGTGTTGCTGGAGCTGGAAAGGGCCGTGTCGCTGGTGCTGATGTCTCACTGCCCAGCCGTTGCGAGGGCAGATGCCAGCTGTGTTTGGGCGTGCAGGGTACAGCCGAGGGTTGCCAAGTGATCTCAGAGGCACTGGTGGCGTGGGTGTTGGTACAGCCCCCTCTGCATCTGGAAGCTGTTTCCAAGAGGGGCTGTTACGCTGCAGCGCTGCAGACACCCACTATCCATCCAGAATTGAATCTGGCATTAACTGAAAGTCTTTTGATTTTTTTTTTTTTTTCTTTACAAGCTGGTATGAAGCTAGCACAGATGTGGTCCTGGGATGAAGCACTTGCACGTGCTCCTAGGCAATGGAAAGTGTGAATACGTGGGCTTGGGACATGCATTATAATGAGGTGCTTCAATTGCCCCCCTTGCTTCACAGCAAGGCCAATGTCTGGCAATGCCACAGCATCGAACAACCACGCATTGTTCCTTTCTGAACGGCACAGCTCTCAGGATAGCCAAGCTTCGCCCTCACCCTGCTACTCAAACAAACACGAGGCTGTGGGAGAAATGTCACCGGGACACAGATTCCTCCTAAAAGGTGCCCAGATGGTCTGACATCATCTCAGATGTCTCTGAGGCAGCTCTTTGACCCAAGAAAGGGCTGAGGGCTCTCAGCTCTCCCATAGGAGCATGGCTCTTCCCACGCTTTACTCCACCAGTGTTCAAGCAGAGTGAGGTCTGCCAGAGTTGTCCTGAGGGCCAGGTATGAAGGTGAGAAGCCACAGCTGAACTGGAGCGTAGCTGAGTAGCAACACCTGCTGTTGCTAGAGGTCATACAGCCCTGAATCATCTTGGCCCTGATGCAGAGCCCTTAGCAAGCAAGAACCAGAAGAGCAGCAGTTATGCTGCATGTCCAGGTATCAGCTTGGAGGTGACAACAAAGACCACAGTGGTGGCTGTGACCTGGCTTGTCTCTGACCTTGTAGGCTTGGGAAGACGCTATCTGCACATCGGCCATTTAGGCAGCGTGAGCCCATCTTCAGCTTCTCCTCATTTCTGAAGCACAGACAAAAACTGTGGTCGCACCCTGGCAACCAGGGTCATCCCACCTGTCCTCAGCTACAGACCATGACTCCTCTTCTCCCCACTTGGGGAGTGATATTTTCAGCCCGGACTTGGCTCTTTCAAGCCCCAGGTTCCAGCTGTGCTGAGAGCTCATTCACCAGCACAGCTTCTCGACTCAAATGCTCTAGAGTGGCAATTTCTACTCCACCTTTCAGCTCAATTTCATCCATTCTAATTTGGGGAAAATGGAGGAATTTTCGTCCCCTGAGTTATTCTCTTTTAAATCCTCATTTAAAACTTGTCTCTGACAGGTACAAACCACTCCCAACTGGCATTTTTTTTTTTCTGTTTAGCATTGCTACTTCATGACATCCTCTCCTTTAATCCTTTCTCCACCCTCCACACAAAAATGCATCTCTTCAGGCAAACACTTTGGGAGAAGGGTTTCACCTTAGAGCACCTGGCACAAGGGCACAGACCCTTGGGTTACATCTGTGCCCAGTTTACCCCCAAAATGAATCAGTGTTGTACACGCAGCCTTGGAGGAATGATCTGGCCCTCACCACGGAAGAAACGGTTAATTTTCTGTCTCGCAGGAGCATGCCTTTGGCACCAGTTTCAGTGCAATGACTCACTGGGGCCAGGCGGGACTGGAAATGCGAAGACCCCATCGGCAGTGGAGCAGCTTGGGGATCCCGGCAGCCTCAGCCTTTGGCTCCTCAGAGCCAGGAGAAGTTCCAGCTGTGGCCTTACATGGCCAGAACAAGGAACTCGCTGCTGTGTCCCGACTGAAGCCGCTGCCAGGAACTCTCTGCATGAAGAGCTCTGCAAATCCTTGCCTGGGGGCTGCTGGAGGAGCGGGACGGGCACCAAGAGCACTCAGTCATAGCTGCCTGCTTAAAGGATTTCAAGCAGTGCACTTTTACCAAGATATTCTCTCCTTATTTAAAGTTGCTTTTGCCTGCCAGCTCCTGAATTGTATCCAGCCCTCCAGAGGGAAGTCACGTCTCTCTCGCGGCCCATTTATGGGTGAAAGATTTTGGTAGCAAAGTGTGTGTTGCCACCCCATAGGGACTGCAGGGTTCAGGGTAAGCCTGCAGGTTCTTATGAGCTGGGAGGAGGGATAGAAACACATGGGATAAGCCAGGAAATTCAGAGCACTCTGGGAGAGGTGGAGAGCCAGTTCAGCTCCTTTTGGCACCAGTAAGCACTATATTGCTCGGGACTGGGCAGGATTTGGTCTGAGGTGAGTCCCACCTTCCCTATAGTTGAACTACTCAGCCTCTTGGAGGTAACGCAGGGAGACAGGCACTTCCAGGCAATGACTCAGCCCATCCTAAACCCTGTCCAAAACAGATGGGATGGATCACTCTCTGGAGGTGCCTTTCCCTGCCTAGAGAGGGATTAGATGCAATGCCCAGCTTTCTGATGACCGAGTTGGGAAAGCTGAATCCCACCCTTCATTTTTGCTGGGGATGAGGTAAAAACTACAGGAGAATGAACCATATGGCCTCCCTCATTCTGTTTGCTTTGGAGCAAAACCAGGTACACGTACACACACTTGTACATATGTTTCTATGTATATATATTACACAAATTCCACAGATTCAAAGGTTTGTTTTTTGTTTTTTCTTTTGTTTTGTTTTGTTTTTAGTTGCAGACACATGATAGAGTACCACGATCCAGGCTGTCTGTGCATCTGCATTAAAATATGACAGATTTTTTTTTTCCTGGGAAAAACTGAATCAAACTCCATGGAAATGACGTAACTGTGACAAAAATAAGAGACAAAAAGGAAAGAGAGAATGAAAGAAGGGGAAAGAGAGGGATGGTCGCAACCCCACATTTGGCCCCTGTATTAGGGTGTGAGAAGTGAAAGTTTGCGTCAGTTCCCTCCTGACCCCTCTGCAATTCTAGTTTGGATGCTGTGTGCACACAAACTACACTGCTGCTCTGCGTTGTTTCTCCTTTTATTTTCCTTTTCTTTTGGCTGAACACAGGCAAGAATGTCAAAAGGAATTTCTGAGCCCTCTGGAGGTGAGATGCATTCTCTCTGCAACAAGGCCAAAGCAAGATTATTTTTCCTCTTGCCTTGTTCTCAGAAACAACAGAGCCGTTCAGCCCAATAAATCCCTCTGAGAAAAGTGCAGTTTGACGGAATTGCAAAAAAACTGAAAAAAAAGGTTTTGTAATGGAAAAGGTCAAGTGATATTAATTATAATCAGAGCTATAATATGGATAATGGGACTTGGTGAGTTTTGATCCCAGCCATTGCTTCTAAGCACCTCTTTTTTCCTCCCTTGCTTGCCCCGTGCAGGGCATGGAGGAGGGATGTTGCACATGGGGAGCTGTTGTGGTCTCATTGTTTCTTGCTTTAACATCCTGCCCAAAATTTCCTTCCACAGAGGCTGGCATGAAGGCCTGATCGTACTTACACAGGGTAGAAGCTTCTCAATTTTCACTTTCTACTCACTTCGATCTCGTTTTTTGAGGGCCGCTCTTGTTATCATGAAATAAATCCAAGAGTCCTTTTCTTCACTGCATGATTGCTGCTTTGCTCTTCTATATGTGCATGAGAGATTATTTGACCTACTGGATTTAGAGCTGGAAACTCCAGGTTTTGGAAAGCTCCCAGTCTGTGGCCTTGACATCACTACTAAAGTAGTCTGTGCCTCAATTTTCACTTCTGTAAAATGGGGCTGTGAATGTTTGAGTGTCCCTCTGAAGGGTAATATGTATTAACTGATGCATTTTTACAATACAAAGGCTATTGTAAAAGAGGAGATGAGAGAGCATAAAACTTTTCCTTCTTTTTGAAATAATGGTTATTTAGCTCATCTTAGCAAGTTCTTTATGGACTGTTAGGCTGCGGAGACAGCCCTCATGTTTGGGGCAGGGATTCATCTTCTTGAAAGTTTATTTGGTGCATATCATGATCTGAACTAAGCAGGGCTCCCTCCTTCTCTTTGAAAGAACCTCTTCCACCAGCATTTGGTTTAGTATTCTCATCTTTGAAACATTAATAAAATGTGTGGTGGTGAGACGTGGAGCAATGTTCCAGCTGAGCAAGTGGGGGATGAATCTTGTGATCGCTACAGAGGAAAATGGTTTATAGAGAGGACAGAAACAGGCAGGGAGGGACTCCAGACCTGGTTACAGAATGTTTGAGACTATGGGAAATATTCCCCTTAACTTCAGATGAACAGGAAGCCAAGACAACATCTGGGAGGACTACAGATTCCTCTGCGGTGGGTAATTTGTTTGCAGTTGCATCATTGCATCATCAGCTTCAATGTAGAATCCAGAGGGATATTGATGACACAGCTTGATCAGTCCTTTCAGCTCTTTTCCAAACTGTCTTTATTATAGCAACATTAGGCCTAAAAACATGTGGTTTCCAGCGTTGCTAATTACCTTTTGTATTTTTTTCTGAACGAGCCCTTCATATATTTCCTTGACAGGCACAAGACAAACCTTTAGATGCTGATGAGTCCACCGCATTATTTCCTACATAGCTTTCCTTGGAATTTGAAAGGCTTAATGCTGGCGAAGAAGGGGCAGAGCTGAGAAGCTGCTGATCACTCTGCATACAGACACTTCCTCATATTCTTTCCATGTGTTTTGCATCAAAGTATAGGGTGTGTTTGCATAGATGGAGGCTGCTTTTGGGCATCTTCTCTGAGCTGGTCTTGCTAAGCTGAAGTTTGTCTCCATGCGAACACAGCTGCACGGATGTTAAATCAAAGTCGGTCACACTTGGGAGAACTGGACACATCTGCACTCTTTCTGCTGGCTTATCCTCAGTGGCCTGTCTTTCCCATCACCCAGGAACCTTGACCTCTCTTGCTATGAACTCATCTTGATACCAGCTTTCCTCACTGTGATTGCTTGTATTTACATAGGATGATGAACAGTGGAGCAATATAACATTGACACATTGCTGGAAAAACATGCCTGGGACAAAACTGACTAGCAGGTAGAACCTGCAATGTCTAGTCAGGGCTTCTTTTTATATCACATTCATTTGAACATATTAGCTTAACCGGTATATTAATTACAAACAGAGCAGTTGCATCCTTGACATATTTAGAGATATTTCAACTTATAAGTAACCTTTTTAATGATATGCCACTTACAGCAAGTCTATAAGGGTTTAGAACTCCATGGGGCATTTGGTATTAGTCAACATTATTTAGTATCCCTTAGTTCAGGGCATGGTTGTTCCAGTCAGTGAGAGCTTTTATCCTAGTTGTCATGAATGAGTTTTAAGCTTTTAGGTCCAGGCACACTTCTCACAGCTTTGCAAGATCTTTTGGGCAAGGGTTGTTCTTTCGTCTTATAGTTGTGTAGCACCTGTCACCAGGTGATCAGGCCTTGAGAGAGGGAAGGACATCACAGTTGTCTTCATCAGCCAAACTGGCAGTGTAGAAATATCTACAAGAAATATCTATAAGATTAGTAAACTTCTCAAGAACTAAATTCTTGCCCACTAAAACAGTGACAATTGTGCCTACTGGTCTCTTTTCTTTTCTCTTTCTAGACCAAAGAAGCTCTCTTCACAATTCTCCAGGACCTAAGGCCTGAAGACCACTTCAATATCATTGGCTTCTCCAACCGAATAAAGGTCTGGCAGCAGGACCAGATGGTGCCAGTTACTCCAAATAATATAAGAGATGCAAAAAAGTACATTCATAATATGTCACCTACTGGAGGTACGATCCAGAGATATGAACAGGATTAATTTTGCTATCCAGTTAACTACAGCAGAATGGATAGTGGCGAATGTGGTCCTGTAGTATGTAGCAAAAGAACCATATTGGGACTTAGCTCATGGTACAAGGAGGGGCATTCCCTACCTCCACTCAGGTTTATGTGACAGAATGATATGTGCTCTTTATCAGTGTGCACAATGGGAAGGTGTCCCCAGATCCAGTCATAGGACCTGATATACTTGTTAAAATCAAGTTGCGCCTATTCTCCCATTTATCTGGTGAGACCCTCGGAGTGGGAAAGTTCCCAGGGTTATTTATCGAGGACACAGGACAAAAATACTGTATCTTGGTGAAGGACACATAGGGCTGGTCCTGTGCAGTTTCTGAAAGCCTGTGTAAAAGCAGGCGCATGATTTTGTCTGGGCTGGAAACTCCAGGGATGGACTACTCAGCCTGGGTTGTGGGGTTGCTTTCTACAAGACCTGGTATCTCACCTAGTACTGTCTTCTTCATGTCTCTACCAAGGAGCAGCCAGAATGATATTTAAGAATTTCTTGATGCTTTTCACCTGTGTCTTATTGCCAGAAGGGAAGAAGGGAGAGGAGAAGACCCTAGAACAGTGGTAGAGTGCAGACATGATTTTGAATTTGAATCAGTGGTCTCCTATGAGGCTACAGACACTAGTATAAAACAAAACAAAGCAAAACAAAACAACATAGTGAGGTTTATAATCAAACATACTTCGGCAGCTGTGCCCATCCTACTTGAGCACTCCTCAGGTAAGCAGAGAGCTTCAAAATGACCTGTGCAAACCCTTCTCCATGCAAACAGTCACAGCTGGTTGAAGGTCAGACAGGGGCTTCCCATGGCTTCTCCTGGCCAGTGACCACTCCTAGCAAAGGAAACTCTCCGATGGAAAAACACAGCAAACAGGATGGTTTGCCGTACTGTTTGTATTGTGAGAAGAAGAGTTTAGGAAGTGGTCAAGGGACCTGCCCAGTTAAACAATTACCAATAATGGGACTAAACTCAGAGTACAAAACTTTTTACTCCTGAAGTGCCAAAAGAGCTGTGCAGGAACCAGCTGAGTTTGCCCGTGAACCTGCCAGAGAACAAAAGTAAAAGGAAATTATTAACTCAGGATCGTCAGGAAGGTGCAGTAATTCTCCACCATAAGCCAGCAGTACTTCAGTTTTGTCTAACTCTGCATTTTCCCTATACAGCTTCTGTTGTTTCAGTGTCTTCGAGTGAATGTGAATGCACTCAGGCTTGCAGATCACACACACAAAGAACGTGCAGTGCTTACACTGCTGTGTCATACTCACACACTGAAGAAACGGGAACAAGATATTGCTGCTAAATATTTGTGTATGTGGCAAACCGCAGTTTTCAGTGCTTGGTAACTCTGTGATCTGGCTGGGTTTGAAATGACACAATCTGCCACATGGGATGGTTTTCTTTTGTTTCTGAGGAGAAAACTCTTTCTGAAATTTTGGATATGGATGGAGTCTGAGAGAATATTAGGATATTGAGGTGCATGGTTTTGGATCAAAACCATTTTGCAAGAAAAACAGTCTTTTTTTTGAGGACTTTCATTTTGAGGACTTTTCAGAAATCTTAGCCCATTTCCTATTCTTTATCTTGCTGCAGTCACTGGAGCTGTGCACACTAAGTTTGTAGATACCTGAGCTGTTTTTAACCCAGACATACTGATCTTGCAAAGGTTCCACAATCAATCGTCTTTGCCTTGACTGGCACAAGAAATACATGGAGCAAGGAGATACCTGTGCTCATTTTCCTGCTTTCTTTTTTCCTGAGCATGCAGTGGGTTTGAATCCTTTTCATGGTTATTCTTCTAAAATATATCTATTTCCTAATTTATTTCCTTTTTTCTCCCTCTCTTCCCACTTCAGGCAGCTCCATTCTTTGCTACCCAGTTGCATTGTGAAAACATACTCCTCAGCTAACAAAACCATTTCTCTTCCCTTTGAACTTTGTTAGCCCCTGGGGTTTGAAGAACAAACCCACCCACTTGTTTTCCCATTTGAAGGCTTTTTCTCTTTCTCCAAAACTTGTGCCCTTCAGACAAAGTGAGCAGAACTTGTTTTCCCAGTTAGATATAATCTGGGAGAGTCCCGTAATTAAGTTTAACTTTTTTTTGTATATAGTGGCAGGACACGGTATGTGCCATGACTCTGCTTACCATGGCTGATTATTGTATATTGAGACATTCAAGAATACGGCAATTTCACATAATAGACTGTGATTTCTAATTCAATTCATACTGGTGTTGAGTAACAGAGCTAAACTGGATTAAAGGGCCAGTGCAACCTCATGTAGAGAAAAGGAACATCCCGATGAACACAGATGCTGTTGCCATACTAAATGGAGCTTAGGAAAATTATTTGTACCCTTATTAGGAGGAGAAATGAGCTAATCCTTTTGGTCACTTCCTAGGGACTAATATTAATGGTGCTCTCCAGACTGGTGCAAAGCTCCTTAATGATTACATTGCTCAGAATGACATCGATGCCAGGAGCGTCTCCTTGATCATCTTCCTCACGGATGGGAGGCCTACTGTTGGGGAAACACAATCATCCAGAATCCTCAGCAACACCAAGGATGCCATACGTGATAAATTCTGCCTCTTCACCATTGGCATTGGCAATGACGTGGACCACAAGCTGCTGGAGAGGATGGCACTGGAGAACTGCGGCATGATGAGGCATTTCCAGGAGGATGAGGATGCAGCCAGCCACCTCAAAGGGTTTGTTCTGCTTTTTCTGTGCTCATATCTTTATCAGGTCCTCTAGGCAATGGTTTGGGGAAGGAAAATCCTCTAAGGAGACATCGCAAGAGATGAGAGTTTCTCTGAGGCTCAGCTCTGGTAGAGAGAGGCAGAGTATGCTCAGATACTAAGGAAGCCTACCCAGAAATTGTCTCCTTACCTTGAGCTGTACTGCAGCTTCCCAGCCCCTCAGAACAAGGCATTTGTTTCGCTAATTCAGATATTTGTTTTGGGCATGTAAACCTGGAGAGATGGGAGGCATGAGTGACACCTCTCTGCAGGTGGAGGGAGGGAGGAAAAGATGGATTGCTTGCTTCAAACTGCCAACATAAAGAGTATGGAGGGGCTCAGGAATGGAGATACCAGTTTGGGGCAGAAAATGATTTCTTTTTGTTTGTTTGTTTGTGTTTGGGGTTTTGTTTTGTTTTGTTTTAATATAACCTTATGGTCAAACTCCAAAATATTTGACTTTGAAAAATACGCTGGGATGATCATGTAGTCACTTCATCCTCTTATTCTTTGTGACCCAAACTCCTAACATGTTTTCCTGTAATCCTTATCATTCAGTAGAACCAGAGATTATGTTCCTCTTCCGTGATCATGGAGCTGTAGTTCAAGGAGAGACTCTAGTGAGGAACAGCAAAAAGATATCTGAACCACAGCTCTGTCTAAAATGTCAGGCAGTGTGTCAATATTCCCAAGCAAAAATCTTTGGCTTTGACTCCCAAAATGTTAGTTTTGAACCTCGGAAAACAAAGAGACCTCTTGTCTAGCTAGTGTCTAATTCATCTGGATCAATGAGATCTTGAACCTTCCACTAGAGCTTTTCTTTCTGTGGTGGTTACATGTGGACAAGAGTTGTCTTCATTTTAAATTGGATTTTGTAGATCTATCTGCCACTCCACCCATCTCATTTGCTTCTTAGAACATGCATTTTGGATAGTGAGTGGCATTCCACGGCAAATGAAGGATGTGCTTACTGGTTGGGCCGAGGAACCCAGCACCGCAAGCACTTGTTCAAACACATACGTCTGATAAACAGCTCACTGTTTATCAAGCTCAGTGGTGGCAAACACATTGGGCACCTGGTGCCAAATTTACACAGAAAATCACTTCCTGGAGGCCAATTCAAATCACAGTTGGAGGGAAAATTGACATGGGTGCCAATGTAATTTCTGATTTTTGTGGTTAGTGGACTGTATTTTTACACAGATACTTCCCTGCATTGTGCTGTAAGACACTGTATCTCTCGCTCCACCATTTGTTAAAACCAAGGAGTTATTTCAAAGAGAGTTGTCAGGTTTAATTCACTCATGTTTTAAATTGTGACAAGGTCTCTGCATCAAAGAGTGCTCAGAACGACTTTAAAAGAAAGTCGACCAATTCAGGCTTTGGTTTTCCTTGGAGAGAGAATAAAACAGAAAGTGTGACTCTAGCTTCCAGACAATCTGTTTAAGCAGATGTGAAAAATAAATGCAGCTTAAACTAAAAAACGTCTGAGGCCAATTCTTTGTTTATTTACCAAATTAGACTCAAATCACTTGCCAAGAGATGAGGAGTCTGGCATTTAAATGGGAAATATGGCATTCTTGGAACAGTTTGGGAACATCCATCAAAAGGACATTACTTGAGGGAAAATACAGTGCTGTAAACTTAGGACTTGACCGCTTGTAAAGGCTTTCTGGCCTGAGCAGGTATTCTCAGAAGTATGGTAGGTCATGTTAACAAGGCATTATAGGGTTAAACTCCATGGAAACCGTGTCTTGCTCCGAAAGAAAATTAACAATAGGGTAGCAGTGAGTTCTCTTCTGCCAAGCTGCCTATATTCAGTAGTTAGGACTCCTCCATTCCTTGGAAGTGTGCTTATTTACATGGGCACAGTGAGATTCTTTCTTGATTTTCTTCCTCCTTTGACCCTCAGAAAACTTCATTCCTGCCTATCCTACACTGACCATCCCAAAACATATTGTTGAGGGCTCTTCCAGTGATATAGAAGCTTTTGATCAGATACTCTCCAGCTTTGGGGGACCTGATATCTTGGTCTTACAGTTTCTGGTTCTGAAATACCATGCAGAATACCACTAGACAACTGGGGGTAGCAGCATCTCTTCTAAGTACATTTTGAAATAACTAGAGTGCTTTCTATGAACCTGAGAAGTAAAGAATTCACTTGTAATGGACACATCCTCTTAAGCAAACTTAAGTGGTCACAAATATCTCCTTGCAGAGCTCTGGAATCATAGTGGAAGGAAGGTGACTGCCAGGCCATGGTGGGATGCTTTTGAACATACTTAAGAGACTCTGTCTAGATGCCTAAGAAACACTGGAAACTACAATGAGGCAGAGAATAATTTTGGTGGAAAGGGACCTCTGGAGGTCATACAATCCAGCCTTCTGCTCAGAGAAAAGCTAATTTCAAATTTAGGTGACATTTCTCAGGACCTTCTCCTCTCAAGTTTGGAAAACCTCTAAGGGTAGAGACTCCCTTGGCCCTTTGGGCCCAGTTACAGTGGATGCAGTGGTTAAATTTGGGGCCTGGTAGTTCTAACTGCTCCTGAATGTCTTAGGAGCCGTATTAGTTGGTCTGACTACATCCTTGGCCATGTGTAAGTGCCAAAGTGTGTGCATACACTTGGATGAGCAGTACTAACTGTGAGAAATGTGTTTTTGTTTAAGGTTCTATGATGAAATAGGAACACCCCTTCTCTCTGACATCCGTGTTGATTACTCTGAAGACAATGTGGAGCAAGTCACTCAGAACTTCTTCCCTAACTACTTCAATGGCTCTGAAATTATAATAGCTGGCAAACTCATCAACCGCACCTCGGATAGTCTCCACGTAGAAGTGACCGCGAGCAACTCCAAGAAGTACATCCTCCTCAAAACAGATGTGGCTATTGACCTGCCAAGCAGGAATGACATCAGAGGTGTCCCTGGCCTGGAAGATGGCAAAGGTGATAATAACTACATTGAGAGGGCATGGAGTTACCTTACCATCAAGGAATTGCTTAACTCTCGGTTGAAGAGTGATAACAACCAAGAAAAAGACTATTTGATGGAGAAAGCCAAGTCAATGGCACTGACTTACAATTTTGTTACTCCCTTCACCGTTCTGAAGATGAGAGAGGCTGGGCTCCATTCAGAACCACCTCAAGAGGAGTTTATCACCCCTTCTACTGATGGCATCGGTGAGAAGTTGCAGAGCTTGCAGGGACACAAGGCACCACCAGGTATGAGACAAAAATAACCATGTGCTGGTAAGAAATCTCTTTGTGTAGGGGATGGCTCATGGCTGACTTTGTCAACGGGAATGATCTAGCCAATGAGCCAAGGAGTGGTAAACAGAAAGCAGAGATTTTCATACTGATTTTACTAATTGTGGACTGTGTGACCTTAAGCAAACCTTTTAGGCACCTGACTCACCCCGTTGAAGCACTTACTGCTCTGTAGGTATCACTGAAGAAAAATCGATATTCTAAATGAAGTTTAAAGTAGCTGCAAGTATACGTCACATGATGTTGCTAAATAATATTTTGGCACCATTGTTATACTATGTCTCTTTCCGCTGCTCAAGATATTGTAACAGCCTTCCTTCCCCACTTCTAGGTATACACAGACAGCAAGATAAACAAAGAATTAAAATCTCCAAAACTTCAGGTCAGTGACTGTTTTCATGCCTTTAATAATTCAAAATAATAGTTGTTGATTTATGGAAACCTCAGTTGCATGGCACTGTGGTATAACCATCCCGACAAATCAGCCAAAATCCTGTTTATGAGACCTGCAGAGTGGGGAGGAAAATGAAAACAACGAAACACAGAGAGGATCAGTAATGAGAAGTGATGTGAGGAAACACAGCAAGGCAGATGATCTACAACACTTGATCCTCAGGTTTGGGACTTCTGCAGGTTGGGGAGACCAGGAAGCATATCCTCTCTGTACCAGAAATACTCAAAAAACATTTTATAAAGTAATGTTGCTGAAACATAAAAAATGTTGTTGAATGGAAAAAAAAGAAAAAATTCCATAGTGTTTCACTATTTTCCTGTTGGTTCTGCACCTTTACTTAACGTCCTTTTCATATGTTAGAAACAATAATTTAGACTTCCATTTCACTAGATAAGGTCCAATTAACCTTAAAAACTAGGGGTTTAGCTTGTCTTATTATTAATTACACCTATCTGGTTGTTGATGATAAGTCAATGATTGTTGAAAAAATTAAGATTTTGGGGTTGTTTACTATCTGCTGTTGACTTCTCCAATCTGATATTGAGGGCCGGGAAGGTTCAGTGTGAGGTGTGCCCATGCACTAGTCCTCAGTTAGAAGATACATTTTTGTGTCCTGTGGGGATTGTAGCCTGCCAATGGTATATGGACGAGTATAAAAAACCTGCATGACAGCTCCCATAAACCATGGAAATTTTATTCCAGGAAGAAAATATCCTGATTTTCACCTGGACTGCTTTGAGTTTTGAGTTTTCATTGAAAACCCAACCTCTCCTGTGAGATAAAAAAACAAACCAAAACAAAATAATCTTTGTGAAAAACAAAGCAAAACCTGGCATTTCCCGGCAAACTCCACCTGACTCTCAAAAAACAACAAACCACGGGGTCTTAGGAAAAACATGGACAAACACACTTTGAAAAGCGGGTTTTTTATATTCTTGGACACTACAGTTTTGTGTAAGTCTCTCACATTCGTCTTTTTTTCATCTCTTCTCAGCGGATGGAGACCCTCACTTTGTCATTGATTTTCCCTCCAGCAAGTTCTCTGTCTGCTTCAATATTGATGGAGAACCAGGGGACATTCTCCGACTGGTCTCTGATCATAAGGAATCTGGTGAGCAGCCAAGTAAAGCAGTTGGTTGTAGGGGAAAAGTGTAGTGTAAAGCCCACTCTCTAGCAATAAGACTAAGCACCAAGGTGCTTCATAGAGAAGAAACTGAGAGGAAATTAGAAAAAATTGGTTATCCAGACAGACAATGGAAAATTTGTACACACCATTTTTCTCGCTCTAATCACCTGGATTAGAAGGGGAGGTAAACTGTTGACTTGCACTTACTGACCTTCAACTTTGGCATCACTTACGGGTAAATTCACAACAATCCTAAGCAAGGAGGAGGCCAGGCCTTTGTTATGTACACAATACAAACACATCTACAGAAGTGTGTGTCAACAGAGTAGACCTAACCATAGAGACAAGTGGCCTGTATGTGTATGCAAACCTTTCCTAGTTCAGGTCTTCATTGACTGGAATCAGGGGAACGAGAGACTCACTTGACTGCATGAGGACCACACGGCACACTTTCAGCCTAGTTAGATTAGAAAGCTCAGTTCCTCATCATAGAATCATAGAATAGTTTGGGTTGGAAGGGACCTTCAAAGCTCATCCAGTGCCACCCCTGTCACAAGCAGGGACATCTTCACCAGCTCAGGTTGCTCAGAGCCTCATCCAGCCTGGCCTGGGATGTCTCCAGGCATGGGGCATCCGCCACCTCTCTAGGCAACATGTTCATGTGTTTTACCACCTTCATTGTAAAAACATTCTTCCTCATGTCTAGAGACCCTGATCATTAGGCCCCGTATGGTCTGGGAGCTGTGCTTGACAAGTCCTACAACAGCCACAGACAAACGAACAGCCATAGGCATTTTGCATAGGGCATGTGGTGTTTGCCTGAGCCATGCAGCCATCTCCGTGCTGAAAGATTACACAGGGGATTCAGCTTTCTGGTACAGAAACAGTGCATTTCTTGAACGGTGCAACTTCATCAGCCCTCTAGTTACAAAGTCACAACATGGAAATAAAAGATTTGAACTCACCAAAATGGTTCTGTTATTAGAACTCCACTCTTACAGCACTGTTTGCTTCAGGACAAAGTATTCAAACAGGCTAACCAAGCACTAAGGCTGTTTCAGTGAAGAAATTACCAAACTGGTTACAGAGTCATGACAGACTTGAGAAAACCCACAGGATTCAGGATCTGCTTTGCCCAAGCCGGTCTTATCCCCAGGGGCCCAAGTTGTGCTCTGATCCCATCTGGAATTCTAAGCAGGCCAGCTAAGAAGCAGATTATGTCTTGAGAAGAGAAATGGTGGGAACAAGGGTTGTCAAAACCAGAGACAATGCACAGACTTGTTTTACAAAGAAGATAAACAATGCCACAATGAAGTTATAAGAATTCTGTTCTGTGTGGCAGTGGTCTAGCCTCCATATTTCTGTGTTCATGCCTCCCTTAGTGAATAAGGTCCAGCTCTTGGCAAAGTTTCCCTTAAGCATTTCACAAACTGTGTTTGTGCCTCTGCTTGAATGATTCTGTGGCTCAAATGTGGAATGAGGTTGAGAAAAACAGATTCTACAGCACTAGCAAGCTGAGCCTATAAAGACAGACATGAAAGATTCCCTTAGCAACGACTGGGATATGGACACATTTCATCTCAGTGTTGATGGATTTGGTCTAGCCTGATTAGCCAGAAGCCTCCTCCTTTATTATTACTGTCTAGTAGCTGTTCAGAGACCCGTGGGAAGTGAGACACTGTCTTATGGACAGGAAGTCACAAAAATAATGAAAATTATTTGGAATCTTACTGTGGACATCTAGGCTTCAGTTGACTTAGTGAGGTCTGCACCTTAAGCTACTCAGAAGGAGCTTTTGTGGTAAAACTGAGGGAAGCAGGAAGAGCAGCAGTGGTGAACTTGGAAATAACCCAATGGAAGTGCAGGGTTCAGGGTCCTCTTCTTCAGTGGCACAGGGACAACCTGAATTTATTACACTGCCACCTAGGGAGGTTTAGCATTTCAGACTGTTGCAGGCCAAGTTATTCCCTCTACTGGTCCTGCTCAGTCTTAAGCATGTTGACCAAGGTAGTAACATTTACTCTGTGGCTTCCTAGGCTGGTTCTCTTCCTAGGTGTCAGGTAGAAAGGGACATCAAACTGCAACTGTCTACTACTCTGAGATAATCTGAGACAGCAGCATGCAGATACATCCAGGGCCTCTTCCTAGAAGTTTAGTCCCTATGCCAGTTGGTGATATGAGGAAAAGCAGGCCTGCTAGCACCTTTTCCTAGTCCTCCACGATCTAGTATGTTTGCCCAGGTTAGAGTTACTCGTCAACAAATAGGTGGTCTAGGTAAATCATACCACAGTTTGGCAGGCTATAGCAGTCAGGAAGATAAATATTTGTCTTACGTCACTCAAAATTCCCATCTACCATTGTCTTGATGATAGGCTGGTCTAAGGTTGGATGGAGCTTAGGAAGTGGCCACGCTGAGGAACAGCTGGTCCTGTCCTGTAGCACTGTGTACACAATACTAGGACTAGTGAGTCTGGGGACTCCTGGTTCCAGGGAAGGCCAGTCTTTCTGAGCTTGGGTAATCTTAGGTGCTCTGTATAAAGTAGCCATTTTATAACAGACTGGTTATACTGCTTTAAATGCTGGTAGGTGAAATAATTGAGCATGAGGTGATGAATCGTCATGTCCTCAGTTGCAAGGCTTTTTATCTTTGAGACAATAGACCTATTCTTGGTTCCAGCTTTCATTTATTGATTATTTTCCTGCAAGGTGTAACTGTGAATGGACAATTGATTGGAGCTCCTGCACCACCCAACGGCCACAAGAAGCACCGGACTTACTTTAGCACCATCACTATCCTCAACAATAAGCCAGAGAGGTCTTACCTAGAGATCACACCTAAAAGAATCATCCTGGATGACGGGGAAAGACTTCTTCTGTCCTGTGACCGGAGTGCCGTTGTGCGGAGCAGCAGCCTTGAGTTGTCCATCTCTGCCAATTCCAACATCACTGTGACGATACGAGACACAATCAGCTTTGTCATCCTCATCCACCATTATAAGAAGCCGGCCTCATATCAGAGGAACCACCTGGGGTTCTACATCTCCAACAGTAAAGGTCTCTCTTCCAACTCCCACGGACTACTGGGTAGGTAACATGCTCTCGGATTCAGAGCTGTAAACCAGTCAAAAATGATGCTCCCAAATAGTTTTAAAGGACAAAGATAGGAGGTAATGAACAACGCAGGTGAGGATTAAGTTTCCAGGTGAGATTCTTACATCCATCCTCAAACAACTTCTCTGTTGCTAGTATCCCCATCTCCTCTCCCATCTTCTTCTGTATGAACTATCTCCCACTATCCTAGCTACGTGGCTGTGCCTGTTTTTCAAATTTTCACTCTTTTTAAGATCGTTTAATACACTTGTCATTAGAATACACATCCTTGATGCTCCCAATACAAATATAGAAACCAAATATCCCACAAGAACTCTGAACGAAGGCACCAGTAAGAGATTGTCTAACGGTTGTCCTAATTCAGAATAGCCCAGCTGCTTATGTGCTCTCAGGGACATAGCAAAGAAGGGTCTGAATCTCTCTAGGCAAAGAGGACAAGAAAGCTGGAGAGGGACTTTTTACTAGGGCATGTAGTGATAGGACAAGGAGTAATGGCTTTAAACTGAAGGAGGGTAGATTTAGATCAGATGTAAGGAAGAAATTATTTCCCCATGAGGATGGGGAAATAGGCTGCCCAGAGAAGCTGTGGATGCCCCATCCCTGAAAGTGTTCATGGCCAGGTTGGATGGGGCTTTGGGAAACCTGGTCTAGCGGAAGGTGCCCCTGCCCATAGCAAGGCGGTTGGAACTAGATGGTCTTTAAGGTCCCCTCCAACCTGAACCATTCTATGATTCTACGACAGTCAACTGAGCTCTTGCAGATGCTGAAACAGAGCTCTAGTCACAGAGCTAGCACATTGCCAGAGATCATTGGCTTACCCTTTAAGTACTGCACTCACAGTTGTTTAGAGGGTCTGTTTTCACAGGGCTGAGCTGTTCACACCTCAGCGTGACTGAGATCAAGAACCATTGGTACCTTTCGCAGCCCCTTTCTTTCAAATGTGAAGTGAAAGAAGAGCCATCCCCACATTTAGAGAGCAACTAGGCTTTAAGTAGCTTCAGAGAATGACTAGATGGTTGGGTTCTTTTAGCCAGAGAGAAGCAGTGATGTTTACGACCATTTACAGGTGAGGAACTCCGAGACTGAAGTCATAGTTTCCATGACATTCAGCCTCCCCCAGGTTTAGCAGGAGATGATCCCTCAGGAGTGGGATTTTGGATTCAGGCTACTTGCAAGCACAAACCCCTAAATCCATACCTAGGTTTGGTCTGAAAGAGCCCCAAGAAGGCAAGGGAAGAGAACTTGGAGCTTTAGGCTTAGATCTTCTTTATGCTTGCCGGTGGGCATTGTATGGGTTACTGTCCTCTAGAAACTGTGGCCCACAGAAAGGAACTTACTACTAGCAGCTCAAAAGGGTCTTTAGCTCAGGCAGTGTGTCTTGAGAAGCGAAAAAAGAAATAGGGTTTTATTATAATCTCTATCTCTATGTTCAGAAGATTTATGAATCATAGGACCCAGATTCATCTTGCTATTGCAGAGAAATCCTTTACAACCCCATATGCTAAGAATCATCAAAATATAGTCTATTAAAAAAACCCAAACAAACAACAACAAAAAAACCCCAACAAACCAAAACCACAACAACTTTAAACAGGCACAAACCAGCCAGTCATGGATTCTGTTTTCTCTTGCCTTGCAGGTCAGTTCTTGAACCATGAAGTCAAACTTCTTCAGGAATCTCTAAACACAAGTCATCAGCTGGTTGGCCAGAATGAAACTGAAGCATTAAAGCCAAACCCTACAAATACCCTGAAAGTGAAGGGACGGCTGGTTCCCGTTGTGTGGAAGCAGAGGAGGATCTACAATGGCCAGCAGGAAGTTGACTGTTGGTTTGCCAAAAACAATGCAGACAAACTGATTGATGGAAGCTATAAAGACTATTTGGCTTCTCATCCTTTTGACACAGGGACCAGCTTTGGGACAATTAACAGCCTTTAAGACCGATCATCGCAACGCATTGCAGCAGCGTGTGACAGCGATTCCCTTCTGAAGCCTCTAGAGCTAGGCAACTTATAAGTATTTCTTTACCTTTTGGTGCCAAAGAAACCAAGGCTTTTTGCCCTTGGAAATCAGCTGTCTCTCTTTCATGCTATATCAACATTGCTCATGAAATTCCTGAAGATGAGGATATGGGGGGGAAGGGTTGAGGATGTGGTTGAAGGCGTGACTGGTGCTTTCTACATGGGAAGGGTGGGATAAATGGGCCAGCACTTGTATCTAACAGAGCAGAGAGCTGCTGGATGTAAAATAAACCCATGCAGGGATCTGTGCAATACCCCCAGAGGCACGTGAGTCACCCAGTGAGATGCACAGATCGTACAGCACAGCGTGTATCTAGAGGAACAACCTTGGGCGATATGCTTTGTGAAGAAGTGACTTGGAGCACCTGCTCCAACCATGGTCCCTGGGGATAGGAGGGAGACAGAGCAAGGAGAGGCGGGTGGATATTCATCTGCAGTGACCCATCGGCATCAAAGAGATAACAAAGAACTCAAAACTTTAAATCAACAGGCCACAAGAGGGTATTGCTTTCTTGGTTATTGGGATGAGGTCTGGATTTACCACTAAGTGTGATGTTCCCTGAACCAGTACAGACCCCTAAAACAGTGGTGAAAACCTTCACATGGTTTATTGCTCAGTGTGCGGGCTGCATGTTTAAAAAGCCGCTCAGGTCTTCAGCAGCACCAGGAGTGGTGCAGGTTCCCGTTCCATGAAGCATCTCATCTAAGTAACATTTCAGGTTTAGTGATTTCTTGAGTCTTGACTCCCTCAGAGACAAAAAAAATGTTCCACCACGAGCTTCCAACAGACTTAGTATCTCCTTGAGCAGAGCATCATTTCTGCTTAGCAGAGATTTAAATTCTCTAAAGGATGATGAACCAGCACCCGTGACAGCTTATGACCCTACAAAGCAGACTAGACATTTCTAGCTGCTTTTCTAATCAGGGAGGAAGTCTTTAGTTACTCCAAATCGTCAAAATGTTTTCATCCCAGTTTCCCCTGGCTCCTTCTCCTTCCTTACACTGCAGGAATTTGTACGCTGCAGGAATTTGGCAGCGGGAGGTTACAGAAGGGTCTGCCAGCCACCCCCACTGCAGGTGGTGCTGCTCTGCAAAGAAACCACCAAACCTTAACTGCAAGGCTGTGGTCTATTTTAAAGTGAGGCATCACTGAATAATGCTATAGATCAGCCACAGGGGAGTTTGCTTAGTAGAGAACTTGGCCAAAGAGGACTTTGACAGCCACAAAGACATTTTTACATGGCAAGGCCAAATTGAGCTCATGCATACTCTGCCTTTCCAGAACTGAAAGGAAGGAGGCCGGGCGTGGAAGCATCTCCAGGAGCTAAATGACATCCATATGTTAGGAGAAAACGGAGTTGCCAGAGGCCTACAGAAATAGGTTCAAATCTTGACTGATTTGTTTTTGCATATTTAAATCATACTGTTGCTGTAGGAGCTCCAGCTGCTCGGGGTGGAGTGGTGATTTTCCAGTTTCTTGATCATCTAGTTAGTACTGCTCACACTGTGGCAGCAGGGCAGGTAGTAAGCATAGTTGCTTATTCACACCATGTGCTGTGGGGAAGAGGGCGAGAGCCAAAAGCAACCAGCTAGATTTAATTGCACTCTGGAAGATCCTTAAGAGAGCTCAGTTAGTGCAAAACTCATGCCAAAGCTCATGCTTTGGAACAAACCATAAAGAAAAAAAACTACTGATTTGGCTATAGCTAGCTTGAGAAATAACTCTCCTGTAAGGGAGAACTAAAGGCAACACCTTCAGCACAGTCCTAGCATGCAATAACCAGAGGTTAACGCTCTGGTTGACTTCTCCACCCAAGAAGACAGTGGGAAGATCGCCCAACCCATTTCAAACAACCTCCCATTTCACTAGAACTGGGTGAGCAGGATAGTGGTGGTGAACTTCCAGATAGTCCAGGGTTCGGCACATGTCTTCTTCGTACTGTCCTTACTGAAAAGAGATTTGGAAACCTTCACTCTCCTTCCACATTTTGCTGTTCAAGTATATCGCTAAGGGGAGTGATTGGCTTTAGGCTCTCCTCGTCTCATCTCCTGTATATACATATGTATATATATATATACACACACACATATACATATTGCTAATGCTTCAGGTGCATCATTACTCCTCTTCCTCCTCCTCCAGTCAAAGAAACATCATTTTAGGGCCTGAAAAGAACAATGGTCAAGTCCGACTTCCCAACCATGTGAAGCACCTGGAGCGATATACTCAAGTTCTCATTAAGGCTCCAGTTATCCATTTCACAATAAATATTTTACAGTGAACACTGCAGTGAAGCTTTCATTTGGCAAAGATAAAATGAGCTTTGAAGCTGAGGTTATGTATGTTTTATGCTGCTGGACGAGCTCATGTTACCAGATGGCTGGAAGAACCACTCACAACATAACAACAGGTTGGGAACCAGAGTAATTTCAGCAGAAAAATTAAGATCAATGATGTTCTTTAGCTTCTATACATGCAACAGGAGGCAAGAAGTGTGTTATGTGAACAGTCTCTGCGGGTCTACCCCCACACTAAACGGAATTTAAATACATAGATAAGACTGATCTAGCCTTTAAATACAGTAGCATAAGACACTAGAAAACAGTTTGTGCTCCTGCTCCCACAAGAGCAGGTCAAAGACCATAAACTTCAGCTCTACCCATCCATAAAAGGGCACCACAACACTTTTCTCTCTCAGAAGAATGTGTCCAAGCTTGGTCCTCATGGTCCTTTGCTGTAGCACAAAGAGCCCCCAAGCAGTGCACTGTGACAATTGCACACACAGGCACACGTTTGTTCTCATCTCCAACAGTGTCACAGAGCACTTTGTTTTGCAGCGATACGGTTAAAGATTGCAAACTGCTCAGATCGCTCAAGAATGAGGGCTGAGGAATCACTTCGGAGCACAACAGAAACAATTGCACAGCACCATTTCAGCCAAGGGGACAGGACTCCTGAATTTAGGGATGCTGAAACAACACTGGTCATGCAATGCTCAAGAGGGACAACCTTCCCCCACGTCAGACTTGCTCTGCTATTGCCTACTGAGGGACTTCTCAGCCAAGGGCTAAGATGAAGATCACATCACTCACCTTCCATTGCAGGACAAGGACTTCGCTGTGGCTGAATTTCCACTCTTCACAGACTGCAGCATTGCACTGTGCAGCCCTATAGCAAGAACCAAACCCAAAATGCCAGCACATCTCAAAATAAGGGAGCAAGTTTCTAATAGGGCAGCTGTTTTAATCTGTTTTCAGTCAAGACCTTTAACAGCACAAGAGTTATTCCAGCTGTTACCAGCACACAACTCCGCCAGACAAGCAAAAGTTGCATTGTGAAACCAATTTCACTAAGCAACATAAATGATCTATTCAGAGAGCTGTGCCATGTGTTCCAAAAGCCATTTGATTTGCCAGCACAAGTAGGATTTTTCACCCCTCATTAAGTAAGGAAGAAACAAACAGGGACTTAATTTCCAGAAATATAGCATAAAGCTGCACAGCTGCAAGTGTAGTCAAGCACATCCAGTTCACTAAGGGCCATGCAAGCCTTTGATTTGCATCAAATTGTTCTAAATTACTTTGAAGTTTTGAAAAAAAAAAAATAAATAAACCCCCGAACCCCCACAAATCGAACAAACTTCACAAACTCAGTCAAAATCTGTCCAAGTTAGAAAATCCAAATCCTTTCATTTTTGCTCCTTAATAAGAAGTGTCTTATTGGAAAATACAAGGGAGGGAGGGAGGGGGGAAAAGATAATTCCTTCCCAGCACTTCTGGGGACCATCTTGTAATAAGCAAAGCCTGTCTGTGGCTCAGCTGGGTCTATTGGTTCAGTTTAGAGGATCCTGGATCAGGCCCTGCTCTGAGGACTATCCGACATTTGGACTCTCCACGGGTCTCATCACAGCTGTGTATCTGCACCCAGCCTGGCAGGGCATTATGCAGCTGCACTGTGCCTCCCCAGGAAAGCTGCAAAGTTGTTTTGCATTTTTGCGTGTTTATAGATGAATTCAGTCAAATTTAAAAAGAGACCTGCACCTTGCATTTGGAGCCAGGATCTGGGATGACCCAGGGGTCTTCTCCTGCAGCCATCCTACCTGAGGCCATTCCCTCACATCCAGAGCATCAGGGCTGGTTAACAGGGCTTCACTCGACTCTTCAGATCTAGTTTTTGAATCGGGTCCTGCAAAAATTTTATATGTTTGTCTTAAACTAGGTAAAAGGAAAGTAGTCAATTTCTAGATCTTGGTAAACACTCACTTTTAAGGTGGCAACTGGGATCAATCTCCAGGTTAGTTCTGGACTGGAGTCAGCACAGGCTGATGCTGCAGCATCGCATCTTTGCACTGAAGTGGCTCATACAACCCATCCACAGAAACCGAGCTCTGAGATCAGCTTTTCTTCTGCAGGTTTACCAGGTTAGCCCTGCTACAGTAAAACAACCTGCTCTGTCAAACTGGTCAAGAAAGACTTCAACAGATCCCCTCCACCCTTTACAGCATTAAGGTCTTGCAAAATATTGAGCACATGAAGGCATTTCAATTATGAAGTGGTTTTAGGTCAAATATTTATTGCATTCCTTATAAAACTGTAAAAAGTGTCAGATCCATTGAGACAATATTCCCAGTTCAAGACATTTAAATACATATTGCAAACCAGTTCTTTTGAGCATCGTGAATATAAAAGTGTCTCATTTCAGGTAGTACAGGATGGATTTTTTTTTTTTTTTTTAAACTTTCTATTAAAAAAGGAGATAATCTTTTGATTTCAGCCTCTAGCCCTGCCAAAAAGTTACACCCAGCTGGCCAGCCAGGGGAAGTACAGATCCATACTCCTAACCTCAACATGTACAGATTAGGGTCAGACAGGCAAAGCAGATACTGCTCAAGCCCATACAGGATGCACCAACACCATCCCAAAGAGACAACAGCAAAAGGACAGGCCTAGATGAGGCAGGCGAAAGGATCTCTGCAGATCCACGGGGACCGACTGGCATTCCCGATCCTGCCCTTCCTCGGCCAGCTCAAGGATCACAGTGCTGCTCCTTTTCCTCCACCTCTCTCGTGTCAGTGTTTTCAGATGACCACTTGGTAGCTGGGCTGCTTCATCTTCTGGTTCATTCTTTGGAGTCCTGAAATATCCTGGTCGCTTTCAGACTGATCAAAATCCGTGTCTGGAGAGAGCAACACCTAGAAAGGAGAACAGACAGATGCTGATGGAGGGAAAGTTCTCGGTTTTTCTTGATGCTGCTTCCTGAAGGGGTCAAGGACCCCTAGAGGGATCTGCTGCAAGATCTAATCCTCTCTGGCAGATGGGAAAGGTCTTGAGGTCACCTTGACCATCTCTCCAACAACAGCCAGACAGATGTGGGTGCAGACACCACACTGACCTGGTGTCCCAACCTCCCCCCTCCCCAAGAACAGAACAGGCAGCTAAAAGCACTGTTCCCTCTGGGACAAGACTCATACATAGACATGAATGTTCAGGCCAGGCTGCAGCCTCAGTGGAGATGTTAAAAAAAAAAAAAAAAACAACAAAAACTAGGCCACATATTTTGCAAGCAGCTGTACCAAACACAGACCTTTTCCCAGGCCCCCAGCTGCTTACCATCTCCAGATCTCAGCCAGGAGAGCAAGCAGAGCTACAGAGTTCGCTTCAGCCATGGCCAGCAAGCTCAGGAGTGCTGTCCTGGCTTGGTAGCATCTTATTTCTGCGTGGCACAGCAGCTCCCGGCTCAATCTGAATTGTGGGACCCAAAAATAGAGCACCGACACCTCTCACCGGTACCTCTCCAGGTAAGAAAGCCCATGACTTTGCTGCATGATCAAAAGGGCTGCCCATCGCCTCCAGGAACACCTATGCTTTCACAGTAGCTAACAACAGGCTCTTTCGAGCTATAATAACTGGCTGACACCGGCCCGGAGCGTTTGCACGATGTAGATAGAGCCACACGTGGGGCATCCTCCAGCCACATCATCTGGAAGAGGAAAAACGCCGGATTTTACTTGGGCTGTGGCTGCACTGACTGCAGAAGAGCTGAAATCCCACGCCAGCCAGCAGGCTGGATAAATGAGCAATTTGCATGTTCACAGCCTGACAGATTTTTTGCTAACCCCCATTCTACCCCTCCTTCTTACCTCAAAAACCCAGCTTTGGCCAGAGAAGCCCTGCTGTCATTACCCCTGACAGTAGCTATCTCTAAGCACAGCTGAAATGCAGTCAACTCTTGTGCTACAGCTTGTGTCATGGCCAGAAGCGCTCAGGAGCTGAGTTAACTTATGGGATTTCTGGTAAACACTTGTCATCCACATCAGAAGCCTGGACAGGTCCTCAGCACCTCAGCACCCAACTCTACAGAGAGGCAGAAGCCTAACAGCACAGTCAAGGGCCTCTAGTTTTATGCCTCTACATGAGCAACACCAGTAGCCCTTTCCCCCTCCTCCACTTGGCCCATCACAGAACCCAAAATGGTATCACAATTCATGGCTGATGCAGGGACAAGGGCCAGGTACCACAACCAATCCTCCCCTCCCCAGCTTAATCCAGCAAGGCTGTGTAGACCTCCCATCCCAAGCCTCAGCCCTATCTGACCCAACTTTGCTCCAAAGACTGAACCAACACCCTAGCAAGCCTGCCTGTGCTAACCCACAGCAGCAATCTTCCAGCTCAAAGGCACAAGTCAAGGGATGGTGCATGGGCTAAAAGCCCAGTGCACCCACACGCAGAGCATCCCCAATGGCTCAAACAGTCTCAGAGGCCAGGACTTGGGCGTCCTGGTGGGTGAAAAACTGGATGTGAGCTGGGAATGTGCACTTGCAGCCCAGAAGGCCAATGGTGTCCTGGGCTGCATCACAAGGAGTGTGACCAGCAGGTCAGGGAGGTGATTCTGCCCCTCTGCTCCGCTCTGGTGAGACCCCACCTGCAGTGCTGGTCCAGCTCTGGGGTCCTCAGCACAGGACACACATGGACCTGCTGGAGAGGGGCAGAGGAGCCCCAGAAATGATCCGAGGTTGGAACAGCTCTGCTGGGAGGACNGGATGCCCCATCCCTGGAGACATCCCAGGCCAGGCTGGACGGGGCTCTGAGCAACCTGAGCTGGTGAAGATGTCCCTGCTCATGGCAGAGGTGGCACTGGATGAGCTGTGAAGGTCCCTTCCAACCCAAGCTATTCCGTGATTCCTTGGGCAAAACCAGGAGCATGGAGGGGATGAGTCTTATCTGTGAAAACCACTGTGCACAGCGCACTGTGCACTTGTTTTCACTACGGCAGCACCACAGGGCCAGTCACCACAGCAACAAAATGACTAAACAGGAAAACAAACTGCAATGAATCAATGACTTCAAAGGAGCAGAAACTGCCGCAGGGGAAGATTTCCTCCCCACCCTCAGCACACAACAGCCCCTCCATCTGATGTTATCTTCACAGCAGCACTTCAGACACTCCAAGGGCAGCAGTAGATCAGACTAAGCTCTCTTGTCTCCCTCGCTCCTCCCCTCTGCCCTGCATTGGTCTTAAGGAATTTCTTTTGGTTCAAGGCACGCACTGGAAAATTTCCACCTCTTCCAAGTGAAGACTTCCTCTGTTTATAATATTAATATTGTGATGTTGAACCTGAAAAAATGGGTGGGTAGTTAGTCACACGCAGCATTATAAGCTCACTGAACTCTTGACAGGCTGCAACAGGCTAGTTTTGGGGCCTAATGAACTAATTACGGTGGGTTTTAGCTGCAGGCTTAAATCCCCTTGCAGCCAAGCGTGGATAACGTAGCACGCACCAAGCGCTGCGCACCCAGACCCATTCAGGCCGCTACCTGCCCACCGTGCAGCTCACACAGAGCCGCTCGAGCCAACAGCCCCCAGTAACCTTTCCACAATTCCCCAGGCAGCTCCATCACGAGACAGCACCTCATTGCTATGACAGTCGTGGGACATACCCTAGGATATGGTTTTTCAAGCCAAACTCCAGTTTGGGAGTTTTCAGCACAGCTTGGACAAGATGCTTCCCCTGCAGATGCGCCGAGGTCAGGATCACAGGATGTTGGTGGCACAGCTGAGAGTGGACCAGTTTCCCAGTCTGGGGACAACATGCTACTGTCTCACTCAAATACTTCATGCATTCCTTCTCGCACCAGGAGGCCAGCAGCTTCCAAAACAATGTGGGTCACGCTACCAAAACAGGGCTGCCCATGTGCTCTGACCATCCCTCCTGTCTGGGGGAACAGGCTGCTTACTGGTTTGGTAACTCCATCCAAGCAGACCCTTCAGATAACCAAGCCATCTCAGTGACAGATTGCCCAGACAAATCATAGAATCATTTTGTTTGGAAAAGACCTTTAAGATCCCCGAGTCCAGCCATTAACCTAATAGCATTGGTGAGAACTATGACAACAGGCTGGAAAACAAGGAAGCGCTGGGGACATTTTTATGCTAGCTGTGGAAGCCTGTTTGCTTAAAGGTCTTACCAGTCTGGTGCAGAGGTTTGAACCATCCCACCATCCTCCTGCAACCAAGTTTAGATGAGATACCAAGAGTCAGTAGGGCTGACAGGTGGGAGAGCCTCCATCCAGAGGCACCTCTATGCCCACCTTCATTTAGAATTCCCATAAGGACCACATACTTGTCTATTTAAAAACTCAAGTTAAGCAACTAGCAAATCAAACTCAGTCCTAGGGTATTCTTCAATACTTAAAAGAAAGCAGCATAGGTATGGGCACATCAGGAAAAAGGTTCTTCACCCAGAGGTGCTGGACACTGTAACAGGCTCCCCAGGGAGGTGTCACAGCCCCAACCTGACAGTGTTCAAGAAGAGACTGGACAACACCCTCAGACACACGGTGTGAACTGTGGGGTGTCCTGTGCAGGGACAGGAGTTGGATTTGATGAGCCTTGTGGGTCCCTTCCAACTCAGGACATTCTATGATTCATCAGCATCTTCAGTCTAGGGATTTTCCAAAATCACAGCTCCTATAAAGGGACTTGGGACATGTGCTGATCCCACACACTGATCCCAAAGGCAGGTCCCCACATAGTATATTAGCTTTCCTCCCAACCTTAAAGCAGCCTCTAGTTTCACACCAATGATTCTCACACGTAGCACTATTATTATACCTAATTTTGCTTTAAGGCTTGTCTCTGAAAATGTTAGCCTTCAGAAGAGGAGCAGAAACTCACTCCCTTCCCTTGGGAAAAAAAAGAAACAAAACAAAAACAAGTTCGAAAAAGATCAAATAAAGTGTTATTAAAACTTACTTGTTTTCCTGAGTGGGGGAAACAAAGAAATTACTGATAATATCTAAAGTTTATTGACACTAGCAAGGGCAAGGGAAAAGAGACTCAGGTCAAGGGCAGGACACGTGCAAAACATAAATAAGGGCCATGCAGATGAATGCATTTCTCCAGCCTGAACAGCACTGGATTCAGACTGGCATTCTCGAGCAGTCTCTTTCCATCCCTCAAGAGAGAGGCAAACAAGTCACTTGCAGCCCTACTGCAGTGATGGATTTTTTTTTCTTTTATTCCAATGAGGGTGGTAAAACCCTGGCCCAGGTTCCCAGAGAGGTGGTGGATGAACCATCCCTGGAGACATCCCAGGCCAGGCTGGACGGGGCTCTGAGCAACCTGAGCTGGTGAAGATGTCCCTGCTCATGGCAGGGGTGGCACTGGATGAGCTTTGAAGGTCCCTTCAACCCAAACTGTTCTGTGATTCTATGAAGATGTAGTAAGGCAAGGCACAAGTCTGAAACAAGAAAAAGCTTTAAGACTGACTTGGAGGGAATGGTGAAATTCTTGCAGAGTTTGTCCCTTTCAGGGTTTCAGTGTAAGAAAACCTGAAGTGCAGCATTTTCGCCATTATAAACAAGAGACCATTGTCACATCTGTGGCTCACCAGAAGACTCACAAGAGGGTGCCAGATTTTCGGTCTAAACTGCAGCCACAGTCAGTAAGTGACACCAGTGGCAGGACTGCTGGTTGCTGCGTTTATTCTTGCAGATTTACCAAGCCAAGGACAAAGCTGAGCTTTCCTGCTATGCCTATAGAAAACTCCCAAGTGTGGGTTTTTAACAGGTTAACTTCAGCCCTCTCTTTCCATTCCCCTCCTTCTCCCCCCCTACCCTTTCCAAAGGCAAACTGCTTAGTTCAAGTGAAAATAATGACACTCTCTATTGGCAAGATAGGCAGAGGGTTGAAATTCAAGAAGGCAGCATGATGGGGAGCTGTCGGCGCCTGCTGCTAGACAGCCCTGATGAACCCTGATAAACTGTGGGACACATTAGCCTCAGCCAGCTCTGCCCTGTACAGATGCTTCTCAGCCCCCCTCCTTCAGGCAGCACAGAGGGAAGAAATTCCCCCACTTGAACAGGTTGTTAGCAGCAGCAATGAGCCCAGCAAACCCTTATTTTCTGTTTTCAAGACTAAATTCAAACCAATCCAGCTGCAGGGCCTAGCTAGCCAATATGATCTTTAATTTATAGCCTAAAAAGCTGACACATGAAGCAGGAGCCTATGGCTACACCTTGAGGCCCAGTGCCAAGAAGCAGAATTGGAGGTTTAGACTGGAAAAATGTGTTGTCAGGCATTGGAACAGGCTGCTCAGGGCAGTGGTGGAGTCACCACCCCTGGAAGGGTTTAAAAGGCAAATAGATGAGGTTCTTAGGGATGTGGGTTAGTGCCAGTGTTGGATTAATAGCTGTACTCTGAACTTGAAGGTCTCTTCCAACCGAAATGATTCTATGGTTCTATGGAAAAGCGGGTTGCCCACTTCCGTAGGTCTTCATTATCTTCTTTCTGTGCTCCAACTTTGTGAGGCCAGAAGCACAGCAACATGCCTGAGCAGAAAGGAGGCAGTCCCCATAGACTGCTTCAGCTACAAACCAGTCCCCTTGGTAGCTCCACCGCAGTGATAGATCTGAGGGCTTCGAGATGGACAGATGACCTGTACATTGAAGGTCTCAGCAAAAATCCAATGAGAAAAGGACCCAAGCAGTTGGAAGACAGGAGAAGCCTTCGACAGCGAGAGCCAGACTGTGGGAGTTGTCCCTATTACTTGAAACAACCCCTCTAGGTTGAGCTGCCAGAAAAGTCTTTCCTAGCTTCTGGAGGTTAACAGGTATCTTCCCTTCAGATTACCCAAAACTGAGCAAAAGGCCACAGAACACTTGCCCCCCTCTTCAGCAGAGTAAGTCAGAGAGCCAGCTCTGTTTTCATGAAGGGCCAGTAACTGCGAAACCATCTGTGTATCCACAGCATCCACTATCAATGGGACTGGATGCTGCAAGTTTAGGTTCAAAAGGTGTAAAGGAGGTCGATCTCTCAACTGGAGATGTCATCTCGTTACCCTTGCTTCTGAAGTTGGTGTAATTTTAACTGATCTTAAACCTTCAGGAACACATCAGTACATCCATCCAGTAAATCCGATCTTCACCAACAGCTTTACGTTTTGAGCAGACCTCCAAACTAGCTCTTCTTTAGAAGTAACACTCTTGGAACATCAGTCACCACTAAGAAACCAGGACTGCACCATAACCTGGGACAACTTCATGCCCAGAGTTAATCCACCTTCAGATCCTAGGCGTGAGTTCCTAGCTTCAATGCGCAACTACCAAGACATACTGGGAGCACCCAGCTCAGGCCTCTTTTCCCTCTTCTCTGCAAAATAACAAAGATTTCTTGAAGATGCCCTTACCACATACACCACTTGGGAAACTCCTTGGGCCACATTGTGTTTTCTAGTGACTTTGCCAAGCAACAACTGTTTATCTGGAGGCAGGGCCAGGAGGACTGACTCACTCATCTCAACAGCTGCTCACATCTGCCTGGTCTTCCTGCCAGAGGGAAGATTCCTCTGACT
>VWYH01004804.1:0-14347 GCA_013399365.1 Pampusana beccarii | reverse complement strand
CTCATCACTCCCAACTCCAGTCCCTTGCTAAGTACAGAAAAGGCACTTACAGAACGTTATGAGATACATGAACAGAAATAAGGCTTAGTGCTTGAGAACAAACAAAAAACAAAAAAAACCAAAAAAACACACACGCCAAAGAAACACCAAAAAAAACAAAACACGCACTCCAAAGATAAAGTCATTTGTGCTGGGCAATTCACTGAGCTCTTGGCAAAGCAGATATAGAAATGTCAGGGAGTCAAACCCACCGTTATGCTCAGGTTCTAGAAGATGACAAGTCTAGAAAATTGCCTATGACTATTTGCATGTACAATTCCAACAGAAATTATTTTTTTGTTAGTACTCTTCTGAAACACTGTGCAATGTAAACATTGCCACCTGCTTTATGAGAACAATGATATTAAAAAAAAAAAAAAAAAAATCAAGAAACCTATTTTCCTTGTTCAACTTAACTAACATGCAGGAAAAGCTAGGAAAATAAATGGGGAGAAAGACTAAGTTCTCTTTGCAGTAATAGCAAATAATATTAAAATGTGGTGAGTGCAGACAGAACAACACAAATACATATTACATGTGTACAAATGCTTCAGCACTAAGCTGGAGAATCTATAGCTAGTAACTCAAGAAGTGTGCTTTTTCCTTTAACAAATTATCCCACTGGGCTTACAATACAGCTGAAAAATGTTATATTTAAAGACACAAGGAAAACAACAACAACCCCAACAACACAGAGGTTCAGAATTTGGGTTTCACTCAACCTCCTCCCCTTGCTCTGAAGTGTTTGAAAGCAGGTTTATTTCACACAAATTAGAAAGAATCACCTGGGTCATTCTATCAAGTAATTGCAATACAGAGACAGTCATATAACAGGAATATCCACTCTGTTTATAACACAAATCACAAAGAGAGGAGGCAGATCACAGGCTGCCAATTTTCTTTCAGTGGCAGGGAATTTATTCCATGGAAATTCTCTAGTAGTTATGGGAACGGCAGGATGTGTGGTTCCAGCTAAAGAGCCTTGGACAGGTTATACAGAAGTATGTTTTTTATGAGTGTAAGGAGTGATAGCCCAGGCTAGTGAGAAGGATATCTCGGGCTGGAAAACCGCCCCTGTATGTATGATGTGTGACTGTTGGGCCTGGGCATGTGAATGAGTGGGTTGAATGCCACCCACAAGATATGCATGGGAACGTGACTGAAAACAGACACCAGATGACTGTGGTGTGTTTGGAATAACATTTGTTGAAAAAACATCCTGTCTAACCTCTTGGTCCAGCCCCGTATCTGTAAACCTATAAATTGAGAACTGTTAATAAAAGTCAGCCTGGCTCTGCTCTCGCTGCTAACAAGAACTCTGTGTCTATGCGTCTCTGTCTCCGTCTGTATGCGTCATTCCTCATCACCGCAGTAGGCTATATTCCCAATTACAGACAGAGGCAGAAAGATAAGAGAGGGAAAAACAAAAGGCAACAAAAATAAAGATTCCAGTCGTTCCCCTCAATCAGTCCAAAAGAAAAGCTTCTTCCCAAGTCCAAAATAAGCCCACATCTAACCCTGAAGAAAAGTACCACTTCAGCACTTCTCAGTTTCTAGGAGAGACAAATCCATCCAACATACTCCAGTTAAGAGGGGACTTTTAATTTGTGCCTCCTTTTTTTTTTTTTTTTTTTTTTTACACACCATTAATATTTGTTCAGGTAAGCAAATGGCAAACTACATTTCCTGAAACCACACAGCAAACAAGCCTAGTCTGTATCACTGTAGAAACATCCATCTTGTACTAAAAGACCTACCTCAGACAGGCTCATGAGTAACTCGTGTCAGTGACTGGTCCAACCCTGTGTAAGCAAGCTGCTCCTACAAACAGGAAAGAGCTCATTCATAACTGACCACAAAATATAACAGGGAAGAGGAAGAGGAGAAGAGGATTTACCATTTCCTTGGGTTTTAATCTAAACAGGCAAACAAGAATGCAGTTTGTCAACAACAGAAATGTGTTATTTGAATCACAGCTATAGCTGGTATGTGAAATCAATTGCTACTGAAATTTATATCAAGAATAACAAGACTTACCAGAAAACTACTAGGAGAAGAGCACACGGCAAGGCCGGGAAGAGGCTTCTCAGTAAAATGTCATTCATTCTAATACGTTTTCCATCTCATATTTGTCAAGGGATTTGACAGCATTCAAGTGTTAAATAGGCAATTTTCTAGACTTGTCATCTTCTAGAACCTGAGCATAACGGTGGGTTTGACTCCCTGACATTTCTATATCTGCTTTGCCAAGAGCTCAGTGAATTGCCCAGCACAAATGACTTTATCTTTGGAGTGTGTGTTTTGTTTTTTTGGTGTTTCTTTTCTCCATACTTTCCACAATAAATTTTTTTTTTTTTATTCTCATATTATGATACATCAGATAACTGCCAGCTATTTTAGAGGAGGAAAGTAAAATAAGTCACTAAGGGTATTTGCTTCCCTGAACTAACAAAGACTTCATATGGAAGGGAAAATGGTCCAGCAATCTCAGTAGGAAGAAATGAACAAAACCTGGCACTCTAGTGAATATAACCACTGGGTTTGACATGATCGGATGCTCCACTCCTGGCTTGCCAAATTGCCTTGCAGAGAAACTGTTCAGTCCATGAAAATGCACGTGCCCAAGACATGCTGTATGGGAATATAGCAGAAGATTGGTGAGGAGATTAGTTAAATGTAAATATGCTCAAGTGACTTGCAGCTGTCTGTAGAAAAAGCACATATATCACACTAATTGTTTTACTGACCTTGTGTGCTTGATGAGTAGAACCTCTGTGTTAGATAACACAGGCCTGTGAGAAACTCTAGGCACCTTATCACTATGTCTGAGATTCCTGCTTTGTTGTGAGAAAGAACAAGAGGCTGTGCCTGCTTGAAGCCTTGAAATACAGGCGAGCTCAGCAGGCCCAGTGATCTTCTACCAGGGCTGAACTACTGCAGTGCCTGCGTCCCCTCTGCATGAGAGCTTAGGTGCTACTTTGGAGATCCCCCAGTAGAGAGGTAACTAAAATAAAACTTGCTCTTTGCAAATGCATTTGTGGCCTCTCTGCTAGGAGAAATCACAAACCACCAGCTACCCCTAACAGACAAAACAACTCATTTCTAGTCAGCACTGTGACCATCCCTCAAATTTTTCGGCCACTGACTCATTTCTGGAACAATCTTCTTAATTAGCATGAAGAGCAAGCAGAGGAAGGAGACGAGTCACCTCCTCTCCTATCTTGCATGCAAATGGACTGGGTTATAAAAATTCCTCACTTGGGATACTTTTTAGTCTGCCTGTTTTGTGTTTTTGTGTGTGTGCTGCATGACATTAACAAAATTTTGCACCCATCACCAAGACAGCTACAGAGAACAATGGAGTGGTGACATCTTACCTTTCTTCTGATATTTTAACCTATCTCTCTCCTTTTTCCTCTCTCTCACTTTTTTCTGGGCACATAAGAGGAATATCTTGCGGGTTTTGTTGTTAAAGTCTTGCTAAGTTTTATGATATAGTTACCAACTTTTGCCAAGCCACTATTCGCTGTAATCCTACTGAGTGGTGTCTAGTAAATTCATTATCTAATTTAACCTCTCGGGTGATTGTCGTCACTTTATGTTACCACGCAGAGTTTTCCACAAGTTAACCTTTGCCCTCACCCCAGCTGAATTGGGATGGGACAAGAGGACCTGAGACTAAGACCAGCTACAGTTTCCCAGTCCTTGCCTAAGCAGCATGAAACCTGCTCTAGCTTGTGCTACCTGGCACAACAGTCTGAGTGGCAGCATCCTGTGGCCACTGGCCACAAAACCAGGGGCAAGAGGGATTTAACTGTGGCTGAGGCACCTTGCAGGCTTCAGATACTTCTTTTGCTAGGATAATCAAGAGTTAGAGCTTTGTACTCAGTTCCTGTGCCCTCCAAAGCTGCCCAAGGGATGCAAAAGAAGCTGGACAAGTAAGACTCCTGGTGTGAAAGTCAAGTTTGAAAGTATTCAATTGAAAAAAGAGAGAGAAACAGCACAGACTATCACTTCTGATGCACAGTGGGAATAATTACCTGGCAAGAGAAGTGTCCTTCATTTCAAGTGTCATTGCACTGTTTACCAGGACATTGAGGTAGCTGGTACCTTCGCTGGACAGACTGGATAAGGAAAGATCCAGGCTTTCAGTGAGAAGGCACTGTAGATAGCTAGCTAGAAAACAAATAGAACCCAAAATAGTAATTTTTTTAATATTACTGTTCTTTTAAGGCCTAGATGGGTCTCCCTCTTTTAACACGTGTTAAAAATGTATTATGGTCCCCTGAACCATTCACTTGCACAAAAAAACAACAACAAAAAAACCCCACCCAAACAACATAACCACATTATCAAACACTCACTCTAGACAGCTCAAGCATAACTTAATCACCTCACTGTTGTTTCAGATTCCTCAAGCACTTTCCTTAACAGTGAATTAGCATCAGCTCAGACTCTTAAATCAGCTATAAGGTTGCTTTCCTTTCTAGCCAGCCAATATTTCAATGCTGTGCTACTCAGCCCAGCAGGCCAGGAGGTTTTAGCAATTAATATGCTTGTCTGCATTTACAGCTTGCTCAAGATAGTTTAAAAAATTGGTCTTGACCAACCTTATGTCATTGTATAATAAATTTTGCTAAAAGGAAGGCATGGGATGCATCACAGTAAAAGCTGTACCAGAACAAAAGCTGAGTTCATTCCAATTATATATATATATGTTTGTAAGACTTTAACAAAGACAATCTTCAAGGTCACTAAGAAAAACTAACTTTGACAGAACTGAGAAGTGGAGCTTCAAACTCACCTTCTGCTTCATATTCTGTTGCCTTCTGCTTCATGTCCTCTATCAGCAAAGAAACATCCCTGTCTCTAGCTTCATTGCATTCTGCAAGCTCATACAAGATATCAACTGTCCCTGCATTCATGTCATACTGTAGAATAGGCTAATTCCCATATATTTTCTTTAGCCATAAAGTAATCTGCNAAAAAAAAAAAAAAAAAAAAAAAAAAAAAAAAAAAGCATGAACAGTCAAGTGAAATGACAAAAAATAGCTGATAGATGTGAGAAATGTAATGTGCTACAATATCAATTGAGGTATGGGTGGAAAAAGGGGAGACAGCTTCCTTTGTCTTTTTTTCAAACACCCTCTGAAGTTCAGAAAACCATTTCCCTTTTAATCTCCCTCATTTCACTGGACACCTGCATATCTCCAGGTGATACAACTGTATCTTTTTATTCATATGACCTGTTTGCTACAGACACACTAATGGTCCAAAAGATGTTAAATGGATATTTGGGCAGCTGGTAAAAACTGCATTAAAGCAGTGTGGGATAAAACTACCCAAACCATGATCATTGGGAACAGCCTCTACAAGCTAACAGGGGAGAGTTACTACAATGTGCAGGCACAAGCCCTGCAGAGCACAATTTCTACCACTGAAAAGAAGGTCATAAATGGGAGAGAGATCAACACTGCTCTCAAGTGGCACTGAAAGATTACATTATGACTGGTAGTAACTGAACACACAGAAGTTCAACACTGAGGAAACAAATTCTTGTCTAAGGCTATCTAAGCAACCTGATGATGGAAAAGGATCTGGCCTTATAACTTAAAGAGACATTTCTTTCTAGCATGTCCTTCTTTATGCTTCTACCACGCCAGCATCTTGGCTACATGCACTACACACAGCAAACATCACCCTGAACTACATTATTGAGAAAACCATCAAGCCCTTAAAAGCAAACAGCACTAGCTACATGTGGATGAAAACTCTAACACTGCAAAAATGCTAAGATCACGATCAAAGGATGAATTGCATCTTTCTGCAGGGACAATTGTAAGAAACAATCATCTTGCAAATATAACAGGCTCAGGCAGGATCTCTCAGCAAAGCATAATTAATGACTTTGCAAAACTGTGTGTCCTACCTAATGGTAAGCACACAGAACAGGGCAAAACCCCCTGCTTATGTTACCCTAATCCCAGCTGTGAATTCCCTCCCCTGTTCCCCATTGGTTGGGTACAGGATTCACAGACTAGCCGACACTTCCTGGACGTCCTGCCTCAGTTTACCTCTCTCACTATTCCAATTCTAATGACCCCCTCCCCTTATTTATTTCTATTTAAGGTATGATTTCTTGGCTCTCTGGCTAACCTTCCCCCAGCTTAACTTTTAACCACAGGAATTGGTTTGCATTCCAAGATTAATGCAAAGAGACTTTGTTTTACATTCAAGTTCTGATAGCCAGATATCCCTCAGTCCCCCATCTGCTGGGTCAGGCCTCAGATCCACAGTTGGAAAAACAACATTCCTCCTTCAATGGCTTCTTACACAATGATTTGAAATACAAAAACTTCAGACACCCAAGATCTTTATAACTTAGCATTTTAAACCAGCTATGAGCTTATACTTAAAGGTCAGTGAGCTCAGGCTGTTACATATAGGTAGCAGAGGATGAAGTGGGTGAACACAGACCTTACTCCTGCAAAACCCACCCAGCAACCACCTCTTGCCTGTCTCACAACATTTAAAGGGGCAAGAAAACAACACAGGCTTGTTTCTACTCTTAAACCACACACACCTGAGCACCAACCAAGCAGAGCAACAATTGCCAGGGCCCAGCATAACTTTCAGCACAACTCCTCAGATGCCTGCCTGTAAGGACTTAAACAGAAGCTCTCAGGAGAGAAGGATGGAGGCTTTGATAACAAACTGGGGCCGACTCCGTGCTGATACCTTCCACAGCACCCACCCAGCATTCCCTTGCCAGGCCCTGGGCCAGCAGGAAGGAGCCCCTGGGTGGGTGAGGGTCAGCCAGACTCAGCCTAAAGCTGCCCTAGGAAGGGGGCACTGCCACCTCCACCAGTGAAAATCCCACATCGTGAGACCCACAGCCTAGCCCCACTGTTACCCACTGGAGCTTCTCCTCCATGGCATCCTCCACCACCTTGAGCCTCCTGCCTCTGTCCCGACTTTTCCCGCACACAGCCACCATGCCACGAGGCCTAATAGGACTTGTATTTCGGTGTCTGTGTGAGGCTGGGCAAGCCCACCCAGCCCAGCATAACCCAATTTCCTAGTTTTAAATTCTTGAAACACACAGAAAATAATAAAAATTCAGTTCAATTAACTAACTGCAGTAAACACTTTTACTAAAGTGGATTTAAATGCTCTAAATGTTTTGAAAGAATTTACTTTTCCCCATATCCAAAGCTTTTAAGAAAATAGTCTTGAATCAGTAAACTAATTTGAGTGGATTTAATTTTTGATGGAATTGTATATTTCACATACATCATAAGGCAAATTATAAATAAAGGCATATAAAACTCTCCACCAAAAAGGCATGAATCATATTTTAAGTTCAAGGGTAAAAATTGAAATCTGAATAGTTTGCATATTGTTGTTTACATAAATTCATGTAAAAAAATGTACTCCTTGTTGGAAAGAACACAGTAAAATGCACATCTTCTGAGTCAAAATCTTCAAACAATTACCAAGAAACCACCTTTCTTTAGCAACATACAAAAATTGCAAATGTACAAGACTTAAATAGATATTTTAAATCAATGTGGGTTTTTTTTTTCAGGCAGCTTTATAGAATTTAAAGTCATTAATGAAATAATCAGCACAAGAAACATGCTGATTCCCAAATGGCTGAAGCATCATGTTTGATATAACACATGCCAAAATTGTTGAGGATTTTTTCACTTAACCTTTTCAATTCCCAGAAAGGTCTGCTGTGATCTGTGTTTTATTAACCTCTCTGGATTACCAGAGGGACACAATCACACTACGCCTGAGTTTCAGCACTTTCTCCCTGGCAGACTAAATCCTACATCACATATGGGACTTGTTGCCAAGTGTGCTGTCCCCACAGAATTAGGCCTTGGTAGACAGATCATGACAAGGGAGAGACTCCCATGCACTGTAAGCACAACCATCTCTTTCAGTGAGGTTCTCCCCAGCTTGCAATAGTGCTACTCTGTTGCCATCACCTCTAAGGGTACCTGTGGGGTCAGCTTTTAGGTTTCACATATTTTCAACAGACTGGCTAAATAATTTAAGCTCCTCTGTAATACCAGTAAGAAAACCAACAAGGTGCTGCACATTGCATCCTTTTAACCCCCATTTCCAGAGCACAAGCAAAACGACAGTACTTCTGTGTTATGCTTTTCTACCACCACCACCACCCCCCCCCCCTCTGCCTCACAGCCCCTTATACTCCTACTCCATATCCCCAGCCCCAAACTGCCCCACAACCCTCACACCCCAACCTACTGCATCTCACACCAGCCCCTACCCACTTCATGCCCCCAGCTATGCCACACCCCTTCCGCCCGCTGAGGGCAATTTCAAGAGCACCTGCCGCAACAGGGTATTTTCCTAAAAGCACCGTTTCAGTTTTCTAAAATTAATTCACGTACATTTATATATTCCCTCATCGTTCAGCGGCGCAAAGAGAGGGAAGGAACCACAACACCTGACGTGGCCGGTGGTGGCGGGGGAAGCACTTCTGGTCTGCGCCCCGCGCCGTGGGCGTGGCCTCGCCGGCAAAAGGGGCGGAGCACACTGCCGCCATTTTCTAGAGAGAGCAACCGTCTTTTGTGTGTTTCAGTCTTGTCAGGAGGTGCTGCTGTCTGCTGCTGCCGTCATGCTCTCCGTTCGCGTGGCTGCTGCCCTCGCTCGCTCCTTGCCATGGCAGGCCGGTCTGGTGAGCGCTCTTTCTTCTCCNGGGGGGGGGGGGCGGGGGGGGGGGGGGGGGGGGGGGGGGGGGTGGGTTCGGGTAGGTGCCGTCGCCATCTTGGAGGCCGTGGTGACATTGAGGGGCCGCGGCCTCCTGCTCTCGAGAGTATGTGGCTATGTGTGAGGGGGGCTCACTTCAGCGCTGAGTGACAGCAGGGCCCGACCCCCTGTTGAAGAGTGGGGGTGCCCTCACCTGAGGGGTGGGGGGGGTCTAGAGGACGGCGTGTCTTTCCCCGGGAATGCGGATCTGCACTGCTGGGATTCAGGTTAATGTCTGAAGGCTGCTATATCCCAGTCAGGGTTAAGAATTTACCAGGTGGCATTTTTTCCTCATGTTTATGAGGAGAGCGAGGGTGTGGAGATCTGTCAGTATCTGTTCCTGGCCAGTGTCCCTTTGTGAAGGTGAACGGGATGAGAGGCCTGCCTAGGCTTTCAGAGGAATAGCATTAACGCTGCTGTGGGGCCATAGTACAATAATCATTTAATGCATTCGTTATAATAGGTTTGGGTTTGGTTTTGGTTTTTTTTTGGTTTGTTTGTTTTTTGTTTGTTTGTTNTTTTTTTTTTTTTTTTTTTTTCCCGTTTCTGCTATTGTACATGTTCTAACCATACTTCAGAAATTCTGCAGTTAGATTTTTCTTAGAAAGGTCAACCCTTAGAAGACACAATCTTATTTTTCCCTTGTGTAGTGCCATAAAGGGTGCACTGATTTCTTTATGCCCTAAGCTTTTGATGTTCAGAACAAAGGTGGTGAATGAGAGGGGGTGTTGCTTTGGGAGCTGCTGTGGTGCTGTGATGATGACATTAGTGAAATGCAGAAAAATACAGCAAGTTATTTAGAGCAATCTCCTTTATCATGTCTTTGCTTAGTAGTGCTGGACATGATTCCATAACTACAGTGTGTGAATGGAGTGCTGTGGAGCTCAACTCAGAAGTGAGACACATTAAATATATAAGATTATGAACAGAAATTTCAGTGTGTTAGCTCTTAACATTTTTTGAATGATTGAGGAAATCTCACTGTTACTGAAACAATTACTTATTTTAGATTTCCAGAAACACCCCGGGTGCAGTGTGTGTTGCTACAAGAAACATCCATGTCTCCAAAGCATGTTTTCAGAAAACTGGTGAGTCTGAGAAAGGTCTTTATATAAAGGAGTGTGATTTAAAAACTTGCTCTGTTGGACAAAAATTAATTTGAACTTGGAGTGAGGGGGGGTATGTGTCAGTTGACAAAACGCTTGAGGACGCTTATGTACTGACAGTATTTAACAGTGAACTGTTACACGATCACACCCAGGAGATTTCACTTTAGTAACTGTTCAAATTATGCCTAAACCAAAGGAGTGGTTACATGTCAGCTGGCTTATACAACTTACCTGCTTCACAAGGATTTGATTCTCCTGCAGAATTAGCTAAAAAAAAAAAAAAAAAAAAAAAAANAAAAAAAAAAAAAGCAGCCTCAAATTCCAGTTTCCTGTCTTGCTTGTAAGTATGAAGGAATGGATGACTTTCCCAGGCCTGCCTGTGTTTGACCTTGTGTCCTTGAGTATAACTTTTTTTGCTGCCAGCATCTTGGTGTTTAGAGAAGGCAGTGACACTGCACAGCTGTATTTTTGGTAGTGGTTCATGCACAATTTTTGAAGTGGTTTAGGGTGATTAAACATATTATTAAGAAATAACAGTTTCACAGTGTTACTTACTGTTTTCTAGCTGGGGAAATAATAAGTTATTGCAGGCACATTTCCAAAAAAATTGCAGGAAGATGGAGAATACATTTTTATAGTTTATGTCAAACAATTTGCTCCTTAGATGTATTGAGTTCCTTTAAATATATTTGCATCTTGGATTACAAATCAGTTGACAGGATGTTTTGATGCCTTCAGTCTAAGTAAATGCTCTGCAAGCAGGGCTAGCATGTATGTTTTTTCTGAGCTAAGGTAATCTATTTAATCTAATTGCTTTCTAGAGAGAGTGAGTGCAAATAGTGTAGGACATACTGAAGGAAATTGATAACTAAACAGCCATCAATGTTTTGATTGAAGCTGGCTCGTAATGAGTTGAAGCTGCTTTTATTGGCTGTGAATACAGAAGTTGTTCTTTATCTTATGCATCCTATGTAAGGAAGAGTGTTGCTTGCTAGACCTTGTGGCATACCTGAGAAAGGGTACCTTGGCTTCTGAATTCAAGACAAACTTATTGAGTTCATACTGTGCCTTAATGTGATAAATCTGGTTTGAAACATCTCTTTCCAGGTACTGCTGAAGTATCCTCTATTCTTGAGGAACGTATTTTGGGAGCTGATACCTCTGCTGAACTTGAGGAGACAGGCCGTGTGCTCTCAGTTGGTGATGGTATTGCCCGTGTGTATGGCCTAAGAAATGTCCAAGCAGAAGAAATGGTTGAATTTTCTTCTGCACTGAAGGTAAGCTTTCACTGAAGCAGCTTGTTTAGCCTAGAAATATAAAGAAGACTTTTTTTTAAGGAGAACATGAGACTATGCTTGGAGGTACCCATATGGACCTTTTACAGACTTTAACTTTTTGTTTCGACTCGCTCCTCTCTTTTTTGTTTCGACTCGCTCCTCTCTTTTTTGTTTCGACTCGCTCCTCTCTTTTTTGTTTCGACTCGCTCCTCTCTTTTTTGTTTCGACTCGCTCCTCTCTTTTTTGTTTCGACTCGCTCCTCTCTTTTTTGTTTCGACTCGCTCCTCTCTTTTTTGTTTCGACTCGCTCCTCTCTTTTTTGTTTCGACTCGCTCCTCTCTTTTTTGTTTCGACTCGCTCCTCTCTTTTTTGTTTCGACTCGCTCCTCTCTTTTTTGTTTCGACTCGCTCCTCTCTTTTTTGTTTCGACTCGCTCCTCTCTTTTTTGTTTCGACTCGCTCCTCTCTTTTTTGTTTCGACTCGCTCCTCTCTTTTTTGTTTCGACTCGCTCCTCTCTTTTTTGTTTCGACTCGCTCCTCTCTTTTTTGTTTCGACTCGCTCCTCTCTTTTTTGTTTCGACTCGCTCCTCTCTTTTTTGTTTCGACTCGCTCCTCTCTTTTTTGTTTCGACTCGCTCCTCTCTTTTTTGTTTCGACTCGCTCCTCTCTTTTTTGTTTCGACTCGCTCCTCTCTTTTTTGTTTCGACTCGCTCCTCTNGCTCCTCTCTTTTTTGTTTCGTCTTTTTTTTAACAACTCTTTTTATTTCCTTTTTTTTTTTCTATGTAGTAACTAGTTGAAATAATACTACAAAAACCCAAATATTCTTTGAATTTCTAACACACTGCTTTCAGTATCAATTTCTGATTCTTGGCCAACATTTAAGTTTTATTTGTCTTCATCTAGGAAATATAAGAAGTAATCTAGCATTGGATTTTTTTTTTCAGGCTGGCTTTTCTGTTTACTGCTAAATAATAGATCCTTTGCTTCAATACAGTGTGCAGTTTGCTGACTTCTTATAGTTCTAAGAGTAGACTAGAGTTAAAAAGCTGTCTGACTGTTCTGAGAGTACTGTAACAGCTCTTCCAGTATTTTTAATAACCTAACTTGCCTTAGGCAGAGAAGAATCCAGTGCTTTTCCCTTGTCCAATGCCTAGGCAAAAGAGAAATGTTGTATTTGAACCCTGTTTATCCTTTCTGGTCTTTTTAGAGAGATAAATGACTGAATGCTAGACTGCTGCAAGTATAATTATGTAGTAAGTTGAAGGCTTAGGCAGATTCTCTAACCAGTATGGAAGAACATCAGCTATTGTTACAAATAAGATTGAGGTAGATTATGTTGGGTGTTCTACACTGTAGAATAATCACATCAGTATTAAACTGTCAAAATTTTAATAAATATCAATATGGATTTTCTCAGGATAATGTGATCTTTGTCCCTAGGGTATGTCCTTGAATTTGGAGCCTGACAATGTTGGTGTTGTCGTGTTTGGTAATGACAGACTGATCAAGGAAGGGGATGTTGTGAAGAGGACTGGTGCCATTGTCGATGTTCCAGTTGGGGAAGAGCTGCTGGGCCGTGTTGTAGATGCCCTGGGCAATCCAATTGATGGGAAGGTAAGTGTAACTAGGTGTTTACTACTTCTGCTTGTATCTATGCGATACAGACTGCAACAGGTTGTTTCCTCTCTTTTAAGGGTCCTGTTACATCTAAGATGCGTCGAAGAGTTGGCTTAAAGGCCCCTGGGATTATTCCCAGAATCTCTGTGCGTGAACCCATGCAGACTGGTATTAAGGCTGTGGATAGTTTGGTGCCAATTGGTCGTGGCCAGCGTGAGCTGATCATTGGTGATAGGCAGACCGGGTAAGTTAAGTGGCCAAGCTAAAAATGTTTCCTTAAACAGAGACTAGAGTACAGCATGCGCCGATGTACAAAGCTGAACACAGAACTGCGTAGAGGTTGGGAGAACTGTAGGCAGCTTAATTTACCAATCTCTGTGTTACACAGGAAAACTTCAATTGCAATTGACACAATAATCAACCAGAAACGATTTAATGATGGAACAGATGAGAAAAAGAAGCTGTATTGTATCTATGTTGCAATTGGTCAGAAGAGATCTACTGTTGCTCAGCTGGTGAAGAGGCTCACTGATGCAGGTACAGATTTTTGAAGATGGTTGAGCCTGGCAACTAGTGACATCTTGTTTTCATAGTGCTGAATACTACTATGACCTCTCCTATCTGCAAGTATAGACAGAGCTCTTATNGGTTTTTTTTGTGTGGTTGGGTTTTGTGTTTGGGGTTGTTTTTGTTTGTTGTTGTTTTTTTTGTGTTTTTTTGTGTTTTGGGTTTTTTTTTTTGTGTTTTGTTTTGGTTTTTTTATGTGGACGAGAAATCTTTCTAGGTATCTGGGGAGAAAAAATCCTTTTTGATACAACACATTAGAAGGCTAGTATGAGGCCCCAAAACTGCTGAATTGCTTCTAGAAAAGTCAACCTATGTTTGTTTGGTTTTGTTTGTTTTTCTTTTCAGCAGAATTGAGAGCTTCATCTTAGCAGTCAGGCAAGCCTGATGACAAGCTATGGCCTACAAGTATTTATGGGACTTGGCATTTGTTTCATATGTATGCAAGTCAGTGTGAATGGTAGTTGCAAGTTTAGTGAAAAGACTTTACTGCCCAAACATAGACTTTCTTTCCAGAAACAGTGATCTCGTTGAACAAGGCTGTATATGTGACAGAGCTTGCAAGAGATCAGGCACGTTACCTCTTGTCTGGTAGTCAAGCAGAGTCATACCTAGCAGGAGTTCCCCCACACATTTTAATAACAATAATTTGTTTGGGACTATGAAATATAGTATCTCCTTGCAGAAACCAGGAAATCACAGACTTGCAGACTGAGCTCCTTCTAGAGCCAAAGTGTGTATTAGTGAAAGCTTTAACTTCATTTTAAACAGGAAAGAAGTCTGCAAGTGTTAGACATTAACTACCATGAACTTGCTCTTGAAATGTCTTGAGTTAGTTGAGCTAACAGATGCATTAATCTAGTACAATGTTCTTTCCTGTAACAATGTAGCGATGCTGCCTCGGCTTGCTTCAGCAACTAGTACTTCACATGTGTGTTGTATTTGCTGATTACAGGTGTG
>VWYH01004799.1:241187-293872 GCA_013399365.1 Pampusana beccarii | reverse complement strand
TGCGCATGCGCGCTTTCCCCAGCCAGGGCATGGGCTACTAGCGCTCGCCCCGCGCGTGCAGGTGGGCTGCGGGGGCGGGGCTGGGGCTGCGCGCGCCCTCGCCCTCCCGCGCGCTGCCCCTGAGCCGCGCCGAGTCCTTCGCTGTCCGTCCGTCCGTCCGTGCAGGCAGCTGCGGGCAGCCCCACCCCGCCAGCCAGCGGCTGCTCTACGTCTGAACGCGCGTGGGAGCGGGGGGGCAGCGGAGCAGCTCGCCGCAGGGCGTGGGCGGGGTAGTCCCACGCGTGGGAAGCCCTTGCGAAGGGAGCAGTGGATGGGGTTTGTTGGAAGGCAGCGGGGGGTTCAGGGTGAGGAAGCCCGTGGAGCCGGCGGGTTACGCGTGTGGCGGAACCGTGCGGCAACCCCGGGTGCCGCGTTCTGCGAGGGGACGCACCGTGACGAGTCTGTTCAGCCTCCCAGACGTGACCCCGGAGCAGCTGCCTGATGAACTCGGAGATGTGTATGGTGCTGGGTGGAAATACTTCTGGGGTTGAGTGAAACGTGAGGCTCCTGCAGACCCCCTTAGCTGTGAGTCCTTTGTGCAGGCAGTAATATCTCCATTTTCTGCTGGCTTATGGTACTTTATTCAGAACAGCAATTTGTATAACAGTCAGAAACAATGCGAAACTGCGGCTGTACAAAATTGAAGATGATTTTGCATCATTTTGCATATTCCTCATTTTGATTAGTGTGAAACAAGGATTATATGGCCATTTTGTCATTGAAACACGATCCAGAAATTGTTTCCCTCCATGCAACCATCTGTGTTCATATGTGAACCCAAGCATTCACGTGTGAACATTGCCACTTACCTTGCCCTATATTTTTTATTTATTATTCAGTCATCCAAGTGGGCAGCAGAAACATGTCTATGAGACTTAGCTGACCAAATGAGTAGATACTTGCAGACAGAGGCAGGGCGCAGGCTTAAGCAAATTGGTATAAATAATTAAGCTTAGCAACGTTTGCAGACTGGATTTCCCACCATTTTTCTATCACAAGCTCATACACCCAACCAGAAACAGTATATGAAACTTTCTGATGTGAATAACAGAATAATGTGCTGCAGACTTTGACTTCAGGACTAAACATCTGGTTTGCATTTTTAGTGAACTCAGTGACAAAAGATGTTTCATGGAATCAACTGTGAAATCAGATTTTGCATACATTAAGGCTTTGGACCATTGCTCGCATTATGCATTTCAGAGTGCATGAGAAAAATTTCAAAGGTGCCAGGAATGTTTAGTGTTCAGAGATGTCCATTCTTTGCTGATACTACAATTATACTTCTTTCCTGAAGGATGAAACTTGGTACTCTGGACCGTTGACACTGACGACACTAGCCAGTATTCTCCTTGCACTATCAAATAATGAGAATTTTGTTCTGAAAACGGATTTGTAAGTGGCGGGAGAGACCATATATTCACTGGAAAAAAAAAAAAGAAAAAAGAAAAAAAAAAGTGTTGCCTAATTCTAGGGTAGTATAACATCTACATCCAACTTGGCTGCAGTGACAACTTTTTAAAAAGAACCCCAAAGCGTCTCCAGCAGTGGGCATGTTCTGAGCAATAAATTGACACTTTCTCCTGTTCTGCCATTCTAAGAAACAGCAAAAGACTTCCAGGACTCGCTCCAAACTGACTTAAGTTTCTAGATGATGGGAAATTCTTCTAGAGATACTGGTTATCCAGCCTGCTCTTTGAACTGACTCCATCATTGATCTTACTTCAATACTCCAGCCTGTTTGTGCCCAAGTTCAGCATACTACAACTCCAGTGCTCAACAAATAGTAACAGAAGGGATACAAGGCTACAGTTTACACGTGAGAGAGCTAGGAAGGCAAATGGTAGTTGCCGGAATAAGTTGTTACTGGTAAACATAAGACCCAACTGACATATGCGAAATGGTTTGAGCTATAGATCAAATGTCTTACCGTCACTATACTGACTGTCTTTCTTGTACTTGTAGAATGGCTTTCTCTCAAATGTCTTGTAACCAAATGCATATTTGTGCTGCCAAAAATCTATGTTACAGGATTTCCCAGGTAGGCAATTCTCTCCACAAACTGCTAACCATGTTTGGGATGTAGAGGCACCTGCCTTAAAGCTTGTCTGCTTATGGAAATACAAAAGAAAAAAAGGCTGTTATTATTATATCACTGTTGTTACAGCTGTATAAATCCCAATGTGGACACTGTCTTTCCTCTTTGCTTTATACTATCTTAAAAGCAGTATATACATGAATCCAGAAGAATTCTTACTCTGAAATATGCGTGCCTGCTAGATGATGTGCAGCAGTTACACACATCTTCAGCAGAGCAGTGATACCACAGAAGTAAATTCCCTGTGTAAACAAACCTGTGCACCTCACAACCTGAAATTACTACTTTTGGAACTGTGAACTTGATGGATGTGGGAACTCTGTTCCAGGAGGCTTAGAGCAGGACTGTTTAAATGTAACTACTCCTACATTTATAGAGTCCTAAAATTACATTTGGCCCTTTGAAGGTGACCGTGAGGCTGATGTGCCCCCCTGTGAAAATGAGTTTGACACCCCTGGCTTAGAATGTAGTAATTCTGTTAAAGAAGGCATTATTTTGTTACTGTCAAAGTAACAAAAATACTGTCCAGAATTTTGGTCTAATTTATTTGTGTGTTAACTTACTCTGCTGCCACTTGCCTACAATTGCCTCTTGCTCTCTAATTGTACTTTCAGATGGCATTTAAGTGAGCAAGAGTATTTTTCCCTATACTGTTGTACAGAGTCGGGTGGATGGGAACTTGGAATCCAGAAGTGTTTTGCAGCCATGAGAAGCCAGAAGTCTTGGTAAGCAACCTAGGGAGACAGGGGTGCATCAGATTATGGCTGTAAACAGGGATTTTGGCCACTGACATCATCTGTGAGGCAGCCTTTTCTATAGCATATTCATAGGGCAAATAGTTTTCAGAAGAGCTGTCTGAATCGCAGCTGAGGTTTGGGGAGTAGGACCCAGATGTTTGCAGAACCAAATGAACAAACATACCTTTCAGTAAAGTCAGTTTTAGAAACGCTCACTGATGTTTGGGTTATGAGCATTTTAACTATCAGCTATAATTTTGCAGAAGGTACGCTGAAGTAGGAGCATATGATACTATGGTACATCATTCTGCAGTATGAATGAATAAACATTGCAGCAGATTTCAGGGCATATTTAGATTACTACTGTGGAAATTGGTCCCATCATGTCAGTTATATATCAGGGGCACTGCATTAAAGGTTTGGATGGCACATCTTTATTCTGCAGCCACAGGTTTTATAGTCTGTTGGAAATGGCTCTGGTTGTATCATGTGTAGATGAACTATGCTGGGGAGGCAAGGTGTATGTAAAGTGTCTGTTGTTCAGGCGGGAGAATTAAGATGGTTAGTACAGAATCACCACATGTTGAAGAGGCAGAAGAAAGCACTTGGTTACATTTGTGACAGGATGGGTGTTTGAGAGTATCAGACATGATCAAGTGGGTATGTGCTATCTTTGCAAAGTTGGGAGTGTAACACAGATTGTTGACCAATATATAGGTTGTTCCTCAGGGGCACAGGCTGTGTGTGCTGTTATCTAGAGGTTATGAAGGTGGGTGAAAGAGGAATTCATATTGGACAGAATCGGGGCAGTAAGTGGAATATGTTTGGTGTGTGTGGTGAAGCCTAGTGAGATCACACCTGGAGTCCTATGTCCAGGTCTGGGCTCCCCAACAGGAGAGAGACATGGATATAGTGGATGAGTCCAGCAAAGGGCCATGAAGATGATTAGGGACTTGGAGCATCTTCTGATAGGAGGAAAGACTGAGAGAGCTGGGTTTATTCCACATGGGGAAGAGAAGGCTTAGGGAGATCTTATCAACATGTATAAATACCTGTTGAGGGGTGGGGGATGGTGAGGGAGGTGGAGGCAGACTTTGCTCGGTCATGCCCACTGAACAATCCTGTCTACTCAATTAGCACAAACTGAAACACAAATAAATTTCATTTAGATGTGAGATTTATTTTTTTTTTTTTCTGTGAGAGTGATCAAACACTATAACAAGTTGCCCAGAGAGATTGTGGAGATACTCAAAACCTGACTGGATATGAGTCTGAGCAACCTGCTTTGACCAGAGGTGTCTCCAGATATGCCTCCCAATCTCAACTACTCTTCAGTCTTGTGGTGATGGATGAAATGGAGCTCAGCGTTCAACATACATGAACAACAATTTATATTTGTGTAGCATGTGCCCCTCAGTGTCTGTGGAGCCGTAGTGTGGGTTTGCTGTACGTGTAGCAGATGTCAAGTCAATCAATACCAGTGCATACCTGGGAGTTCTTGCGAATATCCTGCTAACCATCATGTTGGACTAGTCAGTTGGTTGTGCTGGGACTGTCAGATATGTGACAGTTTTGCACAAGCAGCATTTTGTTTATAGCGCTCAGGTGAAAGAAATAAGGCAATTAGATATAAAGTAGAAGTTTGGGGATTTTCAGTGTGTGTTGCTTAGCAAGTAGTCGTATTTACTTTGGCAACAATCTGGACAAGGGGATTGAGTGAGTGTACCCTCACTGAGTTTGCAGATGACAAAAAGTTGGGTGGGAATGTTGATCTGCTGGAGGGTAGGAAGGCTCTGCAGAGGGATCTGGACCAGCTGGATAATTGGGCTGAGGTCAGTCTTACGAAGTCCAACAAGGCCAAGTGCCGGGTCCTGCACTTGCGTCACAATAACCCCATGCAGTGCTACAGGCTTGGGGAAGAGTGGCTGGAAAGCTGCCTGAAGGAAAAGGGTCTGGGGTATTGGTTGACAGCCAGTTGAATATGAGCCAGCAGTGTGCCCAGATGGCCAAAAAGGCCAAGAGCATCCTGGCTTGTACCAGGAATAGTGTGGCCAGCAGGACTAGGAGGTGATTGTCCCACTCTACTTGGTGCTGCTGAGGCCACACCTTGAATACTGTGTTCAGTTTTGGGCCACTCATCATAAGAAAAACATTGAGGTACTAGAGAGAGTGCAGAGAAGGGCAAAGAAGCTTGTGAAGGTTCTAGAGAACAAGGATTATAAGGAGTGGCTAAGGGAACTGGGGCTGTTTAGCCTGGAGAAAAGGAGGCTGAGGGAAGATCTCATTGCTGTCTACAACTACCTGAAAGAAGGTTGTAGCATGGAAGGTGTTGGTCTCTTCTCCCAAGTAGGAAGTGACAGGACAAGAGGAAATGGCCCCAAGTTGCGCCAGGGAAGGTTCAGACTGGATATTAGGAAACATTTCTTCATGGAAAGGACTGTCAGATGTTGAAACAGGCTGCTCAGGGAAGTGGTTGAGTCACCATCTCTGGAGGTGTTTAAAAGACACGTAGATTAGATTCTTAGGCAAAGAGAAAGGTCCACTGATGGGTGTACTAGGGGTTTTGTGTTGAAGTGTGCTTGGTGTGTGTTTTGGGGCAACATGCTTTTGATGTGGAATATACAGCTAATATGATATAGTGAATAAAAGGGTGTGGTATGGAGGAAACTGAGTAGGTGTGCCACAAAAACTGATAAACAAGGTGTGTTGGTTAATACACTGAATGTATCATATTTGTTTGTTGCCAGCAGTTTTTATTTTAGAGAAATGATACCAGCGATAGATGATGCAGCCCCAGTTGCACACTTGGGTATGTCAGACATATGATGGCGTATGGCAGGTGGTGTGTGGGACATGCCCCACGTTTATCCATTACACGAAGGACTAAGGTTTTGGCTTTGCATGCCACCTACCAACAGCAGCAGTGACAAATGCAACAGGTGTCATACGTTTTGCCATACCACCCAACGGCGCGGCTGCCGGCTACCTGTGCTGTGCTGTAGCCAGTCACCCGCGGCAGTGGGACCACGTCTGCACCCACGAGCTGGCAGCCAAGGGGCAGAAAGTGGGGCGCATGGCCCTACACAGCCTGGCACATCTGCGCGGTGCCTGAGCGGGCACCAGCATAAGCCGGGCCGGCACGCCAGTAACACGGTGCTGCGGCTTGAGCCGTCTCTCGGCCCGGGCCGGGCGCTGCCACGGCGGGGTGGGTGAGGCGGTGAGCAAATCTCTGGCTTGGGCAGGTGAAGAAGGGCAGGAACGGGCGGGAGGCCTCGGCCGTTAGGCAGGAGCAGCCTCAGCGTGCGTGTGGTGCCGCTGCCCAGCCCCGGCGCACCGGAGACCGGGCGGGGCACGGGCAGCGGTTCGCGCTGGCCCGGCCGCGCATCTCCGGCCGCCTTCGCGCCCCCGCCGGNGCCGCTCGGCCGTTAGCGCCGTCGCCGCGCCAGGCGGCGGGAGCGAGCGCGGGAGGAGGCGGTGGCGCCCGCGCCGTGGCTGGAGCGGCGGCCGCGGGGGGCGGGGGTGTCGGTGCAGGGAACAGCCGGCCTCCTCGCCCCAGCCGCGGGGAGGAGGGACACCGAGGAGGGGGAAGGTGGTGGGGGGGCGAGTGTCGCGTCGCCCGCTCGTCTTTAGGACCGCACCGCCGCGCAACCGCCGCCGGCGGGGAGGAAGGGGCGAGTCTAACCGGAGCCCTGTTCGCCCCGCGGCTTCCCTTCCTGGGCCCAGTGCCGGAGGGAGGGGGCGCCGGCGGGGCGTCGCAGACCCCTGCGGGTCGCCTCAAGCTCGGGCTCGGCGGTGCCCGGGGCGGGTGAGATGTCGGGCTGAGCGGGTGCGAGCCCCGGGGTGGGGTCCGCCGTGCCCGGGGAGGGGGAGGGCGGGCAGGGGTTGGGACCGTCCCCTCAGCCGTCCCGCCCCGCCGCCGCCGCTCTGCGCCCATGGTGATTGTGCATCCCCGGGCGCGGAGCGGGGCAGCAGCGCTCCGACTGCCGGCGCCTTCCCGCCGCGCCCGCGCGGGCCGGCCAGCCGGGGCGCCCAGGTGGGTGGTGTCCGGGGCCGCTTCGCGGAGGGGAAGCGGAGGCCGCTCGTTGTGCTCGGGAGGGGGCTCCGCGCCGCGGATGCCGGGTCGCCGAGCTCCTGCCTCGCCCAGCGTGTTCGGCGGCGGGTCGCGCTCGCGTGTAGCGCTGCGTGTGCGTGGCGGGAGACGTCGCCTCTTTGCCTCCCGCCTTGCACACCCGGGCTTGCACGGCGTGTGCGTGTTGACACGCGTCCGTGGGTGCAAGCAGGCGCTGAAAGGGGGAGAAAAACTGCTCCCGTGCGCGTGAATGTGAAAATCGGCGCCTGCTGGGGGCATTTTTTTCACGTGATGTTGTAGTGTGTGTGTGTCTGTCGTGCCTCACAACGAAATCTTTACAACTAGGCTTCTTCTCTTTTGTTTTCTGATATTGAAAGAGCTAATTGCATATGGGTGGCCTAATGCGTAGGATCTCTCAGGGGCTCCGTTTTCAAAGTGTGCGACTGTTAATTTTTAATTAACTTCATCATTTAAGCAGGCATCATCTAGACTTCTTTTTTTTCGGTCACCATTTATAAACGACTGTATTTTCTGTTGCAGAGTGAGGTCTAATGCATAGGAATATATGCTTCTGACCTGAAACATACTTTTCTCCAGTCTCCTAATCTGAATTCTAAATGTTATTCTGGGGGAGGGGTTTAAGGACTGACACAAATAACTAGGAGTAGTTTTTGTAGGTTTTGAAACTTGATTTCTTGATATGTTCATGTGCAGATACAGATTTATTTTTCATTTGAACGCACATTCTTCAGTAAAGGAATGAACTGCTTGACCTTTTTTTTTTTCTTCCCTTGGAATGGATTTCTGTGGTAGTGTGTTTCTGTAAATTATTTGAAGTTGCATGTTACCCCAAATTGTGTTGGTCCCATCTTTTTCTTTTGTCTTTGCTTGCTGTCATGTATGGTACCTTTTCTTCCATTGAGATTTAGTTTATCTTTATTAGATGCTTTTATATGTTTGTTGATGTCTAATAGAGTTGTTTTTCCTTTTTTTCTCTGTAGGTGTTGGTGACTTCAGAGTCATTTAGGGGTTTAGTTCTGAGGAAGCAGAGATACGAGGATTTAATCTATTTTGCATAGAAAGCTACAGCTCTTCACTGGTACTCTTTTTCCTCCTTCCCATCCTTCCTCACCCATAGGGGAGGACAATTTGGGAATTATTTTAATAGTCATTTACTCTCCCTTTCCCCCCCGCCTCCCCCCCCCAAATCCATCTTGGTCCCCGAGGCATCTGCTAGGCATTGCCTGTCTGTTATAGTACCAGGAGAACGTTATCATCAGCAGCCCTTGCTTGCTTTGGGAGCCTCAGTAGTACCTTCCCCTTCTTTGGAGTGCAGTGCAGCGAGGCATCCAGGAGACTTCCTTGCCACCCTTTTTGGTTAGTGGAGGATCCAAGAAAAGGGGTACCTAGCAAGGCGCGTGACCTCATCAAGGGATCCAGGAGTAAAGCAGCACTTGGCACACTGAAGGAAGCACCCATCTTTGGTATCTTTTTTCTGTCTTCCACTCCTTCCTCACTAAATTTCTGGTAAGTCTCTTCAGCCCATTCATTCATACAGTGCATGTTTCCCTTCCCCCACTCCAGGCACTAGGAGAAGCATGCACAGAGACAGAGTGGGGTGGGGGAAGGGAGGAGGGAAAACTGGCTGTGTACGCATGGATCGGGGAGGAGAGGGTTGTATTGTACCACATTGCATGGAAACCTGGGCAGAGGTGGAAGAACCTCTTTTTAGAAAAGCAGCTGATGTGGGAGGAAATGGGTATTTTATTTGCACGGGCGTGCATGCACGCACGGGCAGAGTGGATGAGGGTGAAAAAGCTGAGAGCCTGTTGTAAAAAAAAATACCAAGACCGAAGCAGAAGGGTAGCTGATGCTGACCAGTATCAGACTAGTGTTGCAGAGTAGGAGGAGAATACATTATTCACTGGAGATCAGGAACTGGGGTGTGTGAATGGGGAATGTTATCACCTACTTGGAAGCATGAACATAGAGGAGAAAAGATGAGGCGGGGTGTGTGTGTGTGGATGTCTGCCTTTTAGAGGCAATTGTGGCTGGAAGGATTGCTGCTAGCATCTTTAATGTTACTCAGTGCAAAGGTGGGGACAAGCAGATGAAAGCCATCGCAGGGAGTAAAGTTGTCTGTAGGGGTGGGGGATCATACTGGGAATGAATGGTAAGGGTTAATATATTCCCATATCCTTTGACTGTTGCAATCTACAAATCTCACAGGGAAAAGGAGGTGAATACCGTGCTGAGCTTTCGAAGAGGTGTATTTGGGGTTCACCTACCTGCAGTGACTTGAAATTCTATGATGCATGTGTAGAGGGCGGATGATAATGCAGCAGCACTGGACAGGTTGCTCTGCAGCTGCTCAGTGTATTATATAAAATGCATTTAAATAAATATTTTAATTTTTCAGATGCTTCAATTTTTAAAAATGTATTCTTTCCTAAGATTCTCAAACAGTTATGTGATACTCTTAGGAAAACTAGTCTCTGGTAGGTAAGAGAGGAATTTTCCTTGAGGTTGTCCTTAAGCATCACCATGAAGCAGCAGTGTAAAGAATGAGTTGATTTTATCTTGGATTTATTTTTCTAAGGCAATTTGAACAAGTGATTCAATATGACAGTTTTTTATCTCTGTATATATCACTGTAGGTTATATTCATCATCTGTACTTATTTCCTTCAGGTTTTCTTTACATGATCATGATTCTGATATCTTTGTGTGGAAAAAAAATAATTGTGCTTTATGCTTGAAACAGCTGTGAACTGTTTTCAGACCTGTTTTCCCTATGACATAGGAAGTAATATTTCTGTGATGTTTCAAATGCTGCTCTTTTCTCATTAAGATGAGACAGAGACTTCCATGACAGTGTATGATGGATTGTATGCCGGGTCATATGCCAGATGACCCTTCATTCACTGTTTAACCAGTCTGCTACTTAAGGTTGACTTTATAATTCAGATCGGCCTTGAGGTATCTCCTAAAGGAGATAACTTAAAATCATCTGCCAACTGTTCTTAGGTCTTCAGCATACTGAGGTGTGGCCTCCAAAACAACATTCTAGAAACTGCTGTAATGGTAGAGACATTTGGTTTATTTCAAGTGTGTACTCCCTTTCAAGCCTTAGCTAATATATGATAAAAAGGAAAGCAAAAGTTTTCCAGTTTTCCAATTTGAATAACACTGTTCTGCAAGCAAATATTAAGGGCTATGCATTAATGATAAATGCAAAGGTGCATTGTTATTCGTAGTGAAGTGAGTGCTTGTAGCTGTATTTTTCCTAGTTCTCCATTACCCATGGTGATGATGGCTGTCAGTATATTTGGTCTTTCCTTCTCACTTTTGTGAGAATTTTATTATATTTATCTGGGCTGTAGGGATTAAACGTGCCTAGAGGTACACTAAAACTAAGATTAGGTTTTACCTCTTCTGTTAAACTGCTGAGATCTGTGGGGTTGTGTGAGCCTCACAGTGCTACCACAGGCTGAGAGTCTGAACCAAGCTGTAGAAAAGAGGTGATTCTGGGAGAGGCTGATGGTAGTAATTGTTCCACTAACTTGTTTCCCAGATTGCACTATGGGCAATGGGAGCCTACTGCAACATCAGGTCACGAGTCGAGCAGTTGAGACAGCGAGATCACATTCATTCTTAATGCTACAAAACATCTGGGATTTCATTTGTCATTCCCATAGGGAAAAAAACAACCTAGCCTTTTTAATTTATGAAGGCATTCAGTAGTTACATTCTGAATAGAAAGGATATGGAATTATCTTTTGGTGTACTATCTATATTTTTTGTTACACATTTATCAATAGTAGATAAATGTATTATTATGTATCTCCTAATAAGTGGTTTCTTGATTCAGCTTAGGGGAAAATACATCATGATGAAAAAGAGGCTAGGCTGTTTTTCTCTTGCTTTTGGGTGTTGAAGATAGGACAAGGAGTAGATGGACAATGGAGACAATCTCCCATCCTGGAGGCAGGTCTAAGGCTCTCTCTGTGAAGAGAAGACCCTTTCAAGGGAAAAAGAGTCATCTTCAGAGATTTCCAGGTCTCTCTGAACAGCTGATCTGATTGGCTGAATTCCCTGTTATGTCAATAAACATATTCACATGTGATGTAAAGTAGAAAAGTAGCACAGTGAATACTTCTGTTAGAACAGCTGCTAAAGGTGTATTACAGATTTGAGGAATGCAGGAGGAAATACATTTGCATGTGATGGGGAGGAGAGGAAGCTGCTGTGTGAATGCCAGAATAAAGCCTAGCTTAGGCAGTACAGGGATGCCATAGCTCAAAGTTGAGATGAGCGTTCCTGTTCCTTCTATAAATTGCTAAGAATCTGTTCCACACCGCGTCTTCCTGAAGCAGATGCAGCAGTGACTGCTTGGCTGGTGTGACACACAACTAGTTTGATTTTTATCAGAGTTTTCACTTCCATGTTACTGTTTTACCTCTCCCAGTCTGTTTTACGCAGTTAAGTTTATGATGGTTTTTGTTCCTTTTAATTTGATAAATCTGTTAGTTTTTGAAACTTTGTACTTCGTTTACCATGGTAGCTTTGAGTGAAAACTGCTTTTCAACCAGTCATCTTGAAGACACTTCAACATCTGCTGTTCCCCTTATATATACTATACTTACTTTGTAATAGATGGTCTCATGGATTAGGAAGTGTTCCATGCACACCCAGCATTGTCTGAGGCTGTGTCTTTCAGATTGAAATGGGTGGAGTTTTTTTTCAGGGAAAAATTCTGGAAATCGTATCCAACTTGAGAGCTTAATGCTCTTCTGCATCTGACTGCAAGGCAAGCTTTCCTCCTACAGGCCATTTTCTTGAGGATGTGGGAGGGATTGTTAAGATGTTTGGGTTAATAGGGTAAATTGCAGGTTTTGTGTTCTATGAGTCTTCTTGTAACAATAAAAATAGAGATTAGAAAGAGATGTTGAAACTGATAAGTAGATTCTGTGTTTAGGAGCAGAATGTTAGCATGAAAAAGATATTTCTGCAGGTGGAAAAAAGATATGGTGTTGCGTTGCTGGTCAAGGAATCTATAATTAGGATTACTAGTTTCTGTCTCTGCCACTGACTTGTAGCTTGATCTAAAGTGAGTTTCTTAATCTCTGCTTCCAGACTTGAGGTTGTTACCTGCCTGCCTCATGATGAGATGTGAGCCTTTGTATATACATTTATAAAACTTTTAAGATTTAGGGGAAATTAGACTTAGGATGGAGATGAGCACCCATATCCAGGGCAATTTTTGTATGCCTGCTGTACTAATTGAGATATCTGGATGGTTCTTCTTGATGCTGCTCTAGCTTCTTACAAAAATAGAAGGAAGATGGAGGAAGGAAAAGGATATATCTTATTTTTGTTCTTCAAACCTTTGCTGATTTTTAATAAAAAGTGCTGAAATGGCAATCAGGGAGAGATGATGGCACCGTGTCTGCAGATTTAACGGGTGGAGGTGGGGCCATGTAGAAAAGATATTTGTGAAAAATGAGAGGAGATCCCTGTTGGCAAAGAAATCAAGGGCTAGGAGCAAGCAAAAATTGGGAGAAAGCTACTGGAGGGAAAATACTTGTTTATTTGCACCAATGCTAGAACCAGTCCTGAGGAAAAAACAAAATAAAACAAATCTCAAAAACCCCAAACATGGTGAAAATGTGTAATGGCTTCTGATTTTTTTTTTTTAATTATGACGAAGTCTGTCTAGTATATATTTTTAAATGTAGCCAGTGCTATATAGCTGTTTTTTAAAAGGAGATAAGCCAGTGCATTTGGTAGAGCTGCTTTTCGAAAGTGAGGCAGTAGGTGGGGCTGTTTGGTCTCCCCAGTCATCTGTTCAAATAGCAGAACTAAAGATAAATTGACAAGAAGCCTTCTGAACTGTGCCGTAGCAGTGCCACTTCTGAAAAATACAGCTTGTCCCAATTAGTAGCTGAGGATGTTGTTCCAGGAAGTTTTCTGTAAACTACCATATACTGTTGAGACAGTGAAAAGTGGGGCAGGATCAGCCATTGCAAGCCCAACCCTCATCTTGCCCTTTTCACTTTCAGCTGCTTTGAAGAAAAAGGGATTCTTTGAGATATCAAAAGATATTCTTTACAACCTCCTAAACCCATTTTCCTGCTGGAAACAAACATTCCATATCCTGCTTTACCTTGAGCATCTCGACTGCTGTCAGGGGCTGATCTGATCTGTGATTGCCTTTCTCTAGCTTCTCCTTTGTTTCAGTCTGTTAGTATGAAGAACTTCAGTCCTTGGCTTTATTGTTGCTCCTAATTTACCAAATCAATGGAAAAAGTGTTGTCATTATGGTTCTCAGTGCCAGGAATAAACATGGCCACTCGCTTCAGTGTTTAACAGTAAGACCAGTTGTGCTCCAGGTGCACAGCCCCCTGAGCCAGAAGAGAGCGACGGGGAGCAAAATGAAGCCCCAGTAATCCAAGGGGAAATGGTTAGCGATGTGCTACACCTCTTGGACACCCACGAGTCTATGGGGCCAGATGGGATCCATCCAAGGGTGCTGATGAAGCTGGCAGTGGTAGTCACCAAGCCACTTTCAATTATTTATCAGCAGTCCTAGCTAACTGGGGAGGTCCCAGTTGACTGGAAGTTGTCAAATGGGATGCCCATCTACAATAAGGGCTGGAAGGAGGATCTGGGGAATTACAGGCCTGTTATTCTGACCTTGGTGCCAGGGAAGGTCATGGGACAGATCATCCTGAGTGACATCACACAGCTCGAACAGGACAACCAATAGATCAGGCCCAGTCAACATAGGTTTATGAAAGGCAGGTCCTGTTTGACCAATCTGATCTACTTCTGTGACAAGGTGACCCACCTAGGAGATGAGGGAAGGGCTGTGGATGTTGTGTACTTGGACTTCAGTAAAGCCTTTGACACAGTATTGCACAGCATTCTTCTGGAGAACCTGGCATCTCATGGCCTGGATGGGTGTACTCAGTGATGGATAAAGAACTGGCTGGAGGACTGCTCCCAAAGAGTTGTGGTGAATGGAGTAAAATCCAGTCAGTGGCTGGTCAGGAGTGGTGTTCCCCAGGGCTCAGTATTTTGGCCAGTTCTGTTTAATCTCTTTATCAGTGATCTGGATGAGGGGATTGAGTGTACCCTCAGTAAGTTTGCAGATGACACCAAGTTGGGTGTGAGTGTTGATCTGCTGGAGGGTAGGAAGGCCATACAGAGGGATCTGGACCAGTTGGATCAATGGGCTGAGGCCAATGGTATGAGGTTTAACAAGGCCAAGTGCCAGGTCCTGCAACTGGGTCACAACAATGCCAGGCAACACTACAGGTTCAGGGAAGAATGGCTGGGAAGCTGCCTGGAGGAAAAGGACCTGGGGGTGTTGATTGACAGCCAGCTGAATACGAGCCAGCAGTGTGTCCAGGTGGCCAAAAAGGCCAACAGCATCCTGGCTTGTATGAGGAATAGTGTGGCCAGCAGGACTAGAGAGGTGGTCGTCCCACTGTACTCAGTGCTGGTGAGGCTGCACCTTGAATCATGTGCTCAGTTTTGGGCCACTCATCATAATAAAGACATTGAGGTACTAGAGAGAGTGCAGAGGAGGGCGACGAAGCTGATGAGGGGCCTGGAGCACAAGTCTTACGGGGAGCGGTTGAGGGAACTGGGGCTGTTTAGCCTGGAGAAAAGGAGGCTGAGGGGAGACCTTCTTGCTGTCTACAACTACCTGAAAGGAAGTTGTAGCATGCGGGGTGTTGGTCTCTTCTCCCAAGTAACAAGTGGTGGAGAAGAGGAAACGGCCTCAAGTTGCGCCAGGGAAGGTTCAGACTGGATATTAGGAAAAATTTGTTCACAGAAAGGGTTGTCAGATGTTGGAACAGGCTGTCCAGGGCAGTGGTGGAGTCACCATCCCTGGAGGTGTTTAAAAGATGTGTAGATGAGGTTCTTAGGTACATGGTTTAATGTTCGAGTTAGGTTATGGTTGGACTTGATGATCTTGAGGGTATCTTCCAACCAAAATGGTTCTGTGATTCTATGAAATGTTCTTGTTAAGAATAAGCTGTATTACCAGAAAAAACTTGGATTTTAATTATTAAAAAAGTCACCTTGTTCTTGTAGCAAAACAATCTTGTCATCCCAAGGCCTACTGCAGAAACTAAAATTCTTTGTAACATTAAATGAAAGCAGTTGCATACCTATGGTCTTTCTGCATTTACATTTTCTGCAGACACCAGGGCCTGTTGTTAGGGCTACTAGGCAAAGTGCCTGTTTCTGTCCCAGAGTTTGGTTGTGTTTGAAGCTGATGTAAGCTGTATTTTTCTTCAGAATTCTTTTTCTCCACACCATACCGCTTCTTGTTTTTCTCGAGTGTGTTCATTAATGTACCTGCTTTTAAAATATTTTATTATATAGTCAAAAGTAGTCCAAATCCTCTGCATCCAAAGCAAAAGGAGCAGTACCTAGTTGTTATCACTTGTAACACCATTGAAATTCTTCAATTTCAATGATATTTTCTGTTTCTGGTGCTGAATTCATTAGTGCTGTTCATGTATAAAGGTGATTTTTTTGTTGTTTTTTAATTTGGAACAAGAAAGAGCTAGCACTGAGATTCAAACCTTGATTTTGCTTTAGGTTAAATGTATTAATGTTTGGTATTATTAACATTTTGTCAATGCTCCTTTTTCCATTGTTTTTTCCCTTAGTATGTTCTTGGATAATGCTAAGTATCTTTCACAGTAGATGTGAAGTATATGTAAGAGCAAATCAGTCTTGAAATGTTTATGTGGAAAATTCTTTTTTAATGGATTTCTTCCTTTCTTCTGGACCGCTTTTTTAACATAAAGAATTTGTTACGCTCTGTTTTCTTCCATATATGATAAGGAGGGATACATCAAGTGTGTCAGCAGTGTTTTAGCAGTACCTAGGGCTGAGTTATTTCCAATTGTAAGGAATTATGCCAGTTGTGAAGTTGAAATTGAAAACTGAAATTCTGACCTTCAGAGATGGCCATTCAAAATGTTTGCAGTCCTTGGCATGCGTCTTTTTACTGTCAAGAAAGGAGGATTCTAGTGCCAGTACCAGCAGTTACATGAAGTGTGTGCTTCTTGTAGATGAAACTAGGATGAGGACCAAAACCTTTTTTTTAGCATTTACATTCCATTGAATATAAATTGATTTGTTTCTGTTGCTACTTCTGTTGCAGATTAGGGGTAGACATTATTTTCTCACATGGAGATTGGAAATTACACTCCATTGAAAAGGACTGACTTGCATAGAGGGAGCAGGACTTGGTAGAGTGGGGAACATGAACCGATGTATAACAGAGTCTTATCTTCTCCACTGTTTAGAAGTTCCATTGAAGAAAACCTTGAAGGTTGCAAGAAAAGTCCAAGATGTGCAGTTCAGTTGCTCCCAGGCTGTGGTTCTTAACAGACCGTCGCATCAGAGAAGATTACCCTCAGCAGGAGATCCTAAGAGCTCTGAAGGCCAAGTGCTGTGAAGAGGAGCTAGATTTCCGGGCCTTGGTGATGGACGAAGTGGTGCTGACCATTGAGGATGGAAATCTTGGTGAGAATGAGCTAAGGCTGGGAATATGCTGAAAGGATATTTGGGAAAAGATTGTAAAATGAAGCATCTACAGTCTTTATAATATAATGAATTCCATGCATGCCATACTACCATACATAATCTAAATCATGTAGATGTACATGGTATCATGTTCTTTATTGTGATAATCAAATATAATTGTTAATTTTGCTAATTTGCGTTACAACTATTTTTGCCTCTCTCTGTAGAACAGAGAGAAGGGTTGCTTTAGTTTGTTGATTCCAGGATCAGGACTATGGGACCTCTGAATTAAGAAGAAATAATGGAATTTCGTTTTTGCATAGGTACTTGAAGTTTATGGGTCACATTTAAGAGTTTCAGGGGGACTTTTTTATTGTGTATGTGTTTTGACTCCAAGAAAACAAACACATTTGAAATAAAAAGAACTTTCAACGGGTAGTACAGTGTTTCAGGGAGCTAGAGGTAATAATGTGGCGTAACTAAAGCATGCTTCTTTATGGCTGTGTAGTTACATATATGCCAAAAAAGAACAGGGCTGAAAAACAAAGTGTATGCATCAGAATAATTTGAATTATTATTACAACTTAAAATGTTTTAAACTAAATCGTGAGATTTATGTTCTGTTTTCCAATTAGCTTTTTTTCTTCTCTGGTGATTAAAAAGGGAAAAGCAAGATGCTAAGGTGTGTTAGAAATGTTAAGTAAAACGATTCTGTAGATAGTAAGCTTATGTCATAGGAAGAATATTAATACTATCAATGTCAAGCTGTGTAATGCTATTATATATTTTTTTTTCAACTTTTACATTTGGATTTCCTAAAGGAATGAGACTGAGGTGTTGTTTTATAACTTTACCTTTTCCATTTCTCTTCTCCGTATATCAGTCAATAAAAAAATCCCTGGAGATCTGGGGAAGAATTATATTTCTGAAAGTTGTATTAGAATAATTCTGTGTGGGAAGAAAATATAAAAGTACCCTCAGCCCTGAAGAAGAGGCTGCTGTGTGACCTTTGACCTTGTTCCTTATTGGGGAATCTATATAGGAGGGAAATCTTAAAACTGACTCTGGGGAAGAACTTTGGTCAGAATTTTTACCTTAATGTGGCATGAATCGATCAAGCATAAAACAAATGCATGGAAAACCAGGATTTTTGATTCTGGTATTGCTAAACTTATTTTTGTATTGTGTCTTTTATTCTGAGTTGTCCATTATTTTTATGAGAGACTTGATATTCTGTAGGCTGTCTTCAAATCAAGGCAACTTCTTGTTATGAAGTCTGAACATCTTATTGCTCTAAGTGTGCTGTCCTTTGGACAGTGTGTTCTGTGAAGGCAGCTGTCTTGGATTGTAGCTGAAGCTGCTAAGAGGCATTACTGGCCCTCAGCATTTCAGTATTGTTATTTCTTGGTGATATTTTCTTCTTTCCTGTCTTCTGCCCGTTTTTGGGGAATTAAATACGGGAAGCATGAATTGTGGGCCTTCCTGGTCTCATCCATTTAATGTCTTCTCATGCTGCATCTATTGAAAGAAGAAAAGACGAAGTATGCAATTTGGAAAACTAATACTGAGCAATGTGTAATATAAGAATGAGAAAAATTAAGGAATTGACTAGAAAGAGAATTCAAAAAAGAAGTAATTTTCATAGAAAGTGTTCATTCAAAACTATGCAAATAACAGACCTTTTGAAAAGGAGTGAGATAGAAATGCTGAAAGATTGTAAATACAAATTTTCTTATAAATAATCTGGACTAGCTATTTTTTTTTTTTTTTTTGGTGGGGTGGGAGAGTTTTCTTATATCAAACAATTCATTACCTTGGAGAAAGATTAAAAGTCTTCCCTCTAAATTTTTCCAGTTTTCTTTTTCCTAGTGCTTGCTCGCATGTTTTGATATAGAATTCTGGGAGTGGAGACGCGCAAAAGTTTCGTGTTTCATTTTCCGTGTTAAAGTCTTCAGCAGGCCTAGGAAAAGGTGTCCTGGAACAAAATCCAGGAGGCAATGCATTTTGTACCCTTTCTGTTATGTACTGTTGTGTGGGGTGTCCAGGTTGAGTAAAATCTTGTACAACATAGAGGAGTTGAAAAAATGATCTTTAGTGGTTAATAACCTTTTTTTGCTTCCAGTTGTACTGTTATTTTTCTTGAAAGCTTAGCAATACAGGGCTCAAACTGATGGTAATACATGGTATTGGAGGAAGTAATAGGTTTTCACATATGCATCTGATTAGAGCTTTTATTTTTCCTTTAAAACCTAGGCAATTTCTTAAGTAAATTGTGAAAAGTATGTTAACTTTACAAAGTCAAGTTGGAAATTACAGGATGCTATTTAAACTTTTAAAATGTGATATTTCTGTAAATGATATAATCAGTGATATTTCTTTGTTGACTTGCTGACCATAAGGAACATGGCTCAAGACTTCAGAGGCCAAAAATTCAGCATAGGACATGAAAAAGCTTGAAATTATTTACCTCGCAGAGGTAGAGCAGAGTGGAAAAGACGCTTAAAGCTTAGAAAATTAAGCAGAACAGTGACAGACATACCAATATTCAAAATTGGCCCTTCTACCAATTATGTGCTGTACACCTTGACAGTAGAGCACATTGATGTAAATATCACTGAAGCCCAGAGCCCAAGACAGACGTGGAAAACAACTGCAATGCTGAGACTCTTAGAAAATCTGTGTATGTCAGAGAACAGTAAGATTTGCCATGTACCTGATGTGGCAAAAGGAGAAGGAGGGTTGTTTCAGTCACTGGGCACAGCAGTAGAGACTCCTCAGGGCATTACTCTGCTGCACAGAAGGGCTGGATGGGAAGCGTGGCTGGATTCCCAGGCAAGCCAACAGTGTAGCCGCAGCAGTTGCTGCTGGTTCCTTTTCTTTAGCATCCAAAACTTGGGATGACCCAACTTGCCAAGCACCCCTCACAGCCCCAGTATTACTGGCCACGTGATGAATCCTTATGCAGCTCAAGATGCTTGTTAGGTGTCTCAACACAGCATGAGCCCAAAAATGATTGTAAATGCAAGTTAAGAGATGTGGAATTAAAGTTTTTCTGTTAAGTTTAAAATGAAACTCTTAAACTAGTTTATTCTTAAACTGTTTTGGAAATAGTTTAAGTTCAACAAGTAGTTTTTGAAAGTAACTGTGGTTTATACCTTATTTAAGTAAGTGCCTGCTTACCTGAGTCACATATTCATGTTTCCTTTGCTCACTGGCAGTAGTACTGTATAGATCTCCAAGGCAAAAGCTGAGTTAAGTGGCAAAGTCAAGCTGCATAAGACAATATTTGTCTGCTGCTTTGGTAGGTGAACCTGCTAAAATGATTACTGAATCAGACGTGCACAACATTGGTGCACAAGAGTGGACAAGAATGCATGTATGGAAAAAAAGTGGAGGGTGGCATTGCAGCTGTTCTGATTTAAACTAACTCAAACTATGATGTGGCTGTAGCCTACATTTCTTAACAGCTAAATTCTTTAAGCTAAACCAGTCTAGTATGACCTACTGCAGAATGGAGCAGCCGTGTGCCTCTTGTCCTTTTCCAGCCTTGCTGTTGATACTTGACTTATTTGAGGACTTCGTGTCCCTCTCGGTTTGTTTTCATGTTGTAGCCAAGCTAATCTAGTTCAAAATGGCTGTCCAATTCTTTGCTTGTTTGAAAGATCTGGCATATGCGTGAGTTGAGTTGGCTAATGCAACAGAACATGAACTCCGCCCAAATAATTAACAATTTTCTGTTGGAATAGCTTGGTGCATCAACCCACTTTGTGGTCACACAATTGCTAGCTCTAGTACATGAGGGCAGGGGAGAATGGGGTTGCTCTATTTATGGCTCCTATGTATATTGATTTAGTTGTAGCTTCAAGGCATACTATAAAAGAGAGGAATTTTCTTAGGGTTGGGATGCTTAAAGTTCAAAAACTGTTTGTTGGTGAAGAACATGCTAGGGAAATTTGGATCATTCCGTTGTTAAAATTATATACAAGAATATCTTCATTAAAATTCTTTGCTGCCAGAGTAGCAGAAGTTGGAGATCACTGAGCCAGCAACTTACCAATTCCTTTAAAGTTTTTGGAATCTCCGTATTTTCTGATACTGTCCTGTGAAGGAAAATATTTTTAAGGCAAGTTGCTTTCATGAACTTTCAATTATTAAAGATGCTGGAGTGAGTGGAATTGGAGTGTCCTAAAGTGTAAAACAAAGTGTGAACTTTTCCTAAGATTTTCTTGGCTTTTCCTTTGGGAATGTAAAAACAAGTGATCAGCCTAGGTGAGGAATAACAAGGACATAGTAGTTATCCATTCTTAAACAGTAACACTTTGTGCATGGTCAGCTAGCTTTTCTTAAGCCAGATGAATGACTTCTGGGAACTGATCTGATTTCAAGATATTTAGAAGATAGATTCTTTTAACTTGGTAATGGATGCTGGTGTGCTAGTTTGGGCATCTGGGTTTCCTTTATGGGCCTGAAATTTGCAATATTAGTCACTATTTTGTTTAAGCCTTTAATCTTGCGAAGTCTGTTTTTGTTTCATATGATCTGTCTTTCTAACTTGCTCTGAGATAGTAAGAAACAGTTGTGATCTTTGATTTTTTGTTTTCTCACAGTGGGTTAAATAGCATTGGAAATAAACATGGAGGGATCAGGGCAGTTCAAAGATTTCTGTAAAGTGTAGAAAGCTGAGGAAAAAATGATAAGGTTGGATAACAAATTCCTGTGTTTTCAGTGTAGTGTTAAGAAAAGCACTCTCAGCTAGATCCAGGAGAAGAGAGGGCATTTGCATCTGCAAAAAGGTTGCTATTTCAAAATATCAAAACTCCTAATATTTTTGAATCATCCTGAAGTCACCCGAAGACCATCTTCTATCACATGATAGGGAATATAATCACGTCCTCTTTCTGCTGACTGTTTCAGCTGTCCCCATACACTTGCTAGTGCAGCAGTGCACCTTACTGCAAGAGCTTTTCCTGCAGTGCGCAGCAGTGGCTCTGGGAGTGGTGGAGCAGAGACAAGTGTCCTTGGCAAGGTGCCTTGTTGAGCACTGCAGAGTTGGCCTGTTTCCTGCTACTAAAAGCCAGAGCAGCCATTACTTTCTCTGCAGAGGTGGGAAATTGGTTTGTAACTCAATAGTGAGAGCTAGAGAAGAAACTGCATTGTGTGCAAAGCACTGGAAGGTGGTTACACATGAAGTGAATTTTGTGCTTTTCTAAGTGCTGGGCTCAGAACCACTTAAAAGTGTTTCTGGTGTTCTTTTGCTGTGGAAGCCGATCACTTGCCAGTCTGATTGCTGTTAAACCTTACTGAGCCATAAGCATTACTAGTAGGTAGTTACGGACCATATAGAGGGGATTCTGGAATGGCAGCTGTATTTAGAGGTGGGGGTGACTATGTGACCACCCCAACATTACATACCCCAGACAAACACATCTTGAGTAGGAAAAACAGCAATTCAAGTGTTTGCTTTAGTAGCATAGAAACTTAGTTTAATAACAGTGCATTCTAACAGCTGCCACATGTTGTAGGAAGAATTGTTTTATTTCAGAATTGTGACACCAAACACAACTTTCTTATGATGCCTAAGCAGGAAGAAAGGGATTTATAGTGTGTCCTTGAGTGTCCTTGCATTTTTCTTCCTTATTAGCAGGGATTTTTATTCTTACATGAATGATTGCATATTATCTCAACCTCATGCTAAATAGCAAAAGCTAACAAGTAATTTGATCTTCTCAAAATCGTTCTGTTTCTTCAGTAAATGCCCTTATGTCATCAGTGGTAGATATGGGCTCAGTCCAAAGCTACTTTTGCAAGATGGAGAGCTAAGAATGTTTCTGCATGGAAATATTTTATTGTGGTAATTTCAGAGCGCTGCGTTAAGGACTGAAGTTTTTCATTTGCACATGTTTTAGAACAGTCAGCCAGGAAAATCAGACTTGTAGGGAACATCAGGTTGAACATACATGCATGTCATCGTATCTGAAAGTGTCAGAAAGTGCTGCCAGATTTTAAATTGTTATAAGAATTCTCAGGAATGGCCGTCTGGGGGAAAAACAATTTAGAAAAGACAAAAGCGGGAATGAAAGAGGTGTTTCCACGGTCAAGAAATGTAAAATAGCCTAATGTTTCACAAGACAGTCTCTAACTGGTTGGGGATTTGTGTCACTTTTCCAACAATCTCTGTTCCAGTGCTGTGTCACCTAAGTGAGTTGTGCTGGCACAGTTGTCTGAGCAGTTGCATTGTGAACCATGTCTGCATACTGATGTAGTTTTAAACCAAATCAGTCTCTTCTTGGTGGAGGGTGTTTTTTAATGCTGCATCAGTCCATCGAGGCAGGTAACAACATGACTGTACAAGCAGTGGTGTGCTGCAGGACTTAAATCAGGAGGGCGAAGTATGTGTGTTGGGGTGTGAGAGATTAGGAGATACCACAAGTATCAATACCAGAAGTATTGATGTGAAAAGCTTACATTATGAAACTGATAACTGTGCTTGCTTTGCTGGATTTGCGATCAGAGAAGTACTCTATTACCTGTTCCTTAAGCAATGGCAGTAGCTGGAGTTTTCTCCACCTTTTCTCCAAGTCCAGTTTTTATCTATTTGTGAATGATGGGCCACATGATCCTCAGTGACTGTGAATATTATAGAGACTGGTACTGCTGAACTTTGGTGTTGAGATGGGTCTTCCAGTGTGCAGACCTGTGTTTTAACGGTTATAGACTTCTAGGAGTGCCAGTGGCTGTGGACAAGGTCCCTTTATTTTATTATAAACTTCGTCTATAAAGTATGGTGCAATACTGGTATCAAGAATTACACTTGCCTTTTGTATCTGCCCTTTGCTGCATGAAAAGACTGGAATGAAATGTAGAACAAAAAAAAATAGAGCCACTAACAATCACTCATTAATTTCCTAATATTTGCAATGTCACAAAAATCTGTGATGTTGTCATTTTAATGATTGTTCTTTGTATGGAAGAGCTTACATGATTTCTATATCTATTTAAAGGTCCAGTCCATTTTCGGATTAAGAGTATGATACAGAGTTTTAAAATGCCTTTGTAATTGTCAAAAGTTTAAGCAATCTTTGATAAGCAGAATGTGTTATATGTGCTGTGTCATATGCTATATGACCATTCTGCTCATGTTGTCAGAGAAACCCTGCTAGAATTACATGAATTAGCTGCTTAACTGCTTTAACTAATAGAACGATTTTCCTATCGTACAGAAAGGTTTTCTTGCTCTGTACTTCCATATAGTGCAAGTATTGAACTGGGGATGGTCTTGCTGTGCTTGTTACTCATCTTGATACATCTGTGAGTAAAGGGTAGTTTTTGTTTTTTTTTTTTTTTTTCCTGAGATGGCATGCTTCCATTTTTTTTCCTTTCAGTGAAACTGAAGGTGAACAGTTTGGCTTCTAGGCTCTGGGGACTATATTTTCATGGAAGAGAGGGGAGAGGAATGTGCTTCTTTCTAAACTAAAGTAAAAAAAGTAATCCAGTGGAATACTTGCACTGTGTGCTGAACATGAAGAAAGTTCTCTCTATTTGAGACACAAGATGTTGCGTGATATAGCTAGAAATATTGGAAATTGAACATGCCCAGTACTGGCATAGTGGAAGAACAGATATTGGTAGAGACAGACTAGTGATTTGATCCATTTTGGCAAGGGGTGAGGTAAAAAGGCTAGGTATGCCAGTGTTCTCTCTTGGACTTTTTAGCTGAGAAGGGAGGTGGGCTGCACTGACATAGTAAATAGGGTAGATGATTTTGTTTACAGTGATAGTTGTAATGTAACATCACTGAAATAATATGCTCAAAATCCATGCTATCAAATCCTGTTTCTTGGCAGTTTCTGTCTAAAGAAGAGTTATATCTGTTAGGGAAACATAGCAGTCAGAAGATCAGTAATTATTTCCCTTGAGTTCTAAGAACTTGGTTTGAAAGTGTCGTCTAGGTATCTAGCCTGTTGTCATGTTGGTACAATGCTGTGGGGCTTTTGGAGGGGGTTTCCTTTTAATGTAAGTTTTTGCAGGGACAGAAGAGGAGGTTGTTTGTAAAAAGTTATGTGTTCCCTTTAGTTGTTCAGAATATAAAATTATTTATTGTTTGAGAAGTAGTTTAGGAATAGAAATAACTAAGTAATATAGACAACTGTTGGATTGCAATGCAAACCTGTTTCTCATTATAGGTTTCTCCGGCATGTTCACCATCACAACGCTGGACATCCTCAGTCTGTGGGAAGGCATGAGGAGGTTTAAGCCAGCTCAGGCCTGTTGCCCTCTTCAAAGCTTTTTTGGGTAGTGCAGTTTTTATACTCTAGCTTGGGCTGAGCCCTGTGTATGCTCCCCCATGCTGGTCTAGTTATCCCAGGAAGACATTCAGGCTATTGCTGCTCTCTTGGACTAGTTGATACATGCAACTGAGAGTCAGCCAATCCCCCTGTAACAACCCCTTATCTTAAAAGCCACTTTCTGGTTTCCTTTGTCTTAGTATAAGGTCAGCTTTCTTTGCCGCAGGTATGGTCAGTCACTTCCCACAGTCTTTCCAGAGCTTCACAAGCACATCACCCTGAGCCTTCTCTGGAGTTTGGGGCATTTGCCTGGGTGTAAGAGACTTCTTTTAGGACTTCTGTCTTAGGTGGAGTGAGTAATGGGATACAAGTGTATTTCTTCCAGGTTCATGCCCTGACCTTAGGGATGTAATATTTTAATCTTTGATCTGGTATAGATACTTGCTTTATGTAACACAAACCAGACTGACATGAAGAGAGACCAACTTAGGAAGACTCTGTAGCCTAATGACTGTGTCAATATTTGCAATCCATATCCAAGTAACTGTCCTTGAATGTTAAAGAATATCTCCACCCCCACCAAATGCTTCCTATGAAAATTAGCAAAATCCCTTTGTGAACCTAGTGTGAAGAGTCAAGCTGCTTCTTCCAAGTTTCTTTTTATGCTCAAAATAGTACTGTGAAGGTCTTGAATTAATGAATTGATTTTCTTGCTTTCCCCTACCCCCAATAAAAATTACTGACTTAAATTTTCAATTAGCTGTTGAAGCTGCTTAGATCCCCAATTGAGAATCATCTGAGGATTTAATTTTTGGTAGAAGCATTACTTAAATAGATTAGAAGAATTAAATTTGACACTCAAGGGAATCATGGCTTTTAGTGTTTTTGTTAGCTTGTTTTTGCCGTATTGGGACCATTTGTTCAAACAGTATGTAACAAAGAGACAGTACCATATATCATGATGTAACATAAATGTATATGTTATTTCAATATAGAAGAGTCTGACCTATCAGCAGTAGAGAGTTTTTGGAGATTGAGACTGCATGACTTCTTTTTTTTCAGTTATGTAACTGTTTCATTCTGTAGTCCCCAAATAATATCAGTCTGAAAATTTTAGGACTTCTTGAAAACATAGATTAAATCCTCTGTAATATTCTTGTAGCACAAATACAATGGTTTGCCATGTTTACTAATGCAAAAACAATATATAGGAAAGTTAGGAGATTTATCTAAGGCACCACAGTAAGTAGAAGATCTGACTTATGCCTATGACTGTGCTAGCTCCTTGCTTTTGTGTACTAAGACTAGTGTTTCTAACGTAATTTGCTTGTTTTGTGCTTTGACATCTGAGTGGGTGACCTAACTGCTGAAATTGGTGATGTACTGACATGATGTTTACTTCCCGTGAAAGTCAAGATTTATTTAAAAGTACAATTTCAGACACTGAAGATGGTAAATGGATGAGATGTCCTAATCTGTAATGCCTTCTTTCCCACTTTCCAGTAAGAAGAGCATATTGCTTACTTTCTCTCTTACATCTGAAACACAACAAAACCATGGTTTCATCTGTTGGCCAGGCAGGTGACAGTGATATAAAACTGATGCTTTGCTTAGTGGGCAAGGAAATCTTGGGTTTTAGTACTGATTCTGTTCTTAAGCAACATAATGTATCTGAGGAAGCATTGTATGACCCTGTGGATGGCTCTCATGTCACCCATCTTAACATTACAAAGGCCCAAAACTTTCCATTATAAACCAGACTTTTATTGCTTATAATTTGTCCCATTCTCTGCACCCCTCCCACCGTAACTTTTAAATGTATTTTTGAGAGAGTTTTTGAAAATTTTCTGCGAAGTGATTCAGTGGAAGGAAGACACTTCAAGGAAAAAAATAATATGTTTTTCTATTTCTATTTTCCCCTAAATTTGTAAGGCTGTTTTTTAGAGAACTAGCTTGGAACAGGAACTCAATTTGGCTGAAGTGGCTTTTGCTTGTTACAGCTGTGAATGTAGACGTAAATTTGTCCCAAATTATTACCCTTTCAAAAAATGGTCTGTTAAGCATCTTAGAGGCTTGTTTAAGTTTCACAGCTAAAACATTGGAAACAAACTCTTGCATTATGCAGAAAAAGGACTTCTGGTGTTGTGGCCTTGTCTGCTGTGGAGTGGACTATAGTTTGGTCTGAGCATACAATTTAAAATGGAGTTTTTCTTTCATGTTGGTTATACCTCCTCTCACTAACATGAATAACTGAATGAAGTAAATGACTCCATTCAAATGTAGTAGGGACAAGAAGAGTGAAAGTGGCTTGGGATTGGGGGCTGTGGTGTCAGTGGGAAAAAATCTGGTGTGAAGGCAGTGTGCTGTGCAAACATGCTAGAACAAGAAATGGTAACAGGAAATGGTTGCAGTGAAACTTGCTAGATAAGAAACTGCTTCCCTCAAAAAGGAAATGGGAGCTGGAAACCAATGGGAACATAGGTTGCATATTGGAACTCGGGAAGAGATGCAAACTGAACAAGGAGCCTTAAATGGAAAACAAGTATGGAGGCAAGGCAGGAGACCAAATGGTTAATGTTCAGAATTGCAGGCAAAGAAGCTACTTGACGGTAAGAGAAGTGTGTAGTTTGGAAATGAACGGGAAAAATAAGGAGAATAGAATGAAGGTGGGAAGTGGAAGCACAGGTGTTATAACTAAGGGGATGAATCCTATGGAGGGTGAATGGGGAAATTGGGACAGAGCAAGTTGCATGCAGTAGTTTCTGACTTCCAGTGCCTGGAGTGGAATAAAACCTTCCAGAGCTTCTCTCTTCTGCAAGAGAAACATTCCTCTGCCAGTTGGTTACAGATACTTGCTGACAGTGGAGCCCATTCACTATAAGTGCTGGTCCACAGAGGCTGCTGACAGCTGTCAGCTCAAGTGTCAAATATCTGTTTGGTAAATAAAACTGTTGTAACCCTCATGTGCTATTCCACCAGCATCATGAATGTGTTACGTAGGTGCCAAGTGAGGAAGTTTGCTTTTGATTATGTGCAAATGTAAAGATAAAATACTATTTGGAGTAGCAACAGCAAATATCTCCAAATTAGAAACTGGCAAAAGCAAATTTGCATTTTTTACTCCTTTGTTGTGTATTTTTTTTCAGATACTACATTGTAAATTACTTGATCACATGCTATTTTTTCATCAGCCTCCTTAAAGTACAGAGTGTTGTGCTCTGGAAACATAACTTGTAGTATAGTGAAGGAGAGGACAATTTGTAGGATTCCTTCTTTATGGCTACAGAAATTTGTGACAATTGAAGCAGAATATTGCTGGAAGAAGTATGTTAGTTTGGTGATTTAAATTGGACTGTTCAGAAATTGCCTTTAATTGCATGTTTTTACATTGTCTGAGTGCCCAAACTTTGGATACTAGGATCAGCTCTGTGAAAGTGCTGAATATTTGCATCCACAAATAAAATCAGTTAGAGCAGCATCAGCAACTGAGAAATCCTGGTTTCCCAAATGTGGCATCTAGAATTTTTTCTTTAATACTTATCTTCCCCATATGGGAAAACAGTAAAATACTCACTGGTTTCTTGAGGTGTTGACAAAATGAGTTAAGATTGTGAAGCACTTTAGATGTTACTGTGATAAGCACAATAAATAAAACTCAAGAAGGAATTAATAATGGTGTGTTTTAAGCAAGCAAGGATTTCGGTTCACCAATACATGGACGACACATTGAACAATATAAAAAAATACAATGCTGAGTAGCTGCTTGTTAGGTGAGCGCCGTACCTCCTGTGCACATTAGATAAATGCTGTGGGGAAAAATAACGTTTGTTTGTGTAACTGAAGACAGTATGTGGGTAGGGTAGCAGATCAGTGCTACAGAAATATCCTTAGTTGTGGCTTTTTCTAACCTTTATGTGCTTGACGCTGTGGCTTCAATAGTTTTCTCTTAATGTGGCTTTTTAATGTGGTATTGTATACACGCATTCTTTGTAAATATGCAAAATGTACAATCACAAGGGGACTGAGGTGGATGCATCAACACTGTTTACTAGCCAGGCTTTGGAGGATGTGAATGTAGGGAAAAACAGGAGTGATAACCAGGGAGGGATAACAGGAGGGATAACCCAATACTCTGTCTAGTAGTCTGTGGATTTATTTATATTCAAGATACATATGTAACCTCTCAGTGAAACTGAGTAATTATTTTAGCTGATGAAATACCTGGAGAGGTTGTGCTTGTGTATTTTCTCCTTCATACTTGTTTCATGAATACATAAATTTTGTGTCCCCATTGTTATTGCACTTCTCAGCTGCTTTGGAAAGTGGCTTTTTCCATTCCTGGAATTCTTTTCATTTGGTTCTTTTGACAACACTGCTTTCAGTGTTTATGTTTCATATTTTATGAAGTGCCTTGCTGTTTTTCATGGTTAAGAACATGTTCACACATATATATATAAAAGTAATATATTACTTTTGGATATCAACATTGGACCTTCTTTTTCTGGACAAGGAACAGACACAGAGGGTGAGCTACATTCTTAGTTCTGTGGCCAGGCAGGATACTGTGCTTTGAGTTCAGTCTTTTTCTTAATATGAGGTAGGAAGGGAGCACTAGTGAACCTGAATGAGCCTGCCATTGTAGAGGCTGTCAGTTGTTATGATCTTGAAATTATTTTTTAGGAGTTCAGGATTTCCTGCACCAGCCATACGTATCTTTTAGCTCACTGTTAAAGAAAGCAGAGTCATCCAAATCTGACCTCTTCATGTTGTTGAGAGGTAGCTTTCATTTCTGTATCATGCCTTGTCCTTCTCAATGAATAAGGTTTTTATTAATAACAAAAGAGGCCATATGAAGTTCTCCTGCTAGTGTTGCTATATGTCCCTGTTTATCTGAGTCAGAGGATACTCGTGAATATCCTGTAGACCAAGATTGAAGTTTAGCTGTCCATTGTCTTGGTTGTAATCCATCTCTACTATTCTCAGTGTGACAGAGTTTTGTTAGTTGCACTTTGAAAATTCTTTAGAGGTTTGGAGTAGCTCTTACTTGTTCCACAAAGCTAGATTCAAACTCAAGTCAGGACCTTAAGGGAACTACCATTTGTGCCCCTGACAACTTTCTGCAACTTTCTGTAAAGGACTATATTGTTGGATGACTGCTTCTGCCAGGAGGACGGAATGGTGGTGAGCAAGACCTGTTTTCAATTGTGTATTTATAGGTTAACAATAAATCATCACAAGTATTTTTCCCCTTTTGTTACTTTGCTTTCCAGACAAGGTTTGCCTTTACTGTATAATGAATTTCTTCTTAAATCTCTTTCCAAGAATCAGGTTGTGGTTCCCCCTCTAACTGTCAAACCTATAGAGAAATTTTCCACTTTCATAATGAAGAACTTAATTTTTTTAATGATGGTAAAAATTTTTCAGATGATCTTGATTGTGCAAAAGAAAGGATGTTTTCCATTGAACCCACGAATCTAGTTTAATCTTTCAAATAGTGTGTTGTGGAGCATGCGCCCTACTGTTGGAGCCACACGAGACCAGGCATACTGCAGGAGAATGCCACAGAGAATCAGAATAATTGATATTGGACCTTTAAAAGTAATCTGAACCAGCCTTCTGCTCAAAGTGGCCAATTTGAAAGCTGGAGCCAGCTCTGAAGTTAGATCGGCTTGGGTCATATCCAGCTGGGTTTTGAATATCTCCAAGGATGAAGCCTCTGCAGGCTCTCAGGGCAATCTGTCCACCCTAATGGAGGGAGACAAAATCCAAATATAGAGTTGCAGCTGTGTTAGCAAGTTGTGTCTGTTGCTTGTCTCTTGACTAGCTCTGCGCACTCCAAACCTGCATGTGTGTGATCTGTTCCTTTTTGTGTGAAGCACAAACTCTCCTCCTCGCTTTTACAGCCTGTCCTGAAGGAGCCTTTATCCATTCACCACCATACTCCAGGCATGCAAACCAAACAGCTGCTGATGAATGGAGATTATGGGTTGGAGTCATGGTGTAAGTTTAGGTAAGAGAGGTGTAAGTCATGGTGTAAGTTTAGGTAAGTTTAGGTGGAGAGAAGTTACGTAATAATGACTGGAAGTTTTTGAGATGTGCTTCCTTTTGTTTTTCTGTCAATCTTCCCGGGATCAGTCTGACCTAGGACTGAAATGGTTCTTTGTGCACTCCGCCTTACATGCTTGGGACTAAAGGTGAGGCAGGATTCTGGAAGTGCATGCCCTTTGTGGATGCTTTGAGATGAAGAAGGTCTGCTGCTGCAGGTGAAAGAGATGCGTAAACTGCATGCTTTAATGCTTGTAATTGTTCGTCATTCTCAAACGAGGCTGGCAGCTGGGCCTTTGTAGCAATTTTGCTGCAATTTTTTCTTACCAGTCAGAGCGGGAACCACTGGAAAATGTATTATCTGCATGGGACAGGAGAGCAAGAGTTGGATAAAGAGAAATTGGTCTGACAGGGTTGTTTTTACAAAGTTGGAAGCTGGGCTAGCATAGTGACCATAGAGTTGTAAATGTAGGAAGAAATTAAATAATCTCACTATAGACTTCTGCAGTCTCAAAACAGCACTATATTGACAATTTAAGCTGTTCAGATCATTGCTGTCGTTTCTACGATCCAACCTCCTCTGTTGCAGTTGACACCTGAATTGATCAGATCCTACAGATCTGATCAGATCCTACAGATTGATCAGATCAGATCCTACAGATCCTGGTTCAGCTTGTGACACCTGCAGAAATCAAATTCCACAAAAGCCAAAATAGGTTCCTGCTGTTGTAGGAAGCTTCTCTGCTCACCAGTCAGTCTGATGAGCACTAGTACAAGTGTTAGTGAGTGGGTGGTACTACATGCCACTCTGGGATTGCATAGAGTAAAATTGTTGCAGCAGCAGAGTGACTTAACTTGTCTTAGAACCACAGCCTTAAGTGACTGTTTTGTCCAACACAGGAATTTTTCATGAGGTGCTCATTTCTTCCCCTTTCTTGCTTGGATCTTCCAAGGTGCGGAAGCATGCAGTTAAACCTTTCCCCGTAAGAATTTTTAATTGTTTAAATTTGTTAGAGGCAGAATCTAGAAGTGAACATAAATTACCGTTCTGTTGCCGATAACAGATCAAGAGTGGCATTTGGTAATGAGATTTCTATGACTGTGTTGCTGTAAAGTGGGAGAACTTAAAGAAAAATGTAATCTGCAAATATTTAAAGGCAATTCTTACGGGAATCTATGGAGGACTGAGGTAAATGAACTAAGCAGACTTGTCATACCTCATGCTGGTAAAAAAAGCTTCTGTTTCCAGTCTCTGCCATTGATTTGTGAGAAGATCAGTAGCCCCTCAGTGCTTTTTGTTTCCTTGTAAATTAGGCAGATGCTTATTTCAGATAAGAAAGTACAAAGAGAGCTTTAGAGCTTCTAGTGCAGAGTAAACGCACATAAAGGTATTTATCAATTTGTAGGTATTGGTAAACTCAGGACTACACTTACAGTTTAGAGATTAGTAGTAAAATAGCTGTCTCTTAAATGTGTTGACTTCAGAGGTCAAAACAAGCAGACAGTGGGGGCTGTCCTTTCTGCTTGCCTTAGTCTGCTGTCTGTGAGTACAAACTGCCACTGCATGAGTTTTTTTATTTGACTGGTCTGGTTGGGAGGACTATATACCTGTGTAATTCTAAGGACCATTGTCTTTTAAGAAGATAGTTGCAGATTGTGTGGAGTGGTTTAATTAGGGAACAAACTAAGCAAATGTCTTAGTGCGTTAACATATTTTTGTCACTTGGTGGAAGCTTCTGCATCCAGAGCAGGTAAGAAATAGTACTGTAGTGATATACTCAGATTTTCATTACAGCATGGGCATGGAGCACGGACGCAGATACTGCAGTGTAGTTTTAATCCTCTAATGCTGGGAAGAGGAAACATGCCCAATGAGTGAGGTACAGAGGCATGGGAAAAACGTAATTCTTCTTTTTCTAGCTTTGCTTTGTGTACAGTTTTACATTTATGTCTGCCAAAACTAATAAATTCTGGGTTATATCTTTGGGTCTAGAGAAATTTTTTGTTGTTTACACATGAAGAGACCTGAAACTGTTGTACAGTGTGTATCTGAGTTCAAGCAGTAGTGAGATGGGTACAGGAGTATCTTCTTTTGATGGCAGAGCATGTTCCTCCTGGTTCGTTTTTTTTTTTCCTCTGTGTTCACTTTTGTCTTAGCTCTGCTGACTGCTGAGTCTCTGTAACTCACAGGTGTTTGGTTGGGTTAGGACCCTACTGCTTTCATCAACTAAAGCAGGTCAAAGAGGTAAAGAGGGGGGAAGAGGGTAACTATTAATTCAGATCTCAAATAACCGTTCTCTAAGTTTTGGTTCTTCACTACTTACTAAGCTTTGCATGGTCTGTTCAAGTCACATCTGTTTTCTAGACAGACAACTTTCCCTTTCTTCTCTCTACTTTTTTCTTAGACCTGATTTGTGCTGCCTTTGACTTATTAATATGACACTGGCTTTTCATTTGGGAGTGCTCACCTGTGTTTTCAGAGTATTCACAGATTGCTACAGAGTATTTATCATAAATATTAACTTTGAAATAGTTTTGCTACCATTTCGAAATTGTTTGGTTTTCAGTGTGTTTAGGGTTTTTGCTACTTGTCAGTACTAGACATGAGAGACATCTCAACGCATCTTTGGTTCAGCCAATGGTCAGTTGTCAGAATATCATATTAATTTGATATCCATATTCGCTGCACATTGTCTGAATGTCTTTCTTAATTGATTACCTTATTTTAAAACCATAATGCAAAAGACAAAACATAATCTAAACAAAATAGTACAAAGTCCTCTGTAAATAAATAAAATCCTTAAACATAGGGCTGTATTCTTAATCATTCTCAACTGCTGTTATTGTTTTTGACAAGTCTTGTTGAGGCTTTTCTGCGTGATATGTAACTCAGTAGATATAGACAGGTGTCTGCTCAATTGTCACGCTGGTTTCACACTTGTCTCAAACATTTTTTATGGCTCTGTAACAAACCATGCTTAAAAACTGCTCTAGGGTAAAAAAAAAAAAGGTGGTACTGATTTGCTATTAATTCAGAGTAATTGCCTCGTCTGATTCACTTTATAGCCACATCAGTGTTGCTACTAGCACAAGAGAAGGAGCAATATGAAGAGATTAAATGTGAGTACTAGGAACAGAATAGAACCACTCTTTTTGAATAATAGCACAAACTTGGGTCTTACGATTCTGCGACTACAGTATTAAGTGAAAAACACAATATGGTGCTTCCCAACATAAATGCAGACCATTGCTGAAAGAAGTGGTCCTGCCGTCCCCTCAGACATAAGCGTTCCTGTTGCTTCCCTTACAGTGTAATGATTTCATGACTACTCAGTGAGCCGAGTTAGCTAGTTATCAAATGCAAAAATAATCACTGTTTTTCTTTTTCTTTGTTGTGGGTTTTTTTTTCCCTCCTCTCAGAGCAACCAGCTGACTTCCTATATGGTTGTATCGCTAGGTCTGATGCAAGGTGAGAATTAGAGGAGTATGGGGGTACTGGATATGATATGACTTCTTTTTGCTGTGGCATGCAGTTGAACCAGGTTAAATATAACATTAAATTGTGTTTTATTTGAACAGTTCTCTTTTCTGGAGTCTTATCCGTGTTTTATGAGGTCTGCCTACATAGAAAGGTTTCTGTGTTATCTTTAGGGAAGACCAATGCCTTATGGCATATTCTAGATGTTTCTGAAGAAACTGCATTAACTACTCCCAAATTCATCAGCATTCCTTTGTAGTGTTTTTGAGCAAGTGAAGTTACCGAAGGTATGGCACAGCATTTCTACTGCCATGGTCTACACAGTCAGACTTTGAGTCACTTTGAAACTAGTGAGCTAGCTTTGAAACACTCACTACTGCTGATGTGCAAGCTTTTCCTGATTGTTGAGACTACTCTTAACAATCTGTGTAGCTATCGAACTTCAGAATTGTTATCATGCATCAAAAAGGCATTATTTGTTTTAATAAATGTATTAGTCTCAATATATTAAATGAATGACCCAAACCCTTCCTCCCAGCAATCTTTTGAGCTTAAAATTTGGAATTTACTTTGCAGCCTTTGACTGTTGATCATTGAGGAAAACAACACAAGAAGCTGGTAAAGCAAAGAGTGCTGTGTTAGAACCCCTTTTAAATTACTCTTGAGAGCTTCCTTTCATATAGAGTTTCTTAAATCTTGCTTTTCCCATTACCTTTTTCTGTTTTGCATTTGTAATTCCCTTCTGGCCAGGAATTTTTTCCTTCCTTTTAGAGAAGAAGCTAATTGTGAAAAGATAATAAAAAGTATTAAATGACTTTTTTTTTTTTTTCTTACTAAGGTTAAACTGTCTTGGGTTTTTTTTTCTGTTTTTGACTGAGATTCCTTCAAGAAAACTAAAATTACTTTATACATGCTGCAACAAGCTTGATAGCAGTAGCTGATGAATCTGTTTTTGCTAATCCAAATAATAATCTCTAAAATACTGGTCTACTTCAGAAGTAATCTGAAAGATGTTAAGATGTAGAAAATGTTGAGATGACAACGACACTGAAAGAAGTAGAGGAAAACCTTCCTTGTTATTCTTACCTACATCTTACCTACTCTGTGCTGCTGTCTCTTTCCTGTGGGTTCAGGTCATCATGTAGGTGTGCAAATACTTTTGCAGGTGAAGTGGAGAGGCATTGTGAAATCTGGAAGCAGCAGCTGCAATAGCAAAAGAGCAGGACTGTTTCTGTTGGTGGCAGTGCTGACTTTTGATGGTTTATATTGTTTGTGTCTGTGATGGTTTGTCAGATGTTAGAACAGATTGGACTTTCACCACCCCAAAGGCAGTCTGTCTTACTCCTCACCTCTCCTGGTTTGTGCATACCCACCCTTTGCTGTTGCAGTATGGGATCTGGTCAACTGAGGTGTTGTCTTGCGAGTGACCCAGGTTAAGTAACTGAGTGAAAAAAAAACCCTGAATGGTGCTCTGCAGATGACCCAGCTGACTGAGAGGATGAGACCAGTGCCAGAAATTGAGCAAATGAGACTGGAACTATATGGTCAGAATAGGGCAGTGAGACAGACTCCTTTGGTTTTGGTGACAAGTTTGTTCTCTCAGCTATCTTGTGAAACCTCACCCCAAAGATAGTTTCACTTTTTTTGGCTTATGCTGATTTAATACCTTTCTATTACTCAAAGTAGCAGTGTTGTTCTCTCTCATCATGCCTTATTTGTTTTTTCACAATGTAGTATCAACTGCAAAGCTATGGTAAGCTGGAAATTTAATACTGCCCTCCACCAAATTGGCTTCCTCTTGGTCACTAACACCTGAACATAAGAGAGGTGAGGAGAGCACATTGCCGGTAGTGTGGTAAAAGACAAGGTTGTCCCCATGTATTTCAGCACTGGCTTAGATCGAATCAGCTTAAACTGATCGTGAAACTCAAGGGTTTTCTTTGTTTTCTACTTGTAAAAACAAGAAAGAATGTATTTTTAGTGCAGTTGCCAGGAATACATTTTAGAAGCACATAGTGAAGGCAGGATACATAAATCATGTTTGTGAGCCTGAACTTTCTCTTAATATCATTATATTCATTGGGATCTTTGGTGGGAAATCTACTAGACAAAAGGCAATCTAATCACTGCTTATGCGGTGGCTATTTAGCATATGTACATGCATATACTTGTGTAAGAATTGGTAGGCCTTTTTGAAACATTCAAGTCCAAACCGTCTCCCTTGCACTCAGAGTTATTCACTTGAGCTGTGAGACACTTTGCTTTGTTATAACTGAAATAATTTTAAAATTTGATTGACACTTCATTTTTAATTTCAGTAAATTTAAATGGATCTCATAGTGAACATTTCTTCTTTGAGTTTGTGCTATGGAAAATATTTAAAATTCTTCTAACTTTGCCCAGGAGCAGATGTGATGAGAACTTTAAATAAACTCAGTGGGAAAACCAGAAATTGACTTTCCAAGGTGTTTGGAATCGCATCTGTTCCAGCACTGTTTTGTTTTGTTTACAGAATCTTTTGATTCACCTTTTGTGGCATTTTTCTTTAGGGTTTTTTTATAACACACTATTTAAAATGCATCTTAACAGTTATATCATTAAAATATCCATGTTTGAGAATGGGACTAAAATACTGTATATTTCTTTCTATACTTGTTTTAATGTCTTTTAAGTAGTCTCTGGAAATGTGTTTCTTATTAGTGATGCAAAGTTTCTTGTGTGATTGTTTATATACATATAATGGTAGCTAAGGCTTTAACATTATTTCAGTATAGTTTCCATGTTTATATACTTGCCATAAAATCAATTAGCAGAGCAAGATGGTGGTCTAGAATTTATTTGTGTTTATAATATACTTTTTATGTGTGTTTTTATATTTGAGTCCCTTGACTTCACATTTATGCATGACTCTGAAGAAGTCTTGTGGTTTGGGATTATAAGCAAACAATGTATTGTGACTAGAAATCTGGCTCAAACACAGATCTAGTCATAATCAGTTTGCTTAGTATTGATTTAGTGAATTAGTATTGATTTAGTGAATATGCCATGCATGCCATGCCATGGCAGTGAAATTTTGGAGAAATTCTGACAACTTAGTGTTCAAACTAATGAACTGTGGCTGTCAGGTGGTAAGTGATGCAGAGGAGAAAACGTGTGTGCAACTCTAAAAGGGGTAGTTTTGTGTTAATAAATGGGTGGATTTCTAAAATTTCATTGCTTAGATACTCTTCCAAGGTTAAGTTCTAGTTTAAATTCAAATGGACTAAATGGACTTAAAGTGCTAGAGTGTACTACCTGTCTCCCAATTTGTGGGAATTTATGTTGTTTACAGTTGTTTTATAAGATAGATATGGTAAAATTGAATCAACATATTGCAGAAAGCTTTTTTGAGGTATAGAATAGTATTTTGTTAATGTTAATTGTACTTATGTTAATTATTCCTAAATTCTGCCATGCTCTTGGAAGAATGTATGGTTGAAGTATGCTGAATTTTTAAAATTTTAGAGATCTAGTTGTGATTGAGTTTGATGAGGGAACGTATATTTTGTTAATGCCAGTAATGTGCTGTTAAAGTTTGGGATATTTCCCTTCTGAGCTTTAAACTTTTTTTTTTATATGGCAATTAGGATGAAACACATTTAATTATCTGCAAGTAGACTGTAAGCAATTATTAAACACTTTAGAACTTTAACACAAATATTATGCAGCGTCTTGGGGCTGGCAGATATTGGGAGGACAAATGAACCAGAGATAGTAATGTTCTGTTTTGAGAACAGGAGTGAGTCTAGATTTGTAGAAAAAATCAGTTATTTTTGTTAGAATAGCTGATTAATTGGGGAAAGCAGGTAGCAGAATGTGACGTCCTTAAAATACGAAGAAAGGTTTGTGTGATGGAAGGCTAGCCTGTTTCTCCCAGCTGAGTAAGTTGAATTCATTATAGCCTGCTTGCTGAGTGACTGTTCATTAGGGAAACATTAGCAACTCCATGGATGGATAGATGAATTAATTGGTATAACAAAGCTGAGAGAGCTGGAAGCTTTCAGGATAGCATACAGATCTCTGAGGAAAAATCTGGGTAGTATTTTGGAAGTTCTCAGTCCCTTTTAGCTTCTGTTGGGAATGTGATTTGAGCTGGTGTGTTTAGTGCTTTTCAAAATTTGATTCAGATTTCATTTTTTGGAATGCTGCATGTGTGATGACCATTTGCCTTGTATGCTATGCCTGTTAGAAATATATTTCACACATTGGATCTGTCTGAATACTGAAATACTTTTTTCTTTTCCATCTTACTTATATATGTCAGAGCAGTTGGCATTTGTTAGGGGTTTCACCAAGGACAGAGGCAGTCACTGAAGTTAAATTCTTCTGAGAAGTAGCTGCTTGTGGCAGCTGTGGCCACAGAGGTGAGGTTTCCTTTTGTAGCTATCCATGCTCTACAAGGAACAATTTAACTTTGTTCTCATGTTTGGGCATTTTTCATAGTCACACAGTTCTCAGATAAATTCTGTGAAATGGAAGTCTGAAAGAAGTCGTAATGACTAGAATGTTTTGTGTTGCTGGATTCATGGCAGCACTGAATAGGGAACTTCTGCAAACCTACTTTTTGTGCTTAATTCCTACTCTTTTCGTCTATGTGGTCAGAAATGTGATATGATAGGTCATGAAGTAGCAAGGCAGTTATCAGTTGTCTTCAGGTACAGATCGAAAGGCTTTTGCTGTTTTTCATCACGGAAACCCATTTACTGATTTAGGTTTTTCTGATGTATGCATGGAAGTAAATATGAACGTAGTATTCTTCTTTGTTACTTTTATGTCAGTGTCCTTTGGGTTTCTTCCCCAGCCTATAGCTTTTGACATTTCCAGGTACTTTAGTCTTTTCACCTGTCATAGTCTATCAATTAATACTGACGATCCAGATTGTATAAAAATAGAAGAAGCTTGATCTCACTAATTTGATTTACGTGTAAGCCTACCCAGATCTCCTTCTGCTTGTATCTTAAATACTTTAAACATTAACTTGGTATCATGCCGTTTATTCAAGAAGTTAGCTATGGTTCTTAGAGTCACAGTACTTCGTGGTCTTGGTGACTCATTTTGCTTTTTTTGACTGTTCTCCAAAATTATGATTTGTAATTAAAATACTTTTATAAATTTATTTGATATTACTGAGATTTTTTTTGTTTAAAATGTCTTATGTTTGCTGTAATGAAAGCTATAAAAACTCTGTAATTATTTTTTTATGTCCTTGCAAATCTTTGACACTTTAGACCTATCTTCTAAAACTTATGTTCCTTCTTTGAAAGCATCTGCATTGTTTCAGCTGAAAATACAATTGTTTGTAACACGCAAACTAGACAAGAGAGATGGCTTTGCACTAGGTATTAATCTGCTGATTAACTGATTTTTTGTAGAGATTAGAAGGGATTTGGCTAGAGCGCAAACTCAACAGAATGAGTTTAAAAAATGTCTAGCTATTTAAAATGCTGCTTGGATGTGAATTAAGATGTTCAGAAGCCACACAGAGTTACTTGAAATCTTGATTCTCTTTCACTGTCCATAATGCCATCAATGCAGAAGTGTTTCTTAGAGCTTATAAAGTACAAGCATGTAGGGTAACTGGGTAGATGAAGCACCAGTGCTTGTGGATTCTAAAAGGCGTGAGTCTGCATTTTTACGAACTCTAGCTGTGGTTGTGATTGACTTGCAGAACTGTATTTGGCTTGCAGGCTTCACTGCCTGTATTTGGGCACTTAACTTGTCCCAGTTGTGCAGTGAGATTCATTTTTGTAGAAGTCCTTTGCTGAGGCTTAGGGTCAAACATTTTGCCTTGTGTTTTGCTGTAGGGTGGGAACAAGCGCATAGTCAGTATAGGAGTCTTAGCTGATGGGCATCAACGTGTTCAGTCAGGATAACTCAGTGTTGTTTGTAGGCCTGTATTTTGAGGCATTTCATTTGGAATGTGTGACACCTAAATGATAACTCTCTTAAGAGAGTAAGGCTTTTTAATTGAAAAATTGTGATCATGAGATAAATTTGTTATGGGGAAGAAGAGAGAAGTTACTGAAAAAAACCCCAAACCCTCGCATGGGAAGTTCCAGAATTTTGTGGGTGTTTTTTCCAAAGTGTGTGTATCTATCCTAAAATTGTACTAAATCACGTTGAGAGGCAACTGTTGTCCTGAGTATGTTGATATGCAAATAGGCTCTACCATGTTAGATATTACTGTCTTGAGGACTTCCTTAGGGTATAGATACAGGTCTTCTCATCTCATTCGTAACAGCAGTAGAAGTTTCTGCCTCTTCTGTCTTCGCTAGAATATAATGCTGCATCCAATTTCTGTGAACTTAATGGGTTCGTGTGATGGCTTCTAATCTATTTGAGTCAAAATAGACCTATTTAGCAGTGACCAGCTACTTGCACTTCAAACTCACCTGCTGTTCTTTGGGAATGAAAAGCAGCAGGACCTGTTGGACCAACTGATGAGAAATCATGGATTTACCCATTCAATTCTATCATGTGCTGCTCTGATCTGTCTTTGAGAGAAACTTGGGGCTTTTTTGGTTTATTTGAGGGATGTGGTAAAACTGGTTGATTTCCAGGTGATTACAGTTTGCATTGCAAAAATTCCTTTGCACTTCTGTCTGAATACTGTGATGTTTGGTGTATAATGTTAAAGGTCTACCATATTCCATGTTGGAGAGTTTAATCTTGCAGAGGCAGAACAAAGTTAGTTGGTACTGAGTGAAAGAACAGGTCTTGTTAAAGTGCAGGATTTACATATGTTTTTATAGTGTAATATTCCAACTCAGGAGTCTTTATAGAGCCAAAGAATGCCCAAATGTTTTATGATAACCTAAGAAGTAGCTGCCCAAGCACTGGTAAAATAGTTGTTATATGTTGGCAAAGTTCATAGTATTAGATAAGCATGAAATCTCCCTTTCCTGTCTCTCGATATTGGTACTTCAAAGGCCTGTATAACTCTCTGTTTGCTGTGTCTGCAATGTCATGGGCATCCACTGAGAAAGCCGACAAATGAACCAACTTGTTATTTGTCAAGGTGTGATCTGAACATGTGCCTCTGCATGTTTTTGAGGTCAGTTCATTGTCCACAGACAACTGTGAGTGTAACTCACTACTACTGTTCTGGGACCAGGATGGTACTATTACGGCAAAGGAAAGAGAGTTCATTGCCATTTAAAAGAAAAAACAAGTTTAATTAAACTACCCTTTAGATAACAACTCTGTAACATATCTTTTTTCCTTTCTCCTTCTTTTCTTTGAAAAAGAAATTAATTGTATGCATTAATATCTTCTGTGTTGCTGCTTTCAGCACATCATAGTGGATAAATATTATTTTATTTGCCATTCAACAATAGTGATCATTAGCCTGACCATTGACTGCTGGCTTTCAGATGGAATGCTGAATACAAGCTTGTTCCAAAATGGCAGAATCTGGCTCTCCTTTTTACTGTAGTAAAGCTGCTTCTGTTCACAGCACTGTGTTGCTGAGAGACTGCAGCTAATTTTTATGGCGCATGTCAGTGGTAGTGATTCAAATTATACATTTCATTGAGTAGCTCTTTTCTTTGTTTGTAAACTGTCTCCTATGAGGGGAGATAATTTTTTTGTTGTTGTTCTGGGGAGAACAATATCCAGACCAGAGAAAATTATTGAATCTGGAACAAAAGCTCATTTTCTTCTCTTGATAAGGTCATTGTACATCCAAAGTCACTCCAGGGGGGATGGTGGCTAGGCTGAGTTTACACCGGTCTGATAGTCAGGCCTAACGCGGGCATTCAGGAGAATTACAGGTGAGGCATATACATTTCCTCAAACTGCTGTTTTTCAGACTTCATGGTGCAAAACTTCTGCATGTGGTGTGACTTGAAAGCAAAACAACAAAACAGACTCTGAGACATTATGAATTAGAAAAATATGTAGTTTTGATTTGCAGCAAAGATACAGTGGCAGTTTTGGGGCTCTGTGGAAAATGCAGTCCTTTTAAAAATGATTGTTACATAGCTTGTACATGCATCAGGACATGCATACAATTACAGTGGCAAAAAGTGGGTGTAATTGGTCATGCACCTAAATGAGAAAATACATGTGTAAGATGGGGTCTGACTAATAAGTTAAAAATCTTTTGCTCACTTAATCTGTACTCCTTTTCTGGCTAAAGGAGATGGTAGTCCATTTCCTGATGTTCACATTCTGCTTAGGGTTTTAGCGGTGTCTTGTTTCTGATCTTGCTTGAGATGCCTCTATAAAATGGCATGTGTGTGTGTGTGTCTGAAGGCTGCTTGCTTAAACACGCAAGTCATGTCAGCTGCAATGCGGCAATGCTTGGTGCTAATGAGGTGAGCAGCCAGAGCACCCGTCTGCTTATGTTTTCTCATCTCTGTGCAATTATGGCAATGGGGATCGGAAAAAAGGGATTTGGATTGGATATGGTTCTGTTTTGGCCTTCCCAGAGTGTGGTTTTGTGTCCTCCTGAGGACTGGGCAGCATATTTCTGCTTCCATTTTGGGAGTTAGATGGTCGCTTCACTATATTTAAGGTTGCTAAACTATATTTAAGGCAGGCTCTAAAGTACATCCTGGTTGGGAGGAAAAAATAAAACGGAAGTACGGAGAGGGGGCCACCCTCCCTTCTCTCCTCCCCCCCAGTTATATGAAATATATTGCCTAGCAATATGTGTCTTCAGGTTGAATAGATAGAAGTCTGTGTTTGAAAAGTAGCATCTTCGGAATAGAGCTAATCAGGTAATTAATTTGGGCTAGATCTGAATGCTATATCTGGCCTTTCAAAGGCACAGGAATTCAGATGCACTGTGATTTGTCAGCTCACCTTCTTTCTCTTTTTTAACCCTTAAGGTGCTGTCGGCAGTGAGCTGTGTATTTTACACTGAAGTCTTTGAACATAAGGCAAATAATGTGAATATCAAATCTTATTTGTCTTTTCCCTTCTTCAAATGCCAGACTGTCGTAATTGAACCTGATGCCTTCCCGTCCATTCCTATTGTAGTCCGGTTCCTGCAGCCTGTCTTTCAGTCTTTTTCAGAGATATAGTCTGTAAAACTATAGGTCATGATTAAATAATACATTGGTCTTGGTGGCTGTCTTTCCTTCTCTTTCCTGCCTTAATGTCACAGGGTGCTGCCCAGTTAGCTGATAAAGTTATTTCTGAGTACTTATTTAGTGTAAATCGGATTGTTGAAATTATCTGTGTTAAAAATATGGCTCTTTTTTTTTTTTTTTTTTAAGGGTCGTGTGCATTCTCTGTTACTTTGGCAATATGTTGTGTAACATGATACCACAGAGGGCTCAATATGGCTGGGACTGGGAAAGGTGTGAACTGAATCATATAGGCAAGAACCAGTGGTGTGAGAAAGTAACCTCCTGAGCTATTGATACTGCTGATGTAAATGTAGTGTGCAGCTAAAACCCATAGAAAGGGTGATGTGTCAACCTATAAATAAAGGCCTTCAGCCTAGGAAGGAGCCCAGGATTGTGTGCCCTAATACAGTCTGTTCTTTTTGTAGTCCTAGTTTTAAGTGAGTTAAGAGTGACATGTATGAAACAGCACAACTGACAAGATACATATTAGGGACAACTGTGCTGTTTTGATGGTCACTGTTGATGTTTGGTATCTCTGTTGTGATCACATAGTGCAGTATTTCTTTGCTTGTTTAACTTCTCCTGAAGACCCTGTAGTTGATTGAGATGTTTTTCTCTTCCTTCTTTAGGTCTCCGGGTAAATGGGGAGCTCATTACTGCTTACCCACAAGTGGTGGTTGTGCGTGTACCAACACCTTGGGTCCAGAGTGACAGCGATATCACAGTCCTTCGCCACCTGGAGAAGATGGGCTGTCGCCTGATGAATCGTCCCCAAGCCATCCTCAACTGTGTCAACAAGTTCTGGACGTTTCAAGAGCTTGCTGGTCATGGTGTGCCTCTTCCAGACACTTTTTCATATGGTAAGGCTTTTGAGTCAAAAGGATAGCATAGTTGCCTACCGTAATTTATGCTTTTGCAGTGCGAAAGATGTGAGTCAAGTTTTGGAAATCCATAGAATTAAGTAGTATGAGGCTGATGTCACAGATAAGTGTTCAATAACCAGAAAAGGCAATTAAAGTAACAAGACTCAGGTTCTGATTTTACCTTTGTTGATTAGCTGTGATGCTTTGGGAAGAGTACTTTAACTGTACCTCAGCCTCCCAGGCAACTAACTGTTACTACTGAAACCCTTTGAACTGTTTTCAAGTTGCCTGAAACAGCACACAAGAACTTGGGGAACTAAATGTCACAGGATACTATAAAGATCTAGATTTTGGTAAAGCCTGAAAATAGATTAAACTTCTATATGAATAAAAATATCTGCAATCATATTAATTATTATGAAAGAACGAAAGAGTACAGGCCCTTGTGTTCAACTTCTAACAATTGTTTGGGGTTTGTTTCCCACCAGAATTATTCCCACTGTTAAATATTAATGTTTCTTGTGCCTGCCTCTGGAGTCCATGGTTCCTGACAGAGTGCTAGATTAGAGGAACCATTTGTCTACCTTGATGGTATTTCTCCTTTTAATTACAATACGTTAAAGAATTGAGGATACCTCTCAGCCTTTCTTTACTTCTTGGGAAACGGCAGGGCTTTCCTCCCGTTTGTGTGGTTGCACCAGTAGACTTTTGTAATGGGAACTTAACAAAAAACCGCAAACTTGACAAAAACAAGAACATGGGTTTGCATCAATTACTAGGAATTACTATTTCCATCAATTACTGTGAAAGCACATTTGAGAGGAAACATACCCTTTCTTTATAGATGTGGTTGCTCTAGCTCTTTGAGAAAGGAATGGGTTTTTAATTTTTTTGAGAGGAAGGGGAGACCACTAATGATGTGGCAATTGCAAAGCATCTCTTGTTCGTAACTCCCTGCCACTTCTTTTAATGCCTGCCTCTGGAATTTGACAGAAGCATGACCTTTTTTTTTTTTTTTAACATAAGTATCAAGTTATCAGTGAGAGCTGCCTTTGCCAAGAAAAACAGGATGGGCTGAATGACATGTTGTTCAATGACACTCATTAAAATCCATGCCAGGGTAGTGATGGCTGCTGCTGGCTTTGTCACCAGTGTCTAGACTTGACTTCTGTGCTTTACTGCACATACTGGTAGAGGAGTCTGATCCTTTTATCTGATAACTTTCTCTTCTGTGTCTCTTGTGCTGTGGTCAGCCTTCTGTGAATTGAACTGAACTCAAAATAACCTTGAAGTATCAACCCTAATCATGTGAATGATCATTTGTATTGAGATGAGAAGGTTGAAGTACTACTTCAGGTAATAGGGAGAATGAGGTGCAGGAAACCTAAGTCTTGGAAAGGAGGGAGCTAGAGTGACAAGATCTGGGTTATTGCTGCTCTCTGGATTATGCCCTGTCTTTGTATTCCATGTTGCTTTCCTGGTTAGTAGTTTGAATAGAACTCTTACTGGTGTTATGTCTCTGCTATTTTCCTGGTAGACATTTGGAAAGGTGAGAGTTGGTAAGGTAGAAGGGACAAACTGGAACAAGATGGTAGAATTGGGGCATTCAGATTTGGAAGACTGGATTGAGCCTTTTGTGGTTGTTATCAAGCGGCCTTTGTCAACTTGTGTCTTTAATTTCAAAGGAAGTAGGAGTTAGTATCCCACAGATTGCTAAAACCTTCAAAATCTTATAGTGCACCATGGCCAAGTTTCTCTTAACTGATAGTTTTTTCTGCATTATCTAAGCTGTAAGGGTGGGAGGAATGTGCGACTATTACGTCCCCAATTTGGCCACACCAGACTGGTGGCATATAACATTCTTGGTTTTCTTTTTGCCAGGTGGTCATGAGAATTTTGCCAAAATGATTGATGAGGCGGAAGTGCTGGAGTTCCCTATGGTGGTGAAGAACACACGGGGTCACCGAGGTGGGTGTGAGGTCAGGGGTGAGCATAAGGAGTGTTCTGAGCAGCACTCTTTAAGATTTTGTCTCATCAAGGGATGATTGTTAAGAGTGTCTTCTGTTAGGTGTTGGACTTATTTGTGGGACATCTAAATTCTAGCACCCTTCGACTTCTGAATGTTCAGTAGGCTGGAACGCTGTGAAGCAGTTTTAGTAGAACCTAGTCTTGCAATAGCAGTGGGGATAAGGGATCAAAATTATGGTGCATTGGTGACTTCTGTGAGGAAATCTTTGAACTGGAATAACAGAAGGTCGGGCCTTAGAGGAGTAGAGAGAAGCCTACATGGATTTTAGGGATGTTTTGAAATGGGCATAAGAAACGAAATCTTAGTTCAAATAGTCTTAATTTGACTTTTTTTCTGTGTGATTTTGTCTGTAATTAGAATTCTGATTTAAATAAAATTCTCACGTATTGTTTGTCAAACTGGATCTCTGTTTTTCAGAAAAATATCTCTGACAGTGCCGGTGGTACTTTTGTTTTATACGTTGAATATGAAACAATACATCAATTTCGTTTAATGTTAGATAGTGATCTAGTAAAGGAAACCAGGTTTCAAATCACTTTCAGAGGTTATTTGCCCAGGAGTTTGCACTGTTTTTAATTCATGTTAAAACCAATTTCATGAATACTAGAAGTAAAGAGAGACTGAAACCGAAGTGTAAATTCAAAAACCAGCAGTTACCTTAAAGAAAAGCATAACAAAAAGATATCACTTTTTCCTTCTTATTGTCTGTCATTTTGTTCCTACTCTGTGCTGCTCTGGTGCATCTTTTCTGCTGACAGTGAGTGTTTCTGTAGCCTTGTCTTAAATGGATTCAGGAACTGATGTTGGATGAATCTAGACGGGTTATTTTTACTTGGATTAGTTCTTTATGTGCATTGTGATTTACGCACACAAATGTTTGTGTTGATGTAATGGAAGAGTAAGAGCAAAAGGCTGGGGCAGAGGAAGATCAGACCTACTTCTGTTTGCTGTGATAACCAGTTTATATGGTTTTAAAGTACTTGCAGAGCTATGAAGCCAAGTTGGAATTTGACTTTGCAGCAAGCTGAATTTGACAACTGTGTAGTGTCTGAGGCAGCGAATTTGACTTGACACTGCCTCTTAAGACCTATTAAATAGTTACAGAGTTTTCAGCTACTGACTTTCTTCTCCCTTTTTTAGCCAGAATTCATGTAAATCTCTGTTTACGAGTTTTTCTTTAGAACACTTTAAATTCCAGGCATTTAAATGCAAATTTATGCACAGTACGTGTCCTTTCACATTAAGAGAGATAGGGAAACTTTTTCAAATTACTTGAAGAGTAGCCATTGGCAAATTTGATTTAAAACTAGCAAACTTGGTTGCAGGTAATGGCTGGTGAACATAAGTCATACTCAAACTATGCTCATTTTCTGCGTAGTTCGCTGCTGCAGCAAATGTGCTGATCTTATTTTTGCCAAGATGTCATGATGCTGCGTAATTCACAAGAGCTAACTAGCTCCCCTCCAAGATATCATTCCTCCTGTCCCATTTTAGGATACACTATGATCATTAGATGTCTGTAGGGGAGCTGAAGTTGGGAATGGGAGAAAGCACATGGAGGTTTTTGCTTTCTTGTCATGATTTTTAAGCCTACATTCTGTTACTTTGTCATGAGGAATTCCGTGTTCCTCCAGCAGTGTTGTATGTTATGGAGACCTTAAATACTGATGAAGAACAGGCTGCTCCAGTTAAGTTTTGGAGCACCTGTTGGAATTCTCCTTCACACATTTTTTTTCTCCTAGTTCTGCTACGACTGCATTTCTGGTCCCTTAGTTAAGATAGGCAGTTTGTCAATTGATTTTTTTTACTCTGTTAATATTGTATCATAATTGAGTGACAATTCTGTCACCAAAAAAAATTGTGCAGCCTTTTTGCAAAATGTAAATCTGTTACGGCACATAAAGGAATCATTAAGAAAGGGATAAGGGGACTTGGGAAATGTAGCTAAAGATGGAAAGGAATGCCGTCTTGTGAAACTAGAAATGAGATGGAAAGTGTGAGAATCTGTTTCAGGAGTGACTTTTCATCAGTATTAGTAAAATTGGAAAAGAACAAAGAAGTCTTCGATGTGTTCTAGAAATGAAGGGGAATCAAGTGACAAGTTTTAGATTAAACAAAACAAGTCCTCGAGATGTCTGCTAGCAGTAAAGCTAGTGATTTCTAAACAGTTTTTCTTCAATACTGTAGTACATTCCGTTCATTTTATGTCTTGGGGAATCTTCTGCTAAATTGTCTTGGATACTGTCTAGCATTTTCCTCTGAATGCAGTTGTTCCACTGCAAAGCCTCATTCTGGAGTTGTGAGCTCTTGTAAGTGTTGGGAAGAGCAGCCCTTGGCAACTTCCCAACAGAGAAGCTGTTGGTTCTGCAGTGGCACACTAGCGACTTCAGAGTTCTTAGCTGCCTGGGGTTTAACATGTAATTGGTCCTGTGTGTCAAGCTGTAGGTCCAATCCTCTTGGATAAACAAAACTGTGTTGTTAATTAATGTCTGCTGCTCTTTAAATATCTCTTCCTTTTTTCTCTCATTAAGGACTTGTACCAAAAGGAGTTGAAATTACAAGAGTACCTCCTTTATCTAAAGCTCTTTTCTTTTTCTTTCATTCTTTTCATTGTTTTTTTTCATTCTCGTATGACTTCTCAACTCTGTCATTACTTGCACACCTAGAAGCACTGAAACACTGATGTCCACAGAAGAATTTGTAAATGGATATAAGCTACAGATGAGGCCTGTGAGAATGGGAAGCACACTGGTCAGAGGTTTTACTTTTATGTGCTGAATCATTGAGGCAGCTCAAATTGGTAGCTTCTTCCAATCTTCCAATGTTCTTTTCTTCATACAGGTAAAGCTGTGTTCCTGGCACGAGATAAGCACCATTTGGCAGACCTAAGCCATTTGATTCGTCATGATGCCCCTTACTTATTTCAAAAATACGTTAAAGAGTCCCATGGCAAGGATGTACGTGTCATCGTAGTAGGAGGCCGCGTGGTGGGAACCATGCTCCGCTGCTCAACAGATGGGAGGATGCAGAGTAACTGCTCCCTTGGTAGGAAAAGCATTGTTCATAGTTTTGATCAGATTTTTTCAATACAGTTGAAAAATCATGAAGTCAACTGAAATAAGCTGCAGGTTTTGTTTTGTATTAGTTGTGCTTACTGTTGGGGATTTGCAGAGGAAAGATGAGAGTGAGGGTTAAGTGACATGTGTGTTGAGCAAACACAGAAGGAGAGGCAATCTCTGCCCAAAGTGTTAGGTGGACAGGATGGGTGAAAAGAAGGGAGAAGTTCTAGGACCACAAACGGAGCCACTGATGTGGTAGTGGCAGTGTTATGTAATGCCATGTTATTGTTGATTTCATCGTGTTAAGAGGAACAGAAAAAGAAGACAGAAGATGAGACTGAGGGAGGTGGAAGAGACAGCCAGTTGGCAAGAGTGTAGAAGAAAGTGTTAAGAGAGGAAACTGTTGGATTGCATTGTGCAGCTGCTGACCTGCCTTATGTCTATCAGGCTCCTCCCTGCCACCTTTACCCCAAAGACCATGTCTGGGAGGAAGGTTACTGCTTTGATTGTAGCATACTCACAACTGAGTTTCTGCATAGCTTTGGGTGGAGGACAGGGGATGTTCTGAAGGTAGAAGGAGGAAAGAGGGTTGAGGTTCCCTGGCTGAAACTGTACTGAACCTGAGCAAGGGATGGGATAATATGCGTTCATGTGCATTACTGTTTTGGTTAGTCAAAATGCCTGAGAGTTCTTAGTTACTACTTAATGCTGAAGAAACAGAGCCTGAAAGATTTTTCTGCTGAATATTTTTTGGTTTATTAATGTTTGCTTTTTTTAAACTTAAGAGTTGTGACAGATGAAGTCTGAGTTGGTTAATACTTAGATGGTAGTGAACTGGACCAGCTCAGGTTCAGACACAAATGTTCCCTAATTCTTGCTTTAGAGACAGTAAGCTGTGATAGCAAACTGAGAGGGACTTGAGCAGGTGATAACATATTAACCCTTGTCCCTCTCAATTATATCTGTTAGAGCTGTAGGAACCAGGAACACTTGGTTTAATTTTGCTGAAATATTTCTTGTGATAACTTACAAATACGTATGGAAAACCTCTACTTTAGAAGTTAGAAGTTCCTTCTAACAAGGGTGGTTTGCTAGGTCATCTCTTTAATATCCTAGGATCACAAAAAGGTATGATATCTTTCTTGACTAAGAAGGCAGCACTTAGCTGTTTTTTAAACAAGTCATAATCTTTTGAAATCCTGCTGTGGCTTCAGGTTCATTAGTAGTTGCTGTAGAAAGGAGTTTGTTTTCTCAATGGTCAGCAGTATGCTTGCAGGCTTGCTTTGTAGCTTCCCAACCAAAAAGCACAAACCAGTTGACAAGAATGTCAGTTACCTGTGACCAGACTACAGACAGAAGTTTTTTTTCACTTTTTCCAGGTGGCGTAGGGATGATGTGCTCACTCAGTGAACAAGGCAAGCAGCTGGCAGTCCAGGTGTCAAACATCCTGGGGATGGACGTGTGCGGCATTGACCTGCTGATGAAGGACGATGGTTCATTCTACGTCTGCGAGGCCAATGCAAATGTAGGTTTCATTGCCTTTGACAAGGCTTGTAATCTAGATGTAGCTGGTATCATAGCGGACTATGCCGCTTCTCTCCTGACCCCCGGTCGCTTGACGCGACGCATGTCCTTGCTCTCTGTGGTGTCCACGGCAAGCGAGACTAGCGAGCCAGAGCTGGGCCCTCCAGCTAGTGCCGCTGTCGACAATATGAGTGCTAGCTCCAGCTCTGTCGACAGCGACCCTGAGACCACGGAGAGAGAGTTGCTCACCAAGCTCCCGGGGGCTTTATTCAACATGAACCAGCTATTAGCCAATGAGATCAAACTTCTTGTGGAGTGATGCCACATGTCAATAGATGACCAACAGAACTCTCTCCTGTAAATTTTTTTTTAAACCAACTTGCAATGCTGTTTATCAGAGAAGCTCAGAGGAATGAGGGAAGGGGGGTGTCAGTCAAGAGAGTGAGAGTAAAAGGCACGCTTGCTGTGATTGCTGCCCCTGCTTTTTTGCAGAACATCAAATTGTGTTCATTCTTCAATGTCAGTTTTCTAATGGAGATGCTCCATTCACAGCCTAAGTGAGAATTTTATTTGGATGCTGCTTTGGTCCCCAGATGTATTGCCATTCATGTGTGGTCACAGGCAAGCATTAAAGCATGATTCCCATTTCAAGATTTTCAGAAAGCTGTCTGGCAGCTCTATAGAAACTTCGGTGAATTACTGCACCAGTTAAATCTCTTCTACCTCTGTAAGGCTTGATCCTGTAAATTGCTGAGTGCCTCGAAGTCTGAATGTGAGTTGAAGGTGTTTAATACCAGGTATTTCAAAGTTCCTGGACACCTGCTGTTCCTACTCTTGTAGATGAGAACTGTAGGTTCAGGATACTTTTAAAGTCATTACTTCATGACCTTGCAGGATATGGCCTTTCAAATGGTGAGGCTGAGAGAAGTATCAGTTGACTTACTGTGAGCTTTCTGTACAAATCTGTAATTTATGCCATCTTGATATTAACTGGCAGCTTTGTGTCTATATTTCCTTATAAAGCTTTTGAAGAAGGATTTTAGTACTTGTGTTTTTCTCATTCGAATCCTGATTTTTGAAAGGTATGTAGGGCAATTGGTCATATTCTATTTGTGGCAGAAGTGGCATGTTTTAACTATTTTTTACATGACTGGAGGAGATAAACAGCACTGTAATGTTTGGTATACAAAATAATGTTTGAGGCAAACGTGCATCAACTTGTATTTGTTAGTGTTTTAGTCTTTTTGAGAGAGATCTGCAATGTTAATGTTCCTTTTTCTTTAATACACGCTAGTCCAACGGTCCCTTCTCTATGCCTGCATCTTTAACGGTGGCCAAAGTGAAAACACTGCAGGTGGCCAAAGTGAAAACACTGCAGACTATTTGTTAAGAAAACACTGAGTTAAGCCTGTACATTGGTGGGGTGTTGTGGGGTTTTTTTGTTTTTATTTTTTGTTTTTTTGGGAGGGGAAACATGGTAAGGTGTGGAGCAGGGGAAAGTCGGTTAAAAGTGATTAGACATTTAGAGATACTTCAGAATAAAGCTGCAGTTCATACAGTAGTTACCAGGATTAATTTTTCCCCACTGAACATAAAAGCTGATGTTGGCAGAAATCCAAAGTGTATAACTGGGGAGAAATAGTCAATTCTTAGCTTTGGGAAACATGCAGCAGATTTAATAAAAATTAAAAAAAAAAAAAAAAAAAGAAAAAAAAAAAGAAGAAAGAAAGAAAAAAAAAAAAAAAAAAAAAGCTATAATTAAAAAAAAAAAAAATATAAATGAGAAGAA